>OZ038494.1:72015640-72125640 GCA_964036315.1 Acanthosepion esculentum | reverse complement strand
AGGGTTTCTTTATTGCTTTCTTTTTAGACATGTTATGGTTTGCACCGGAAGTGTTGCGGAACCTTCACACGAAAGTTCGCTGTACAGATAAAAGTGATGTTTACAGTTTATCAATTATCATGCAAGAAATAATTCTACGAAACACGCCATATTGTAGTCATGGCCTCAGCGCCGAAGGTAAGCATCACCTTTTTTTCATTTTCTTTCTTTTCATTTTTATACAAGGCAAAAGATAAACAATTGTAATTAAAGCAAATCGTCATCATTCTTTTATTTTGCCACAAATACAAAACAAAAAATAATCAATAAAACATTTAGCTTCCAACACCATCAAATGTCTCAAACTGGACACTGGGAATTTTTCTGCTATTATTGGCGATTGATCTCAGAGAAAATCATTGTTTTTACAGCCAGATTCACTCTTTACAAGGCCCAAAGGCCACTTGAGGTAGAGTGTTACGTTTGGAGGCCACTTGTATGCTTAGGAGTGGAAGATTTGATTAACCCAAGCTTTGAATATGTTAAGATTGTAGTGATCAGGGAAACATCCTGTTGGGAGTCGGTTCCACAGGGCAGTGATATGAAACCGATAACTGGCATCCATTAGACATGGCACATGGAACTAGAATAGTCTACCCCAGTGAGCGAAATAAAGGGTTCAGTTCGACATTCCAACCACCTGAAGAAGGCCGGAGCGTACAACAACCGAAACGTTGTGATAAACATGGCGACAAAGATGAGGGCAATAGTCCGAATAATGTAAATAGCGCTCATCTTTGTTGTTATTATACCAAAATTTCATCCGTTGTGATCTCCGGTCTTCTTCAAGTGTTGTCGGTCCAGATAACCGTCAGAAAATTTCAAAGTGTTCCCTTTATTTAATCTACAGGCGTATATTGTTCTCGTTCTGCTGCTCATCTCTCGCGAGATCTTGTTTTGTTCTCGGTTTAAGTGCCGCTTAGTTATTAATATCCTGCTTTCCACTGAATCTAACCCGACTCGGTTTAACTATCAAAACACAATCAAGATAAGGACACTGGTTTGAGTTAATCAGGGTAATGGAATATTTTACTTTGATCGTTTTTGTTGTTTTGTTTTTATCGATTTTCTTTTCTTTTGTATATTTGTTATTTTGTTTTTTTTTGTTTTTGTTTTTTTCAGAAATCATACAAAAAGTGAAGAAACCACCACCTCTAATCCGGCCGTCAGTTTCACCACAAGCCGCCCCTCCCCAATATATTCAGCTAATGAAACAATGCTGGGCTGAGTCTCCAGATATGCGTCCTGACATCGAAACTATTTATCATCAGTTCAAAGAATTCAATAATGGAAAGTAAGTACGATTGCACTGTACCTAAGATATTAAGCAAATGTAAAACGGGTCAGTTTGCCAAATGACGCTGGTCAAGCACATTAGAGGATTGTAACTTATTTTTGGAAATGGTAGACAATTAATAACAGACCATTGAAGAAATATTGACGTTGAACAAATTGAGATCCCAGTGGACATTTAGTGTTAAACTATATTCGTCCAGGAATAGTAACTTCTAGTAATTCAGTTTCATATGCTGTTTTACCCGAATTAACACACCCGATTCGCTTTCAAAAGAAAGGAACCGTTCCTAAATGCTTCAGGATGTGACATTATGATCTTTTAAGCACTTTGGGTCTCTTCTTCTTCTTCTTTCATGTGCCGTGTTCCTTCAGGATGTTAGTGATCATGGCTCCCCACTATTTCCTGTCCTCTGTAACTCTTAATAACTGTCTTTTTTTCTATCTCTCCCACACCCTGATTCGCCATCCGTTCACTCAAACACGCTATGTATATTGTGCGTTGCTCTCCTGTCTATCTTACATTCAGTCTGTCCTGGGAGTATCACATTTTCCAAGCCCTCTTTCCTCATTATGTGCCCCAGAAGTTTTAACTCTCACTTCCTGATGTTAAGTATAAGTGTCCTCTTTGTTGCAAGTGTTTCTAGAAGTTTGTCGTTGCTCACATGTTTGGTTGATGGTATTCGCAAAATCCTTTTGTAGAGTCGCATTTCTGTTGCTTCAAGCCTCTTCTTTATCTGTGAAGATGGCTTCTAATACTTCTTTACTACTGTTAACTTACCAATTGCTTCTTTCAATTTAAAATCAGGTTTCCATTCGTTAATTAAACGTTACTGAATCTTCCGTTTATCAGCTCTGTTACTATATTCAGCCGATTTTGGTAAAAGAAATTCTTGATGCTACGTTTGCGTCTTACCAGGAATTTGGCAATTTCTAATGTCGTTTAATTATTATCAAACATCTGAACACTATTTTTCATGTCATCTTTGCTCAAACAAATGCTACGTCTCATGTCGCATATGAATTGGAATACCGACAGTGAACCGTTATTATCAAAATGTCGGTTGCGCAGAACCAGATGTTATTGGACTCAATTGCGCATGTCAGTTTCCAATTGTTTTGGTTGTATTAAGTTCAAAAACATGCAGTCAACGAGAATATATTCTTAAAAAATTTGATTTGTATACATTTTGGAACACGCTGTATATACATATGAAAATTGTTTAATGTGATAGTAACAAGTGATTGTGTCTCGTGATAGATAGAAATAGCTTACAGACCAGACGTAAAATGATGCTAAAAATCTAGACGTAAAAAACTAGGCGTAAAAACTAGACGTAAAATGATGCTTAAAAATCTAGACGTAAAAAACTAGACGTAAAAAAATTAGACGTAAAATGATGCTAAAAAACTAGGCGTAAAAAAATTAGACGTAAAAAATCTAGACGTGAAATGATGCTAAAAACGAGACGCAAAAAAGATGTAAAAAAACTAGACATAAAAATCTAGACGTAAAAAAACTAGACGTAAAATGATGCTAAAAACTAGACGTAAAAAACTAGACGTAAAAAAACTAGACGTAAGATGATGCTAAAAACTAAACGTAAAAAAAACTAGACGTAAAAAAACTAGACGTAAAAAAACTAGACGAAAAAAACTAGACGTAAAAAAACTAGACGTAAAAAAAACTAGACGTAAAAAAACTAGACGTAAGATGATGCTAAAAACTAAACGTAAAAAAACTAGACGTAAAAAAACTAGACGTAAAAAAACTAGACGTAAAAAAACTAGACGTAACATGATGCTAAAAACTAAACGTAAAAAAAAACTAGACGTAAAAAAACTAGACGTAAAAAACTAGATGTAAAAAAAACTAGACGTAAAAAAACTAGACGTAAGATGATGCTAAAAACTAAACGTAAAAAAAACTAGACTTAAAAAAACTAGACGTAAAAAAACTAGACGTAAAAAAACTAGACGTAAAAAAACTAGACGTAAGATGATGCTAAAAACTAGACGTAAAAAAACTAGACGTAAAAAAACTAGACGTAAAAAAACTAGACGTAAAAAACTAGACGTAAAAAACTAGACGTAAAAAAAACTAGACGTAAGATGATGCTAAAAACTAAACGTAAAAAGAACTAGACATAAAAAAACTAGACGTAAAAAAACTAGACGTAAAAAAACTAGACGTAAAAAAACTAGACGTAAGATGATGCTAAAAACTAAACGTAAAAAAAACTAGACGTAAAAAAACTAGACGTAAAAAAACTAGACGTAAAAAAACTAGACGTAAAAAAACTAGACGTAAGATGATGCTAAAAACTAAACGTAAAAAAAACTAGACGTAAAAAAACTAGACGTAAAAAAACTAGACGTAAAAAAACTAGACGTAAAAAAACTAGACGTAAAAAAACTAGACGTAAAAAAACTAGACGTAAGATGATGCTAAAAACTAAACGTAAAAAAACTAGACGTAAAAAAAACTAGACGTAAAAAAACTAGACGTAAAAAAACTAGACGTAAGATGATGCTAAAAACTAAATGTAAAAAAAACTAGACGTAAAAAAACTAGACGTAAAAAAACTAGACGTAAAAAAACTAGACGTAAAAAAACTAGACGTAAAAAACTAGACGTAAGATGATGCTAAAAACTAAACGTAAAAAAAACTAGACGTAAAAAAACTAGACGTAAAAAAACTAGACGTAAAAAAACTAGACGTAAAAAAGCTAGACGTAAGATGATGCTAAAAACTTGACGTAAAAAAACTAGACGTAAAAAAACTAGACGTAAAAAAACTAGACGTAAAAAAACTAAACGTAAGATGATGCTAAAAACTAAACGTAAAAAAAACTAGACGTAAAAAAACTAGACGTAAAAAAATTAGACGTAAAAAAACTAGACGTAAAAAAACTAGACGTAAAAAAACTAGACGTAAAATGATGCTAAAAGAACATAGCTAAAACATATTTTTAAAACGCAGATAGAATTTTTTTGTAAAAGATAATAATTATTTTATTAAAGACAATTATAAGTTCAGTTAAAGCCTTCACCAGAATACCACAAGAGAAAGTATGCAGTACAAATATCTAATGAGATGACGGTAAATAAGTCATGGCATTTGTAAACTGGCTCTCTTTGTCGTTAAGTCTGAGTCACTACTTGGATAATTGTTGTCTTAAAAATATATTTTGTACTTGGAATACTTATATGATAAATAATTGATGAAGAACTTTAGTAGAAAATTGGAAATGAGCTCGTCTGAAACTCAGAGCTTGTTTTAAAGGTGATATTAAAAAAACAGATTCAATTCATGAAGCAAAACATACATTTAAAGCAAATGGCAATTTCTTTTTAATGGATTGGCGCAAAAGTCGTTTTCCATTTTAAAACTAAAATTTAAAAAAATGATATTTTAAAACTAAAATAAAAAGATTAAAATTTAGATATATTTATTTTGCATCTTGCAAATTACTTTGAACGACTTATAGAATCTAACACTTTAAAAACGCCATCCTTTTTTCTGTTTTGCAGAAACGAAAGCGACAATGCTTTCCCTTTTCTGTTTTGCAGAGTCATAGCGAGAAAGGCTTTCCCTTTTGTTTTGCGCTGAAGAGTCTAACCGGAAACGCCTTATATTTCCTGCGTTGCAAAGTTGAGCTCGAGAATACATTCCTTTTTACGTTTCGCAGAAGTCAATCCGTTAGCACTTTTCCCTTTCCACTTTACAGAATCTACCGAGGATACACTTTCCGCTTTCCAGAATCTACCCAGGATACACTTTCACCTTTCCGCTTTCCAGAATCTACGCAGAACACACTTGCCCCTTTCCGCTTTGCAGAATGTTATATAGGAGTCTGAACACAGATCCCAGAGAGCAAACACAGGCGATCCCATTTTGATTAAGTTGATCACGTGATGGCAAAAGAAATGTATATATGGAAATTAGCGTGGCCTCTAAGTGATCACTATACGAATTACTATTCGGATCACTATCCGGTGGTTACTTTCTAGCGAGTATTATCGAACGAGTACTATTAGTGCGAGTGTTATTCGAAGGCGTCTGACAACAGTATTGTTCAACGGTTTTACTATAGTTATATCTACGATTACAAAGCCTCTACTACAATGAGCATTACGAAAGTGACAAGAAATATTCGTTGACAATACAAAACAGAATCTACCCAAGATAAACTTTCCGCCTTGCAGAATCTACCCAAGAAGCGTCTTCCCCTTTCCGCTTTGGAAATCTATCCAGGAAGTTTTCTTTCCATTTGCGCTTTGTGGAATGTACTGAAAAGGCGCATTACCCTTTCAGTTTTGCCGAGTCTGTACAGGAAGTGCCTTTCCCCTGCTACTTTGCAAAATCTTCCTAGAAAACCCATTCCCTTGTTTGCTTTGAAAAAAACTACCCAGGGAGCGCCTTCCCCTTTCCACTTTGGAGAATCTACCCTAGAAGTTCCTTGCACTTTCTGCTTTGTAGATTCTACCCAGGAAGCGCTCTCCCTTTTCAGTTCTACAGTCGAAACTTTTTTTGTTGTTGTTTTTTCTATGACAGCTGTTAATCTATCGAGATCTTGTGCTGTAATTTGCTGTCAAATATTGTTTTCCTATTCCGGGAATGTTTGGTGGTTGTTCATTTAAACAGTTTCTTTCTGATAATTTCCAAAGGAGAAAAAAATCGGCAGCGTTCAAATCTAATGATCATGGCAGCCATTTTAAAATCTGAAGTGACTTTTGCGAAACCATTTATTGATAGTAATTGTCTATATTTTTGGGATGAGGGGTTTTCACTATGGATTTCGTTAATCGGACTGACTTGGTTGCTTTCCTCACAACGTTTCGGCCGTCTGATCCTCCGGCCTTCTTCAGGTGCATCTCGAACTCGGGAACCGTCGGTCTGGAATTTCGAACCCAACCCTTTATTGTTACGGGGGTACCGTGTTCTCGTTCCATTAAGGCCATCGCTGCTGCTACTACTGCTTGACGCCATCGTTGCTGCTGCTGTTGCTTCTATTATCGTTGTCACCGCTCTTGTTTGTCGCTGCCAGGATTGAACTCAGAACATCGGGAGAACTTGCAATCACTGTTCCAACGTCCTAGTCGCCTCGGCCATGTGTCACTGGGACGATCGTGTATGAATTTTTGGTATATTTAAACCTAAGTTGTTATTCTAGGTTCTCTCTTACGATTAGGGGTGCCCAAATCGTGTTCAGTTCTATACTTGGTCTGCTCAGGAGGTTGTTATGTCCTAGCATGTGAGCTGTTTCTTTGAGTTTTCTCACTTTCCAGTGGGGCTCACTGTTTATTATTTTAACTTCATCCCAGAGAGGGCGATGGTCACCCTTTTCCTTCCATACATGGTAGGCTATACCCGACTTTTCCGTCTCCCCTCTAGTCACTGCTTTTCGATGTTCATCCACCCTTACTTTAAGGGGGCGGCATGTTTCGCCCTTGTAAACCTTGCCGCAGCTGCATGGGATGGAATATATGCAGTTCTTGGTCTGGTTCCTCTCTATGGGTGGCTTTACTCGGACTAGGTGTCTTCTCAGTGTTGATTCACTTTTGAATACCGTCCTGATGTTGTAAGGGGCACATACTTTTTGAATTTTTTCTGAGACGCCTCGCATGTATGGTAAGCAGACCGTTGGAGGTTTTTGCGAGTCATTTTCTTCCCTTACTCTATTGTTCCCTTTGGTGGACAGTATGCTATCGGGGTAGTTGTTACGTCGAAGGGTATTTTTTAGCCTGGTCATTTCTTGGTGGTACGTGTGGGAATCGCTACTTATTGTCTGTGCTCGATGTTGTAAACAGCGTACGATTCCATGTTTGACACTGTATGGGTGATGGGAGTTGAAGTTTAGGTATTGTCCGGTGAAAGTGGGTTTGCGATACACTGATGTCTTGTATCGCAAACCCACTTTGCGGACCAAGTATAGAACTGAACACGATTTGGGCACCCCTAATCGTAAGAGAGAACCTAGAATAACAACTTAGGTTTAAATATACCAAAAATTCATACACGATGGCCGAGGCGACTAGGACGTTGGAACAGTGATTGCAAGTTCTCCCGATGTTCTGAGTTCAATCCTGAGCAAAGGCAGTGGCAGCGACAAACAAGAGCGGTGACAACGATAATAGAAGCAACAGCAGCAGCAACGATGGCGTCAAGCAGTAGTAGCAGCAGCGATGGCCTTAATGGAACGAGAACACGGTACCCCCGTAACAATAAAGGGTTGGGTTCGAAATTCCAGACCGACGGTTCCCGAGTTCGAGATGCACCTGAAGAAGGCCGGAGGATCAGACGGCCGAAACGTTGTGAGGAAAGCAACCAAGATGAGGAAGTCAGTCCGATTAACGAAATCCATTTATTGATATATTTCCTTTTTAATGGCGGATATTATAATGGCTTCATACACAAATATTAACTGCATGCACTTTAGGAAATAATATCTTATTCTAGTGCTGTCTGAGACATACTCGTATTCTTACACTGAAATGCTGAAAATTGTTTTCTCAAAGTTGATTTCAAAACTGGTTTCTTCTATTCAGTCAAGCTATTTGCGCGGGATTTTAAAGGCCAAGGAATTTGTTGGTTGTCAGAACTCAGGTTTTCATTTATATGTGACTCGGCTTTGTTTTTAAACAAGTTATTGTAACCGTGGATCAATCACCTGGTCAACAACTCTCATTGAACCGCGAGGTAGGAACAGATCTACGCCCTAATATATACAGCAAGAGAACTGCACAGTTTCTAGGATCGCGCCAACTTAAAAAAATAATCTTGAGTTGTGTAGTGCTACAGATGGGAAAAAGGGATTCCCCCACATTAAGCACTGGCTTAGTGCCATATTTTGAAACTGTGTGTAGCTAATAAACACCAATTTTCAAATAGGAACAGGGTGACATTTATCCTCGAAAGAAACATGTGTCCAGCTCCAGATAGAACCTCACGATAGCGACAATGATGCAAGTTGTCTTCTGGGATTAGCCTAACGTTTTCAACGCGTGTTGTCTAAACCACGAGCTGCATAGGAACATAAATATTTGCATCTTTTTGCGCAGTGTGATAGCCGAATCACTGGCGAAGAAACGTATGGTGTGTACTACATTTGGAGTGGCGCGCATGTTAGAAATTTTTGTTGTTTTTTTGTGGGCGGTGCGAAAGTATGCATTTGGTATTTGACCGGGAAATCCTCCAGACCATAGTCCCGTCGAACATCTTGAAGACATCATGGTACGTGTTGACAATGTCTTCTTACACTTGCCCCAAAACAATTGCCGTAGGTTTTCGCTGCTGCGTTGTTGTAGCATTGCTGCCTGGCTGTGCTGGCTCATTTTAGAAAAAATAACAAACAGCGTTGAGTGAAAATAAATGTCTATAAAAACGCTGAAGGCCATTTCTCATAGGACCGGACATTTTTGTTTCCTGCGAATTCCTTGCAATACAAACTTAACCCTAGAACACTAACCATGGGTATATAGTACCCAGCGCAAATTTTCCTATTTTTACTTACAATTTTCAGTACCTGATTTTATTACCTAAATAATATGTTTTTTACAGTTCCTGTTAATGTTAACTCAAAGTACAAAGTTTGAAGTGCCTGCATGGAAAATATTTCAAATAAAGATTTATATTTAATACTTTTTTGATATTTTCAAAATCGGGTATGATATACCCATGGTTAGTAGTGGTGTAACTTTAATTGATGGTTAGTGTTCTACAGTTAAGTACCCCCGCTAAAAGTATAGTATATATATAACAATACAATTCATATTGTATGCTAATATAGTCTACAACCAATTAAAAATAGCACTAAGTGTAAAATAGGTTATAACACGAACGCTAGGAACCAGCATATCACGATATCTTGAAAAAGTATATATACATCAACAGCAAGCAACAAGGTTTCGGTTAAACATGTAAGTACGTCTACCCTTGAAAAAATATTTAAAGACAATAAACAAGTGTTAAGAAATCTCCCGTTTTAAACTTAGTTGGATTTTGTTAAGACCTCCGGTGATCAAAGAAAAATATTCATTATTACGCCGATTTAGTATTGTTTGCATTTTTAAAAAATGTTAGTTTGTGTTATGAACCACCATTTTTAAACCATTCTTTTTCAAAATTCACTTATCCAAACAGCGTTAGAAAAACTTACACTTTTTCAGGAAAATCTAGGTTCGTATTTGACTAGGATATTCCCTCGATAACATCTGATACCGATTTTGTAGGAATTAAATGAAATGCAATAAACATACAAAAATGTCCATGACTTGTTTAAAACTTAGATTTTCGTGAAGACTTCTGGTGGTAAATCAAGTGAAATTATTCCTTATTGCGTTGAATTAGTGTTGCCTACAGGAAAAAAAGTCGGTTTTATGAGTCACTGTTTTAATCTATGACTTTTCAAAATTCACATATCCAAAGAATGCGCATAGGATTAAAAAAATATTGTCAAGATAAATCAGAAAAGCAACAGGAACAGTTAAAGGAGAAGGTCAACAGTTAAGTATCCCTTATCTCCTGTCGGGTCTGATTAATTTGTCCTCGTTCACTGGCTTGCTCCATTTGTCACTTAATCTTCCCGAAAATCAATATTCCCATCTCACTGTCTTGCCACGTACTTGATCTTTGTGCCAGCAATACTTAATGTACGATACATTGTCCAACGCAGATTATATTTTCTACGTTATTTATTTAAATCCATCTCACTCAGCGCCATTGATCTTGTGGAATTTCCAGAATTCAAAAAGCGCATTAAAGCGGCAAATGAACATGTGAAGAATTGATATTCAAATCAAGGACAGCTTTTCAAATGTTTAATTTGATTCCCGTAATGCAGCAAAACTGGCAATTCTCACCTGCAGGGGGGGCTTCAACTCATCGTCATTCTCTTCATATTCATTTAGTAAGGAGGCAATTCCACACAAGCAGCTTCTTCTCCAGAACTGACACTTGGTTAAGTTTTATCTATCCTATATACTCTCATAACAGGCACCTCTTCATCCTCACTTACACCAATCCCATTCATTAACCCCCTGTCTTGAGTGGCTCTTGAGCCTTTTTCTTTAGAGAACAATAGTAAAAAAATATATATTTATATATCCCCTGTTGTTATATGCCATGTCCCTTCAGGACGTATTCGAGCATAGCTCTCCATAACTTCCTGACTTTTGTTAATCTAATTAGCTTCTGACGCTGTTCTGCTATCCATTCACACAAGGTCGTTAAGTAGTTTACCCACAGTTTCCCCTGATTCTCCTTCTTCATTATGTCCTGTAAGTGTTAAAGTCCTTAGGCCCAATTTTCTCACTATATATTCCAGAAATGTCAGCTATTTCTGATCGTACATATCATTTTCCTTTTGGTTTATATTTCCTTTCATGTTGTCTCCTCTCTCACATGTTCTGTCCTCAGGATTCTTAGCATTCGTCAATAAAACTACATATCTGTCGCTTTACGCCTCTTTTTCTTCTGTGAAGAGATTGTCCAGCATTCATTGACTAATAGGAGATTAGATATTACGTAGCAGTTCAGCACTCGTTTCTTTGTTTCTAACTATGTTTTCCTATCTCTTATTACCTTGGTTAGTTTGTGGAAGGCATTTTGCTATGCCTATACGCCATTTACTAAATAATACGTTTTCTGTCATCTGATTATTTGCATGTTCATATCTATCTATCTATCTATCTCAGTCTATACGTATCTATCTAGGCCAATTCATATATAGCTATCAATCGATCATTCTTAGTTTCTTCATATCTACCTCAGTATGTTCATATCTATCTATATTTCAACTTATTCATATCTATCTATTTTGTCTGTCCTCGTCTATCTATCTATCTATCTATCTATCTATCTCAGCATGTTCATATCTATCTTCCTGTCTATCGATCTATTTCAGATTATTCGGGTATATCTATATGTAACTATCTTAGTCTGTTCCCATATATATATATATATATATATATATACTGTCATTCGCATACAAGCCTGTTTCGCTGTATCACAGCTCATCAGTGCAACTAGAGAACCGAATGCTTTAAGCCAGGATCAAAACCCACCGACAGTCGGAGTTTCTACCGCTAAGCCATCGGCGCTTCAGGAGAGAGAAAGACGAATTCCAGCGTATTATTTTTACGAATGCAAACCAATGCCAGACAGCCAGATTGCTCCATTCATTAATGAAGAGCGACGCGTGAGCGCTGACAGATGCTGTTTATAGAATTCGCCCATCTCTCAACAGTGCTCAATTTGTGTGCGTGTATGTGTTTGTGTTTGTGTATGTGTGTGTGTGTGTGTATGTTCATATCTGGTTGCAATACCCTGTATTTTTTCAGATACATTTAATCAGTCGTCACGCTCGAGTTTAAACAAGAATTGTGAATACTGATCCTCAAAATAGGCACTCTCCAAACTGAAATAACTGACGCAGTGCGATCTTCCTATTCCAAACATATCTTCTATATTTGTGTACCTGTAAACCATCTAATACCAACCAATACATTATAAATACCTTTCTGTGTCAATCTATTAATTACTGCTTCATTTTGTCTGTTAGCATCTACCTCTTTATCGATTTCAGTCAGTTTTCTATGCAACTTCAGTCTGTCATAAAGGTCTGTCCATAGTTTCTTTTCTTAGCTTATTCATGTGCGAGGGGTGCTGAAAAGTTCTCAGACCAAGCTAATTCGCAAAATTTAATCCAACATCATTTTTTGAATGGCTTTTCGGTCGGGCCATTAATTTTCGGTTTAATATATTCTTTCCTATTTAGCTATCTCAATATATTCCTATAATTCTCAGAATCGATCTATCTATCTATCTATCTATCTATCTATCTATCTATGTGTGTGTGTGTGTGTGTGTGTGTGTGTGTGTGTCTCTCTCTCTCTCTCTCTCTCTCTCTCTCTCTCTCTCTATGCTCATATCTATCTCAAGATATTCTTATATGGCCATCTGTTCATATCGCAGTTAGAGACACAAGGTGGCATAATGGTTCACTATTTACATTATTCGGACTATTGTCCTCATCATTGTCGCCATATTTATCACAACGTTTCGGCCTTTGTACGCTCCAGCCTTCTTCAGGTGGATGGAATGTCGTACTGAACCCTTTATTTCGCTCACTGGAGTAGACTGTTCAAGTTTCACGTGCCATGTTTAATGGGTGTCAGTTATCAGTTTCATATCACTGTTCTGTGGAACCGACTGTTAATTCCCCTCTCCAAGTTCTCCACTGCCTTAACGGGGTATTGAACTCACACTCTTTGGGTCCTGTCACTCGATCTAACGCCTTTATCTACTGTGCCGTGTGTCCTTGAGGATCCTGTGTATGAATTTCTCGGTATTATAAACCTAACTAGATCAGTCTTCCTCAGTGAGCAAAATAAAGGATTCAGTTCGACATTCCAACCACTTGAAGAAGGTAGGAGCGTACGACGGCCGAAACGTTGTAATAAATATGGCGAAAATGATGGGGACAATAGTCCGAATATTGTAAATAGTGTACATAATACCTCATCTCAGAAATATAGACAGATACTGGCATAATGGTTATCGACATGGAAAAATGGAATCGGCAAAGCGTGGTCGGATTCCAGATGAAGTGGGTTATGTTAATTTTACAATAACAACTTTGAAAAGACTTTGTCTCGTCACTGGCATCCATTAATATGCGATACAGTAGATGCACAACGCACTGTCTGCTCATACCTAGTTCAATCCAAGTGAGTCGACAATAGTACAGTTCTCCCTTAACAACCTTACTTACCAAGGCAGTAGTAACGAAAGCTGTTACCTCATTGTCACCATTGATGGAATTTACACAGGTTCTTACTCTATTTATTTACCTTTCCTTTTCTTAATAGTCACTTACTAAGTTGCGTTTACTCTGGCCACAATAAATGGATCCGCACAGAGGAACTAACTCTAGGGAATCGATCGACGAAATGTCTATCAGTATCATGTTACGATGGCCGCCTTTTTAGTTCTCTAGTGGCCTCGTTGTTCATTACCCTTTGAAGGCTCATAGTTACTTTGCTATTTATATAGACGAACGTAGGTGTGAGGTGGTGGAGCTACTACCAAAATGGAATCAGAGAGTCGTGTTCGAAGTTTACATGCTGCTTAAGTTCACTTCGTACGAATGAAACGTGAATCGAACAGAGAATGTCTGGTTGCCAGCAAGAGAAACCACCCAAGATGCGAAGTACGAATTTAAGATGTTAAAATCAAGCAAGTGCAGAAAGTTAAACATCTAGGGAGCATTTTAACAGACGGTGGAATATGTGACACCGAAATCCGAAGACGCATTGGAACTGCAAAAAATGTCATCCAAACGCTGAACAAAGCATTAAGAAGCAGAAATATGCCATTGAAATGAAAAAAATAAAAAAAAAGATTCTTAACTGATATATAATATTAATCAACCAGTATGGCAGTGAATGCTGAACAATCTCCTCCCATTTACACTATTTACATTGTTCGGACTGTTGTCCTCGTCTTTATTGTCACATTCACAGCGTTTCGGCCGTTCTACGCTCCGGCCTTCTTCAGTTGTTTGCATTTTGAGCCGAAGCCAAAATAATCAATCTGTATGTTGGCGTTTCTGAAGATTGGTTCGATGACATTTGTGTAGACGTTCTTCACGTGTTTATTTCCTGAAATGGGCTGACAATTTGAATTTATGCTCTAAGACTCCTGACGTAGTTGCCAGCAAGTGCATCTTTCTTTCTTGTAATCGGCACCTTCAAAAAAATTTAACGATGGAATCCTCTTCATTACCCACTGGTAAATATTGCCATATTGGGTATCCAGTGTGTTCCATATTGTCCAGACTAGTTACGATGTTGTCCTATCTAAAGCCAAAATAAGAATTAGCTGGAACCTAAGTGGGAACAAAAACCGCAGAAGTCATTCCGATTCAAAGAATATTCAACTTGCCTCAGCAAGTCCAAAAGAGCAGCTAATCAACTAGCACAGACTGCATTCTTCGTAATTGATATGCCAATTTCGAAAACTTCTATGACCTGCCCATTGTACACTGATGCACAAAGGAACAAAATAAACGTAACGTTTTTTTTCATTGGAATTGAATATTCATCTAAAACGGCAGAGCAACGCAAAACTGTGGGAAAAGAACTTGATTTTTGACAATCCCTGCCACGATACTGACAAGCGGTGGGTGGAGGAAATGGGACAGATTCTCGGAGACTTTACTGAGCGTCCAAGAAATGCGAAGGTTACGTGTCAGCCCATTTCAAGAAATAAACATGGAAAGAACGTCTACGCAAACGTCATCAAACCAACCAGAAACGCCAACATACAGATTGACTATTTGAGGTTCGGCTCAAAATTCAAAACGCCAACAAACAGAAATATAAACAAATATCACATGAAGAAGGCAGAAACGTACAACGACTGAAAAGTTGTGAATGTGACAATAAAAATGAGGACAACAGTCCGAACAATGTAAATAGTGTAAAATAGTTACGATTCCTCATCTAAGAAATACTGACAAATCTTCTCACAGATGAAAAAAACTTGACGCAACAGAAATTTGGTTCTACAGAAGGATACTGAGATTACCATAAAATTAAATCAAAAGGGATAATTATACATAAATTCAGAAAAATGCAGTTGGAATTTCTTGGATTAAAAATAAGAAAAAAGGTATGGAAAATTTGACACTCACAGTACATACTGAAAGCAACAAGTAACCTATATAACGAACTTGTGTAAATCGACGTCGAAACAGGAAAGGGGTGGATAGTAAAAATACAAATATTGCAGAAAGCTACGAAGGATGGGAAGTTGTGGTGTACCATGATCCAACACGCCATGAAAAGATACAAAGAAAAAGAAGAAAAACTTGGATTTTCGACAGCAACGTAACTTTTCAGAATTAAAATTATGAATGGAATTAAAGTAAACCGATCCCCCATGACTATCTATCCAAACAGTAGCAGCCCAGAACTTTTTTACCTCCACGAGAGTCACCTTTGATAAAGCTGCAATTAGTGTGTATGTGTGTGTGCGGTGGAGTAATGCATAGCGGCTCGGGTTAACGAATCAAAACCGAGTTCGAATTCCTGTCGGATCCATTACATTCACTTATGTGCTAATATCCTTGGGAAAGATATGAATCCTCTTCTTCGCCCCACCACCACCAGATATGGGTAAATAGCAAGACAGACTGGGTCCTATAGCCTTGGGTGGCAACCGGTCTAGAAGAAGGAAACTCTTAAGAGTCTGGGCTCCGTCAGGCTATCTTGCCTAAAACACACCACTTCTACTGCTGCTTTAGTGCATGTGGTGCCCCTACAACCCTGATAGGTCACGGGATTCCTGATCGTGTGCGCGCACGTGCGTATCTGTATGGGTGCTTGTGTGAACTTTAGACCGGTTTGTTGTATATTATTGCTCAAATCTCAAGAGCCGCTCAATTCATTGCTGAATTAGGTTGTTGTAAAGGCGTACAGAGAGTGAGCAAGAGATACATATTATGGAGACATATAACAGCTGACGCTCGACTGATAACGACTGAGCAGTTCCACGACGTAAGAGTTCTTGAGAAGAAGCTGCATGTAACTTACTCCTCACCAATGAAATACGAATGGAACGAGGGTGAGTATACTCTGTATGCGTGGCAGGGTCGATCCTATCTGTGAAAGTTTGAACTGAGGTAACTAAAGAATACAGCTGTCATGAAAATTGCGATAGGCTTGTAAAGTTTCGTCTGCGTGTATAGTTGAAGGTCTTTCAAGTAAGCGTTGCCTTTCTTCTCTATCTACGGATTCTTTTATCCCAAAAAAAAAATCCGAATTGATTTAGCGCTTAAATCAATTACATCAAACTTAGTATAAAATTAACGAAAAATGTAAAAAAACTACAGTCAATTGTTAAAATCTCCTAACAAGCGGACTGAAATCACAAAAAGATTCGTCTACGAAACTCTAGAGTCGTGGTGCTGAATATATCAGCTAAGTGACAAATTTTATTTGTTTTAATCCTAAAAGTCTTTTTATAAAAACTTTCCACTCATCGACTGAGTCTCTCTCTGTGTCTCTCTCTCTCTCTATCTCTCTCTCTCTCTCTCTCTCTCTCTCTCTCTCTCTCTCTCTCTCTCTCTCTCTCTAGTAGTAGTTAAACCATTTGCCACCAGCTATGTTCCAATGGTATGGTGCACCAAAACATTGGGGGCTGACTGTTCGTGAGTTTATCAATGAAATGTTTCCAAACCAGTGTATTCGAAGAGGTGGTCCCGTTTCCTGATCAAACAGGTCACGAGATTTAATCCTTATAGACGTCTTCTTTGGGGGTTACGTTAAAGACAATGTCTATTATACAAACGTTAAAGATCTCAAGAAAAGAATAATATGCCAAGCCATATTCACCATTGCCGGGAAGATACTACAAGGCACATGGTTAGAAATGGAGCTTCGTCTAGATTGTGTTGCGTTCAACCAATCGACCCCATGTGGAAATGTTCTGATGTTTTTAAATAAAACGTTATTTATTCACCTATGTTTTCCAATAAACCCACCCTGTAGAGGGTTTTTTATTATTTTTTATGATTTTTAAAGTATTCAGATAATTTATCGATACTCTCTCTCTCTCTCTCTCTCTCTATCTATCTATCTATCTATCTATCTATCTATATATCTCATTCTGTTGTTCATTCTATTTCCAGAAAAATGAACTTTGTGGACACTATGTTTAAAATGCTAGAAAAATATTCTAATGATTTGGAAGACATTGTGAGGGAGAGAACCATGTTGCTTGAAGAGGAAAAGAAAAAGACAGACGAACTTCTCTACCGAATGTTACCTTCGTAAGTAATTCAATGCTGACATTTTATTGTTTTCTGTTGTTTTTGTTTTGTTTTTTGTTGTTGTTTTTTATTCAAGCAATACTGTTTTCGCTTTCATCTTTCGCTAGCCGAAAGTACACAAGTTTTTTGTCTATCATTGTATTATACATAATATCTCAAACAATTCTTTAACAGTACAAATCTTAAATATACCTTAAAAAGCGGAGGCACGTTGAAATGAAATAAGGTGGTATAATTCTTTTTAACCCGTGCTATACCAGTTTAGCTATGAAGGAGGGTCTGGTTAGCCAAGTCGATTTTCCTGCTTTTAAACTACAAACTTCCCGAGATTTCCCTCGAACGTCCATATCTGCTCGAAGCCTATCTTAACGTAAACAAATGACATCACACAAGTCCGATAATTATTTTAATATATTTTATTGCTGTACGTCATTATATATATACAAATATTTAAGTAAACACTCTGTTTATAATAAATAGTATTAACAACATCTACCGTCCTGAACGTCCGACAAATTTCATAGAAAATATGCGTTCTCAGACAGGAATCAGTATCCTACAAGGAACCGTCATATAGCCTGACGTGCTATAACAGTTTAGCTACGAAGGACCGTCTGTCGGAGGACACATATTTCCTATGACATTTCTCGGACATTCAGGCCAGTAAATGCTGTTAATACTGTTTATTATAAACAGGGCATTTACTTGAATATATGTTTATATATAAATAACATATAACCGTAAAATATATTAAAGTAATTGTCGGACTTAGTCCATTTCGTAGCGTGTGGGTTTATGTTAAACACATATCTGACAGGAATGCACAACTCTTTACATCTTCAACAGTAAAAGGTAAGATTCTGATTCGGACGATATGGAGCTTTCTTGTTATACTCGCGGTGATGTGGGGGCACAATTCCTTGTGCAGATTAAGGAGCTTTTCCCTGACGGTGATCAAACCATACACCCTTGAAAGCGCGCCGACTGGTGCATTTTCTTTCCTGGATGATAGGTTACATCGAATGAGAATCAGGAAAACTCTTTTCTCCATCGCGCAATTTTTTCGTTCTTTATGCTCTTGTGTATAGTCAACGTAGCAATTAAAGAATTACTGTATAACCCTTTACCCTGTCAATATTGTAAGAGATACTACTTTAGCAGTTCGTGCAAAACGTTACTAAAATATTATCTCTTAGTATTTTAGTAGGTGTAACTTCTTGGAAAGACGTTAAAAAGAAATTGTTTTTCTCGGAGTTAATAAAGAAACTCTATCCAGTAAGTTTCGAAATAATTGATGAGAGTGATTGACGTTTTTTTTAACAGAATGATACACAAAAATACATCACACACTTTCGAGAATCGGCAAGTGACATCTTGTCGATTCAAGCAACAATTAACAACAGACGTCAGTAAACTGGAAAAAAATATTTTGAGACGCTCTTTGAATGCATGTAATTAATCTGATAACAGGGTTCCATACTTCATATTTCATACAGATTCCATATTCCATGCAGAAATCGATGCCTTTATGTTCTGGTTTTTAATAAAAAATACTTGTATGGTTGAAACTGTTTTACCCTTGTCATTATAGCAGAAAAGATACGGTATCCAGAAAAAAAATGTCAACATGATATGAAGAATCACTTTCGTTTTACGTTTTTCCGCTTTTTTACTTCTTTTTTGCTAGATATTAGATGATATCAAGGTGAGTAGTCAGACAACTATGTACAGTGAGAAGCACTTTTTTTACTATTCTATCTATTTTTACTGTCTTTTGACTCAATATCATCATCATCAACAACAACAGTCCCATGACACGGTGTCGTCATAGGGTCGTTGGTCCTCTGACGAGTTTCCACTGCTTGTCAAATGTCCTCCGATATCCTCCAACTTGAAAGCTTGCCTTAGTCACGGACACGTACACGTAATCTTTGATTCCATCGGCGGAACTCTCTGCCCTGATTCGAAAGCTTTACTCCAAGCACTGGTTTCGTACATAGCCATAGAGACCATTCTAACCCATTGTTCTCAATAGCCGTTGACCCTGCAAGAAGGCTCATTCACCCGTTGACACGCGGCTTTATGTATCCTACTGAACGTCTATCCCCCATTCTAAACCAGGAATACTTTGTGAGGAAACCGGTTCTGACGCCAATAGCCCGACACCACAGAAAGTAGTAATGGGTTACATGGTGTCAATTAACAGTCGTGAAGTAAAATTAGACAATAGAAAAGTGACTGGCGATGGGACTGGGCACATTAGAATGCACTATTCCTAAACTCTTCATCACCCATATTTGAACGCTATTTTTCTTTACTAGTCTATATTCCTTTATTGTATGCTTTATTTATATGGGGGGTCCGCTCCCCGCGAAATATGTGTGCTCAGTGGTTCATGCTTCCGAGAAGCATATTCGAAACCGTGTACATATTCTTTATAAGGCTATCACTCTGCTTACGATCATTCTAAGATATGGAACAAGTTCAAAGAAATTGAATCACCTCTGTTATCTTAATATGATTACTTCCTGACACCAAGTTTCTTAAGTAGCGATTGATGTTGAGGCGAGAAATGTTGCTAAACAACTGCGTGGCTTCATATATGTGCAAACTGTGTTTTAGATCTTTCTATTTATCTCTCTCTTTTTATATATATATATATACATATATATATATATATATATATATTCCTCTCTTTATCTCTCTCTCTCTCTCTCTCACTCTCTCTTTCCTCTTATATACATGCTAACAAACGGGGGGTGCCGGGAATTTTAAATAAAAAAAATAATTTAAAATTCCCAGCATCCCTCGTTCGTGGGCATATGGAATCACACCAACATAACTAATTTAGACCGATAATGTCCTATAGAATGAAACGCGTCACAGGAAAACGATATATATACATATATATATATATATATATATATATATATATATATATATATATATATATATATATATATATATGTGAATAAGCTGATTTTTCAACTATATATATATATATATATATATATATATATATTAAAAATCAAAAGTCAGTTGAAACCGCTACGTTGGTTTCAAGCCTATTAACCCCGAAATCTCAGCTCCATCAAACGAAAGTTGTAGTGCATCAAATCTGTCTTTTCTTGATTTACGTATCCAAAGAAACTTTAAAACCACAAATCCGAAGTCTGAAGTTCTTGCTTACATATTAGAAAATTTCTCTTAAGGACATATGAGGCTGGATAAAAAGAAATGTACATGAAAATTAATCCCCTCAACACCGATACATTTACAATACTCCTGCTTTTCTTCTTCTTCTTGTTCTTCTTCTTATTCTTCGTCTTCTTCTTCTTCATTTGATAAAAAACGCCTGAGGATACCGTAAGGTTGAAACCAAGGTAACGGATTAAAATGGCCTCCTGATTTTTAAAGTTAAAAAGTTCTACATGTTATTTTTTGGTTTTATTTTATTGTTTCACACTTGTATTGAGCACTTTCTAATACTTCTGTTTCCTGGTCAGATTCAACTCTGGCCATTAATCTTTATATATATATATATATATATATATATATATATATATCAATTTTTTTTCTAAATACTGTTTGTTGATATATAAAATTATATATATATATATATATATATATATATATATATATATATATATATATATATATATATATATATATATATATATATTCCGGAGTCTGCATTTGTTGATTTGATGAAATTTGCCACGTCTTCTGTGGAATTTAGTTTCAACAACACCCTGTTTCGACAGATTGACGGTGTTGCTATGGGTTCTCCTTTGGATCCAGCTATAGCCAACATATTTGTGGGCTTTCACGAAGAAAGAATACAGAAGAATGTACTTTGTCCTCAACTATATCGTCGGTATGTTGATGATACTTATTGTTTATTCAACGACGATGATGAGCCCGATCAGTTTCTTTCTTTTCTAAATGGTATCCATCCAGCTCTAAGGTTCACTGTTGAGAACGAATCCAATTATCAATTTGCCTTCTTGGATGTATTAGTACATCGAACACCAACAAGTTTTCTTACTCCTATTTACAGGAAACTAACTTTCGCGGGATTGTATACGCGTTGGGACTCATTTTACCCCACAAAACGTAAGATAAACATTATCAGAACCCTCCTTCATAGGGCACTAAAAATCTGTTCAGAGTCCTTCTTGGACGATGAGATCAATTTTGTCAAGGATACCCTATGTGGTTTAGGTTATCCACCTAACACTGTTCATTCGGTCATCCGTAACAAAATGGAGGAGTTCAGAAATGCCAAACTCTGTGTTGTTAAAAAGTGCCCGGTTTATCTAAGATTGCCTTGGATTGGAACCAAATGTGAAAGTATGGTTAGACAAATTTCATCAAGGGTTCGTCGCTGTTTTTTCTCTGCTGAGGTCCGGATAGTTTTTCAAACCCGGCCCATGATTCGTCCAGTGTGTAAAGACGTCCTCCCTCTTCATCAAATTAATTCTATAATTTATAAATATGGTTGTATTTGCGGGGATGACTACATAGGAAGGACGACACAACGCTTGGACATGAGAATTAAACAGCACGTTCCTACCAAAATCAGGAACCACACTTTGCCGTTGAATGGACTCGTCCCAAACACCTACGGGTCCGCCATATGTGAGCACTTATTAAAGAGCAGATCGTGTGCAGCTAATTTTAGTGTTGACTGGTTCACCGTGTTGTCCCGGTAACACTCGTTATTTCACCTTAAGGTGCTGGAGGCACTTTACATCGGGTCCCGCAGGCCTTCCTTGTGTAAACAACGTGAGTGTTTGTTGGGGCTCGCTGTCATTTGTCTCTAGCTCCTTTTGCTCATAATTTTTTCCCTCCTCCTCCACATTTCCTTTTCATTGTACATTTTCTGTGTTTTTAATTTAAATTAAATCTCCCGTTGTAAGCCTGATGAGCGGGAGCGAAACCGGTTGCTTCGCCCGTTTTTAATATGTCTGGTAATATCAAGCTTCATACGTTTATTGCTGTGATAAAATTTTGTACCTTCAAAAATATCTTTAAATATATATATATATATATATATATATATATATATATATATATAATTTTATATATCAACAAACAGTATTTAGAAAAAAAATTTTGACGCGTTTCATCTGATGAAATCCTAACAGATGTAATGCATCACAAAAACATTTTTCCATTCTGTCATTCTTTTTTTTAATTTCATTCCTTGACAAGGTTTTCTACGCAGTTTGTAGTTTGTATTTATTTATTTATTGCTTCTGCTGCATACACCTGGCAGGTAAGATAGTTTAGCCACTTTCTTATCTGCTCCTTCTTTCGCAAAACATTGTGGCTTACTACATACTATATTATAAGAACAGAGATAAATTGTTCATAACTTTCTCTAAGGTTCAAAATTAACATAAGCAGCATCAAATTACTTATTTATGGTTTTATTTAACGTTACTACACATGAACTACCACGCATACACAGACACACACTGACATACACACAAACACACACACACACACACATATATATATATATATATATATATATATATATATATATATATAACACCCTTGGGAAAGGTGTGAATCCTCTTCTTCTCCCTCCAACTATGGGTAAATAGCAGGACAGACTGGGTTCTATAGCCTTGGACGGCAACTTGGTCTAGGAGAAGGACAACTCTGAATTCAAAACCTGCGGAGGGTTGTTTGGGGACCTTGTGGCATTCGTTGCACCAGGTCCCTGTATTCGTCCCTCCAAAAAGTGTGGATGGCCCTGCACAAAGCCTTCACCACTATAATCAAATCTGGTGTGGCTGTCCGGCTTTCAGTTTCTGGGAATTAATCTGTCTGGCCCTCATACGTCGAGTTCGACGGGAGAAGCAAAAAAAAAAATATATATATATATATACATATATGTATCTCACTCATTTAACTCCTCTCTTTAAAACTTCCCACTGTTAAATTTTAATCCTCGCCTTCACCTTTAGGCTTTCCTGTCGTTCTTTCTTCCGTTACCCTCTCTCTGGAGCTTTCATACATTTCCCTATCACCCTTGTTTCCCACTCCCACCCATACACTCCCACTAAAATTTTGTTCTTATACCCGAAGTTATATTTTCCGATTTATTTCTAATGATTTGGATCGTATTTACGATTACAATGTAATAAATTATAACCATGGAATATTAATGTTTGACCCTTTTATATTATATTCTTACACTGTCCTGAACATTGAGTTCTACCTGGATTCTGTCCTCTTGGGAATATATATATATATATATATATATATATATATATATATATATATATATATATATATATATATGGTGGACTCCCCCGTCGTATTCGACGTATGAGTGTCAAGCAGCTCAATTTCTAGCCCAGACACCAGCACATATGATTTGTTTGATTATAGCGGTGAAGTCTTTGTGCAGAACCATCCACAATTTTTGAAGGGCCGAATGCAGAGACCTGGTGCACTATGTGCCACAAGGTACCCAAGCAAGCGTCCGTAGGTTTTGAATTCAGAGTTGTCCTTCTCCTAGACTATTCGTTGCTCTCCAAGGCTACAGAACCGAGTCTGCCCTGTTATTTACCCATAGCTGGTATACAGCTAACCTAATTTTTACCAATAACACGGGAGCTCAATAATTCTCAACACCCTATGTAAAAATAATATTGCCTACGAATTCTCATGCTCATGGTACTGGAAATTGCATCTCCAGTATCAACAATCTAAAAACAACACTATATTCTTACATTGGACGCATATGCACCATACTTTCTCGTAGGTTAACTTGTCTCTTCTCGAATGTTCTATTTCTGTATAAACTGCAATTCTATCGCCACATCGAAAACATTCAAAATACAACTATCAATATAAGACACATATTGGGGGATAATGTCAAAATTGTATACAGTACCTAATACAAGGAAAGTCTTAAAATTCTAGAAGCTATTGTTAAAAAATATAAAGGACCCATATTAAATAATATATATATATACCACCACAGAAGACAGTATTTTGAAGTATGCATAAAATTTTTAATATGCTTCATTCGTTTTCTACGGCTTATCAACCTTTTCCTGGTTATTTAAAGCCAGAAAATATCTTTTTTGGATTGTAATGATTCTTTTGAAGATCATGATTCAGTAATACATGTCTTAATAATTAACCCATAGCTTAGGGAGAAGAGATGGATTCTTACCTTTCCTAATAGTATTTATTTGTAAGTGAATATAACGAAACCAACGAGAACGAGAAACTAAGCTCTCCGATTAACCATTCCCAGCCATTATCCATTACACCAGCAGCACACTCAAGCTTACGGCACCTGGAATTCCCAAGTGTTCACTCATCGAGGTACTGACCAGGTTCGACGTTGCTTAACTTCGGTGATCGTACTGGAATGAGTATTTCAAAGAGAAGTGATCGTAAGTTATTTAATATGAGTAACATAATAATAATAATATTAATAGTAATGAACAAATAATAATAATACCCATAATATTTTATATATTCTCTCTCACTCTCTTTAACCGTTACACATCTCTTTTTCTTATGTATATAAAATACCACGTTGTTGCAAACGGAATATTACCTACCACGCTATCGTTACATGGCTCTTGATAGCCAAACAGAAAAGGTCTGATATAGTACAATCCCCCAAAATTCAAGAACATCACTTACTTTCAGTTAATAGACATTGAATTGTGTCACCTCGTGTATTTGCATAGCCTACCTGACTTTTCGAACAACCTGATGAATATTTATGAGCGTTCTTAAATTTAAAAAATTAAAATCCAATAGCATTTTTGCTCTCATATATATGTGTGTGCATGTGTATGTGTGTGAGAGAGAGAGAGAGACATATATTTGTCTTCGGGGAGTGATTCTTTAGCAGATGAGCATGGTTTATGTTACCTCATACTCTTTTTTAAACGGTTTCTTGGTGAGGCCGAGAAATTTTTATTTCTATCTGTTGTATAATGATAGTGGGTACAAGCAAAATAATTTTCGACAACCAATCAAATTTGACTTACAAAACACGATGAAATAATAGAAAAAGTTTCATATAAAGAAAAATAATGGTGCAAAATTTCGTCATTGTTGTCACACCTGCAAAAACAGACGTGCCCAAATTTTCCCCCCCAATTCAACTTTTTCATCGAAGCAATTTAAATTAACATAAAGTATGGATTTTTAAAATTCTATTTGACAGATTCAATCAGATTACAGCAGGTGCGCTAGCTGGATCAAGAACGTCACGTTTAACAAAAATTCAATTGTGCCCCAGAATAATTAAAAATTAAAAATTAAAAACTCGAGAAATGTTTTTTTTTTTTTTTACTTTCCCCATTTTTTTCTTTACATGTCCGAATGTTATCACATATTCGTCTAAATTTATATGTAGCTGCAAAATAAAATGCAAATATATTTTTAAACAACATTTGAATTGATGGAGGAATATAAAAATAGGTATTTCCATCCAATGTACAATAACGAATGACAGACATTATTTACATTATTCGGACTATTGTCCTCATCTTTGTCGCCATGTTTATCACAACGTTTTGGCCGTTGTACGCTCCGGCCTTCTTCAGGTGGTTGGAATGTCGAACTGAACCCCTTATTTCGCTCACTGGGGTAGACTGTTCTAGTTCCACGTGCCATGTTTAATGGATGTCAGTTATCAGTTATCTCCTGTTAATTTCCCTCTGAAAGTTCTCCACTGTCTTAACCGGGTATTGAACTCACACTCTTTGGGTCCTGTCACTGGATCTAACCAACGCCTTTATCCACTGTGCCATGTGTCCTTTAGGAAGGGTTCAGTTCGACATTCCAACCACCTGAAGAAGGCCGGAGCGTACAACGGCTGAAACGTTGTGATAAACATGGCGACAAAGATGAGGACAATAGACTGAATAATGTAAATAATGTACATAATACCTCATCTCAGAAATATATACAGATAATAAATGACATGTTTGGGCATATCGACATATATATGGTTAGTAAGCTGAACAATTACGACTGAGCAGTGAGTTCGATCCATGTGATTTCTCAATTACAATATTTCAATCAAAATGCCAATTTTCATAAGAAATGGTTAAATGTTCAACAAAACATGTCACACATAATTTGCAATGATAGTCACACTAAATCAATCACATAATTGTATAAAGGACATTCCTATCGCCATCATGACATTTAAAACTGGTTAGATTGAAAATACTGACGGCTGTTTTTTTTTATTTACTGAAGATACTTAAATAATGATTTTTGTTTTCGCGTTTTCATTTTCATTTACTTTAAATGACCGTTGAAAAACTGTTTTCACAGTTATGTCAAGCTCCATAGATGTGTTTGCATTTGGGGGAATCAAACCTATCCATAGATATGGTGACAATACTGGAAATGTTGACAAATTGATACTTAAGTTTGTGAAAAATCTTGACGTGATAGAGCAACAAGGATGACTTTTTTTAAAATCAGGACCACGATATGACTAGGAGTCATGTCTCCAACACCACGTTCCCTAGTGTTATGAGTGTCCATTTTGTTTCCATTTTCCTTAAAACTTCCTCGTTACTCACATGTTCAGTCCATGGAATTCTCCACTTACTTGTGTAGAAAATGTCAGCTCTAAATTCAAAATACATTTTGGGAGGAGCCAATTTCCACACTATATATATCTACAAACCCCCTGTCTCTTATGTTCAGCACTCTTCGCCCAGAATATAGTAAATTTTAAACAATATATATATGTGTGTGTGTTTGTGTGCGCGCGCGCGCGGGTGTGTGTGTGTGTGTGTGTGTGTGTGTGTGTGTGTGTGTGTGTGTGTGTGTGTGTGTGTGTGTGTGTGTGTGCGCGCGCGCGTTATTATGTCTCCGGAGAGATTCTTTAGCATATGAACAGGCGCGCTGGGATGCAGGTTTTCCCGCAATCTCAATGTTTAAATGGCAGCTGTGAGACGAGTGCAGAAAAGTAGGGTTATAATTTGAAAAGGCGCGGAGGTTTAAGGCATGTACTGTGTGTCTTCAAAGACTCATATTATAGAAAATGTGTGAATCTAAGCAGCGAAGTTTACTATAGCGTTTCGATCCTTCGCCCCCCCCCCCAATTGCAGATGATGAACCCCGGTTTTTGATATCAAAATAGGCTTAAACGGAAGAAGATATAGGAACGCTCCCACAAAAATTACAGCATAAATGAATTGTCATTTCCTCGTAACATTCCAACAGATGGGAGAAACTACATTAATGGAAATCTTTCTTAAAGTCAAAGCGGCCTAATACATAGTTCCAAAAAGCAAGGCTCACACACACACACACATATATATATATATATATATATATATATATATATATATATATATATATAGATATATATATATAGATAGATAGATAGATAGATAGATATATATAGATAGATAGATAGTTAGATAGATCGGAATCAGACAAGATGAGAATATAAAGATAAAGGTTACCTATTTGTTGTTTATCTTCTCAAATATATATATATATATATATATATATATATATATATATATATATATATATATATATATAGGTTAAAGGTTTCCTATTTGTTCCTTATCTTCTCACACACACACATACATATATATATATATATATATATATATATACATATATATATATATACACACATATATATATATATACATACATATATATATATATATACATATATATATATATATATATATATATATATATATATATATATATATATATATGAGAAGGTATCTTTATCTTTATCTTTATCTTATCATCTTGTCGGATTCCGATCGATATTTGATCTGCATTTGAGCTTTAACTCATATATAGGTAAATTGTTGCCATTTTATATGTTTAATTTCAAGCATGCGCGTTTTTTGCCTTCGATTTTGTCGACTGCACAGTATAGTAGGGTCAGTTGGGCACCGTTTATGAGAAACAAAAAACAATGATGCAATTCACTCTGCCAGAAATTTGAAAACGACATCTTGTATTGCTTGGCATTCGCCCCGGAAGCTCCAATACGAGTCTTTGGGTGGCAATATGAGGTCAGTGTAGAGGATTTGGAAAGAGTTGAATGATTACTAAGGTGTTTGGAATGACCACAAGTGATGGCGACGTTATGCCACCATACATTTCCCCACGGGGCCTCAGTCTCAACAAGGAGGTCTACATCAAGTGCTTTGAAGAGGTAGTGCTGTCTTGTGTCAAGAGATTGGCTGCTGGAAGACCCAATGCCTGGTAACCAGACTCTGCATCATGCCACACAAGCAGGAGAATGCAGTCATGGATGTCAGACAACTTCTGCGACCATATCATCTCTTGACTACCTAACTCCCCAGACTGCAACTCCCTTGATTATGTATGGGCCACAGTTGAGCGAGAGGCCAACAAACTCCTTGTAACACCAAAAATGAACATAAGACAAAAATTATAGTAGCATTCACCAACTTAAACAAAGACACCACCCAGAAGAGTTGCAGGAGATTCCGAAGTCGTCTGAAGGCAATAGCGAATTTATTGAATAAATTTCCTCTTTAGAATTTCAAGATATTTTTGTGTAATTGTGTAACTCTCCGAACTGCAACCCCCCTTGATTATTATGTGTGGGGTGCACAAATAATAAACAGGAAACAATGGACAAACCTATATTCCTGTTCAAAAGACGGGGAAGGAGTGTAAACCAGGCAATAGACAAACCTATCTTTCTATACGTAACATTCTATCCCCACCGAGCAGACCCTAAATTTATGCAAATCTGATGGGCGATTGTACTTTTAATGTGGCTCCTTGCCTGAAATAGAACTCGTATATTTGCACCATCGGTAAAGATATTGAAAGAATGGTCGGTCCCTTGTTCAAGAAACATAAGCTGCGATTGCTCTATCCTACGTGTCAGAGCAAACAAAGAATTCGGTATTTCTACCTTTTCTGGACTGATGCTGAGCAGTCTTCACGGTCTGGTCTTGACAGAGTTCAAAAATGTTTGCGCGTCATTTCGGATGATGAATTATTTTCCATCCTATGAAGCTTTTCCCACAGTTGGTCGCCTCTCGCAACCCTATCGCTATTGCTATGGCAAATGTTCAAATTTACATTCCTTAATCCTACCAGTTTAGATGTTCACAGCGAGGATTCGCCATGCCACGTATACGAAACCAAAATCCTCTTCATTCCCTTCGTATTGTTAGGTAAAGAGAAACTTCCACTCACACAGCTTCCATCCCAGAAGTGTCAGTTTGTGGAACAGACTCCGGGGAGTATGCTTTCCCGACCACTACAGTATTAGCCTTTTCAAGTCTAGGGTCGAAAGTTTTCTATACTACATATTCTCATAATATGCACCTCTCCATCCTCTCTTTAAACCTCATTCAGTAGCCCACTATCTTGAGTGACCCTTTCGACTTGCATTTGGTGAACAATATATATATATATATATATATATATATATATATATATATATAGTGTGTGTATGTGCGTGTGTGTGTGTGTGTGTGTGTGTGTGTGTGAGTGAAAATTTCAGATAGAGTATATCTGTAAAAAGACAATATGAATAAAATTAAATGGATAATTTATCTTAGCCGACGCGTTCATTTGACTTGACAAAGTCTCTCTAAGCTTTTATTCATATATATATATATATATATATATATATATATATATATATATATATATACCTGAAGATGTTTTCGTTGAACTCATGAAATTTGCCACCACGTCTATTGATGTTAGTTTCGACAATATCATGTATCGTCAGATCGACGGTGTGGCAATGGGTTCTCCTTTGGGTCCTGTTTTTGGCAAATATTTTGTGGGGTTTTACGAGGAAAGCCTTTTGTCAGGTTCTTCCCAGCCCAAGGTTTACTTTCGTTATGTGGCTGACACTTTTTGCGTGTTCAACCATGAATCGGAAGTTGATAACTTTTTCTCCCTACTCAACGGTGTTCATCCTGACCTTAAATTTACGGTAGATAAGGAGGTCAGTGCCTCATTGCCCTTCCTAGATGTTCTGGTTCACAGAACTCCTTCTTCGTTCATTACTTCTGTTTATAGGAAGTCTACTTTTACTGGTCTCTATACTCGATGGGACTCTTTTTGTCCTAAACGACAAAAGATCAATTCCATTAGGACTTTGACCCATAGGGCGTTAATGATCTGTTCGGATAACACCTTGAAAGATGAAATTAGTTGTTTAACTGGTATCTTTGTGAACAATGGTTATCCGTTGGACATTGTTCAATCGGTTATTCGGGATAAGACTGCCAGGTTTAATAAAACCACACCTGCTACGGTTGGTAAATGTCCGGTCTATCTTCGTTTACCGTGGTTGGGTAGGATTAGTGAGTCATGTAGTTCACGTGAATGTTATTTTGCAGCGAACGTTCGTGTTGTTTTTCAAACCAGGTCTGTCCTTTCATCTGTGTGTAAAGATGTTCTACCCCACCATCATATTAACTCTGTCATTTATTATTTCAAATGTAGTTGTGGATACGACTACATAGGTAGAACGGCACAGCGATTGGACGCCAGAATTAAACAGCACGTGCCTGCGAAAATACTTAAGATTAAAACCCATTCCCTTAGTTTATAGCTGTGTAGAATTTGCATATATAAATGATAAAGTATGCGTACATTTGTGTGCGTGAGAACATAGATGAATTTGTGTGTAATTTAGTGAGATTCCGAGAGAAAAAAGAACTCTTTCAAATTCTTCCATGATTGTGAAATTTCTAGTGATTGGTTGCCGACCAAAAATAAAATAAAAAGGTACCAACATAAAAAGAGGAAAAAATGTAAGCATTTCAAAATGTCTTTTCACCTACCCACGCCCCGGAAAGCTTTTCATCGAAAAAAAATAGTTCTCCGAATTGGAATTCTGATCATGTTTCGCTAAATGCCATGGCAAGTTGGATCGACCTTTGCTCTGATTTTCAGACAATTGTTTCGACCACAGATCTTAAGAATGGTTAAAGGCAGAAAGGTCAAAAGAATCTGCATGTGCTCCGGAGTTTCTTTGTGAATGACAATATTACCCCCCCCTCACTTTTTCTGCTTGTAAAGTGTATACATATAAACAAACAAATGGTTGTGATTATGCCTCAGGGATAGTCAGTGTTTCAACATTTTTCTACAAATGCATATATATATATATAAATAATTGAAGGTAGAATGACTCCATTTCACCCTCTCCTATATGATCTTAATTACAGTGCCACCGTGATACATGCATTTACATATATACAATGTAGATATGATCCTATCACTTTATACATAAAAATATCTATGAAAGAATACATCAACTATATATATAGATGATATATATATATATATAGAGAGAGAGAGAGAGAAAGGGAGGGAGAGAGAGAGTTGATATATATATATATATATATATATATATATATATATATATATATATATATATACAGTTGATATATATATATATATATATATATATATATATATATATATATATATATATATCTTTGTGTGATACAAATTAGGAGGATTTGAGAGAAATATAATTAAGTAATTCATCGAGGCTAGAAGAAACCTCAACAGAATGCACTGGACGTCCGTCTCGTCCTATATTTGGGACTCATAAGCAGTGCGCATCCACTACCGAGAATTGAAACCTGGACTGTTATGTTATCAGGCAAACGCCGTTCCAATTAAGTAATTTATCCAGTTTAGTGCTTTCTGCATTCTGTTGAGGTTTCTTCTAGACTCGATGAATTACTTAATTATAATTATCTCAAATCCTCCTAATTTCTATCACTTGTATATCCTTGCTTGAACCGGCTTCTAATGCTCTTGATGGAGCGGCTTGAGGATAATTGTCGTAACTCGTTGGGGCACAGTCCTATGGGTAAAAGAGCAACTCGGATGAATTCCACCACGGAATATGTGATCGAGCGACGCTATATCGAGTCTGATTCGCTACCACTTCGTCACCGAGGCCCGTTGGGACAGTTGGTATGGCGTTTGCCTGATAACGTAACTGTCCGAGTTTCAGTTCTCGGTAGTGGATGCGCACTGCTGATGAGTCCCAAATATAGGACGAAAAGGCCGTCTAGTGCTTTCTGCATTCTCTTGAGGTTTCTTCTAGACTCGATGAATTAGTTATATATATATATATATATATATATATATATATATATATATATATATATATATATATATTGTGTGTGTGTGCACGCGCGTGTTTGTGCAGAGAATGTTGAAAAAGATCAAATTTAGCTTATGAACTCACTAGAGTCACTATGTCAGATGGATAAGAAATGTGTACGGGGGGAAGCGCGCTTAGGAGTCAAGTGATCGGCTGCTAGAATTGGGAAAGGCTGCCTTAGATATATCATTCGTATCATGTTTACAAATCTTTTATTTCTATGGAAAAGAAAACTACATTGCCATATCCAATATTTACATGTAAAATATTTAGAAATGACACGGTCATGCAAAGTTCCGTTTATGGTAACAGCTTCATTTATAAATAAATATGATAGCATTTATAAAAAAAAAAAATGTCCTCTTCTCGTGACGCAGTAGATATTTCCTTGATATTCTGACTGCAATTTCGTTGTTTTTCTTTTCTTTTCGTAAACATCCATACATGGATAGTCTGCGAGCGCTAAACCTGTGTATTATGACATTAAAAGCATAAAATACCATTCTAACAGTTTACAAAGCGTATTTTCATGTGTTAAACATTATCGCGAATGAACGAGTAGATTCTATACTGTAGATGCTATAAATTATATACCATAAATATCAGGAAAGCAGAACCTTCTTTTAGTAAAAATTTGTGAAAGAATTCTTTTTAAAACGAAGTCTTTGTTTACTTTCTTGAGTAGTGCTACACGTTTGGCGTATCTACATGTATAAATAAATGTATTGTTTTAAATCAGAAGGGCAATTAAAATACCCGACAACGCTTTCGACCTGGCGGTGTCTTCGGGCGATACTTTAAAATGGTCAGTTTAACACTTTATTTTTTAAAAAAAACACAAAGAACGCTACATAATTATCTTTCGGAAAATAACAATAATATGATGATTGAAAATAACAGGCATGTGATGATTGATTCCCTGGTTTGATTCAACTCTGATCATTTACATTTATGTATGTAAATTTGTGTTGCGCGTAAGTCGAAGCAACTTTGTTCTTTACAAATAATGTTTGTCATATTCCCGACGTTTCGGCCGTTGTAAGCTCCGGCCTTCTTCAGATGTTTGGAATTTCAAACTGAAACTTTTATTTCGTCCATTGTTCTACTTCCACGCGCCATGCCTCTTCCGGGTGTCTCAGCTATCTCCCTCTAACTCAACTCTCTAAGTTTTTGCTCACCACTGCAGTAGACAGGTACTCAACTCACAACTCTTTGGGTCGAGTCACTGTATCCAACCAACGTTTTATCCACTGGGACATGTATCCTTGAAATTGAGGACAACAGTCCGAACAACGTAAATAATGTAAATAATTACAAGACCTCATCTCAAAACTATAGACAGATGCTAAACATTTATTGTCATGTAACTGTTTATTAACTCTGCATTCAATCTCGAGTAAATTTAAACGCATCTACAGGCGTCATAATTTTATTTTCCATGAGAATAAAGATGAGGACAACAGTCCGAACAATGTAAATAATGTAAATAATTACAATACCTCATCTCAGAAATATAGACAGATATTAAAACTTGTATCTGGAAAAATCATTGTTGTTTTTCAAAAAGTCATTAAAGCAATATTCACTTGCAAAAAAAAAAAACGATTTATTCTTACAATCCAAAATATGTTTCAGCTTTAAATGACCCACTAGGTGTTGATAAGCCATAAAAAATCATTTTAAATCTCAATTTCTATCGCATCAACCATTGTAATAACATCGTTCATTTTTTGATTAAGTGTAAACCAGACAAATATTTACATTTCGCCTAAAGTCTCTCCAACCAGAACCTTCTAGAAGAATAAAAAAAAATAGTATTAAATATTATAGTATATAATTTCACGAGTAGACTTTTTGTTACATAACAATTAATTTGTTGTCCTGTATCTGTCTTGTTTCCTTGTCTTTGCTCTGCTGTTTTCCACCTATGACGATAATATCAATCCCAAAAGCTAGATAAGAATGGTGAAGCCCGGCATATAACTTTGAACGTCTTGAAAGCTTTCGACAGTGTTTGACATACTCCTCTTCTCCATAAACTGAAAAGTTACGGACAAATTTTTGAACTGATCCAGTCTTTCCTATCAAATCGTGAAATGAAAATTATCCTGAATGGCCACTCCTCCTGATTCTTTCGTACTGATGCAGGTGGCCCCCAAGACTCCATCCTTCGTACTACTTTTTTCTTGTATAAAATTAAGTGTCGTTGCTGACAATATGGTTTGAAACTAGATCGCCAGTGAGTAACACGGGCGACTCTATTATTAAGTAGATCACGTGTTCATAAAGGAAGTGAATAAATAGGAAGTAGCGTGATGACTATACGATCACTGTTCACTCTTCTTGTCTATCCACTATTGCGATCACATTCACTCTCTATTCTATTACTATACGGATTACGATTCTCTACTGATCATTATACTATTTGGCAATTACTACTTGAACAAGTATTACTAGTGCGGATATAATTGGAAGACGTTACTACTAATACTGGCATCTACGAAATCTTGGCTACAACGAATGTTTTTTAACTGCTAACGGACTTTTGTTTGACATAAAGAAAAAGTGACAAACGAATCCGTCCAACATCAAAAATATTTGCTTTTAATTTTCATTAATGGCCTTCCCAATGGCATCAGCTCTGAATTGCTATCTACGCTGATGGTACAGCCATTTATTCCTGTGTCGATAGTAAGTCTGATTAGTTCGATGACGTCAAAATGGCAGCTAATCTCCAAAACGACCTTCAGTCTGTTGTTAACAGGGGCAAAGGATGGCTTGTTAATTTTAACGCCTCCAACACTAAACTGCTCTCTGTTAATCATCTGAGAGACCCCTCTTTGCCTTCCATCAGAATAGCTGATGCTAACCTCCGGGAGAGAGACTCGTAGTGCCTTCTCGGGATAACATGAAGTGAAAAGACTATATTGAATCCATTGTTAGGTCTGCTGCTGAGAAAGTTCGTTCACTGTGTCGTACTAGACAATTTTCCTTCCGAAAATTTATCTTACATATCTATAAGTCTAACATTTGATTTGTCCATGCTTAGAATATTGCTGCCACATATGATCCGGTGCGCCTGCTATTTACGTAGAGCTCCTCGATAAAATCCAAAGAAGAATCAGCAATATTATTCCTCCTGATCTGGCGTCTCGGCTTTAGTTACTTTCCCACCACCGTAAGATTGCCTCTCTGTGCCTTTTCTATAAAAACTTTCAAGTAATTTTTCAAATGGGCTCTTCGATCTTTGGTACCTAGACTCTTTGAATTTAAGCACAGTACTAGACTGACGTCAAGATCTCATCAATTTATAAGTTGAGTTGGCTAGATGCAACCGTAAATTCTATGCTAACAGTTTGTTTTCTCGCACCTCTTGCTTGTGGAACTATCTTCTGGATCCATGCTTTCCAGCCAACTTCAATCTTCAAACATTTAAATGCAGTTTCAATCGCTATCTACTGCCCTATCATTACTCTTCTCTTGCTCTCCTTGGTAATGTTTTTGTTTTCTAATTCTTTTACACCCAGTAACCTTAGCGTCTTTACTACTTTGCTTGGAGTGATTAAAAAATAACTGATGCAAACTTAATCGAATTTATATATATATATATATATATATATATATATATATATATATATATATATATATATATATATATATAGGATGTGGATACTGTTTATTTTTTTCAAAACTTTAAGCGATATTTTTCAAATTATGAGACTCAACCTAATTTTAAAAACAAAGTTTTGGAATAAAAAGTTTCTATTTGAAAGATATTTATTGAACATAATACTTTAAAAATATTATATAATGTTCGAGCACAGATAAGCAGAGTACATCACAATAACAAAATACCATAAATAAAAAAAAAGGTTTACTTTACTATCAATTTCTTTATTTCAAAGCCAGAAAGTTCTCATCGCTTTCCCCTTCGATTAGAAAGGGATCATACATTTCATGACTGGATCCAAGTAATACATTGCATGGTCTTCTCTTTTATCGTTATGATCAAAAGAGAAGACCGTGCAATTGCTTTTCTGATACCATACTTCATATATAAAAGTTGAGAGGGAAAACCCAAATAAATATAGCAAGAACAATGGGCTTGAGAATGCTGGAAGCAAAAACTGAAAGAGAAAGCTTCTTTATTAATATCAATCGTCGGTGATGTGGTCAAGAAATATCGAATGTTTTTTTAAGGGAACGTCACTTTATTAGCATTGTAGTGATAGAAAAATAAAAAGATCAGTATTTCAAAAATTTAAAAAAGCCAAAAGAAATAAAAACCAAAAGATAAGGAAAAATAAAGAAATTAACAAAAAAAGGTCAAAAGTTTAACATTCCTAAATGTAGGTGAAGAAAAAGGGATTGTCAAGTAAGTCATTTCTAGAACCACTCAAAATCAAGAACAATTCGCGAATGAATTCTATTGTTTAAAAAAAAACAAAAAAAAACAAGTGTTAAGACAGATAGTGACGAGCAGGCAAAGAGACCGGACTAGGCTGTGAAAAGAATTTTATCCGTTGTCCCTTACGCTAAAGCTTTTGGACACACCTTAAAATCCCACAGAGAAAGTCCAAAGAATAACTGCTATCAAGAAATACTTACATACCTGCATACACTTTAACAAAGACTCTCCTCTCTCTCTTTCTCTCTCTCTCTCTCTCTCTATATATATATATATATATATATATATATGTGTGTGTGTGTGTGTGTGTGTATGTATGTATGTATGTATGTATATATAAATAAAAAGAAAGAACAGTAAGATATAAAATCCAATGTTCTTATAGATATTTTTATTTTTACACAATAGTGCTCAATGTAAATTTCCAGAGCATTAATATTATAAATTAATTGATTTAAAATATAGTTTTTTCGCTACACAAAACGAAAGGAAAACGAAAAAACCATATTTTAAATCAATTAATCTATAATATATATATATATATATATATATATATAGAGAGAGAGAGAGAGAGAGAGAGAGAGACCATGCATTCGGCCACGCTTACTAAATCGCTACACACACACGCACACACACGCACACACACACACACATATATATATATATATATATATGTGTGTGTGTGTGTGTGTGTATATGTGTGTGCGTGTGTGCGCATATGCCAAGGACGTAAAGACATTCAATCCGAGAACTTTCTGATATCAACTTATTAACTCTTTAAATATTATTGTATATTTTATTTAGAGAGATATTTTTACCTATACATGCAATATATATCTTTGTATTAATTAATACTCTATTATTCTTTATTTAAAGCTGTTCGGTTATGTTTCTATTGATTACTAGTTGCAGGAAATAAGTGAGTCACTTTTTTGCACAGAATTTTTCCCTAAATCTCATTTATATCGAAAATTATAATTATCAGTAGAATACTTTAGGGTGAGTAAACTTTTTTATTAGGTGGTCGGGAAGGGGTCTTTATATTAGTTTGACCCCCAAAACAATAGGCGCCAAAATTTTTAAGTAAAAAAATCAGGTGAGTCACTTTTATCGAACAGCAAATTAAATCGAAAAAAATCATGAATACGATCTTAAAACCTCTAAATTATCAAGATAGCCTATCTGAAACACTTCAGCTAGTTAATTGAAATTGTTATTTCAAGACTTAACCGCTGCTTGGTGTCCCGTATGGACCATTATGTGTACAGGATTTACCTATAGAAAGAGATTATTTTCGCTTTATTTCCATAGTATCCGCTTCAGAATTTCGGAACCCATTTGATTGAATAGAATTAATTCGACGCCTCTCACTTGATGTTGCTATAAAGTGATACCAAATCAGGTGTTCACTATAATATAGGAAGTCACATTTAGTAATAAAGAAACTCATTTGTGATATACAAACGATAGGTAAGAGATTTGTTAACAGTTGGAAAATAATGTTTTCTTGTATCTGTCTACCAAAAGTAATTCTTACTGTTGGTGTGTAAGGACTAAAGTGAGTTCGCAAATGTTCCTACGAGGATGCAGCACTCTTAAAACTCAAGACCCACAGACTCTTCCACGGCCACTTAAACCAAATCGTAATGGGAAACTCTCCAAAGATAGATATATTTCAGATGACATTTATTGCGAGAATATGATATGTCAAATTCTGTATATCAGAACAATGTTGTATAATTGAACGAGAAAGCGGGGAAATTTCTATGTATCGCGTTTCGCTCTTTATTTATTTATTTTTCGTCTTTTTTTTTTTTTTGTTTAGAGAAAAATGCGTTTTGACGATTTTCCCACTTCTTCATTCTCTTGCATTCTATTTACTACAGGATTTTCATCTCTTTCTTATATTTTGTTTTGAGGCAATGTATCTGACGATTGAAATACAGCTCTATTCACGAAACTTTTCTGGGACACTTGAGCTAAGCTCAGCAAATAGAGTTTTCTCATTTAATTAATATATATATATATATATATATATATATATATATATATATATATATATATATATATATATATATATATATAACAATATTAGTATTGTTTATCAGTCAGCCATAGTTTACCGGCTATTTAGTGTTAGGAAGTATAATGCTTTATCCTTCCAGTATACCGAGTACTAATATTTGCATTAGTGTAGCCATTGATACACTAACACTGTATGTGAATATAGAAAGACGAGATACACGCCCGTAACAAACAAAACATTTACTAAGGCAAAATACAACTTAAAAGCACATGTTAAAAAGATTTACACATGTCCCAAAACAAATGATTGTTCATACTGCCCAAAGGAGGGGAATGTTTAACAGAATAATGAACAAAGAAATAATATACCAGACTTATGGACTTTTACCGTCCGTAGCTAGGTGAATCAAAATTAATTTTTTTTTCTCTCCACGTTAGGCTCTGCACATGTTGTCTATTTTCCACGTGTATGGACGCTCTGATGATTAGGAAGGTAATAACCCTTCCTCAAAAAACGGAAGTAAAAAGAAAAAAAAGGGGCAAAAGAGTTCTCTTCTCTAAAGGGGCTTTTAGTTTTCCTCTCTACTGTTCCCTCTTTTTTAAACTTATCCACCGTTCTCTTGATAGTTCTTGAATGGAATTTGAAGATGGAAGCCAGTGTATGAACGTTGATACCATTACTGAAGGCCTGAATTATCTTTTTCCTCTCACCATTGCTCACTTGGGAAGACAGTCACACAAAACGATTTTCACCTGTTCTCTTTTTAGTTAAATAACTCAAAGGATTTTACAGTGATTCATACGACAAATGGTGTCACGATGGTTAAATGTGTTATCTGAAAACCTGAAGAAAAAGAAACTCAATTAGTTTGGTGGCTTTTTACATATTAAACATTTTGTGAGCTGGATAATTATTCTGTTACACGATTTGGACAATTTTGCAGTTACACTATATATATAATAATTGTTGGTTATTGGAATTTACTCCGTATATACCAATCCCACACTTGTATATATATATATATATATATATATATATATATATATATATAATTGTGTATTAAGGTAGAAATCCTTCATTTATACATGTTTAATTAAAGACGACAGACAAGGTACTACGATTAAGCTTTTTATTTAATTTTTCTTGTGTTCGAACAAGTGTTTTCTTTTTTTGGACACAGAGTGTGTAGAAACTGTCCAAATGTTCTATAATTCCGAGCGCTTTCGGCTATACTTTTAAACATTATCAAGGATGATTTTATTTATTCAGTTTAACTGAGTGTGTTGGTTGTGTGTATGTTTTTAGAGTTATAGAGATGTTTTATTTTCCGAACACAGTTAGCATATTGTGGCCGTGTTCGTAGTTAATATTATTAAGTATTGGCTTTTTCTTTTTTATTATTAAGGCTTCCATTATTTTTAATCTTTTTATATGTGGCTGAAGTTATTATGTTTGTATTTTCTACTAGTATGTTTCGGATAGAGCCTGGTAAGTTTGTGTGTGTGTGTTTAAATGGGTTGTAATAGAGCTATGGTCAGATAGGTGTAACATAAAGTGTCTGGATAGACATGTAGTCGAGTGACCGATGTAATTATTTACGAATTTGGTATATATATGTATATATATATACTAACTGATTTAAAATATGGTTTCTTCGCTATACAGTAATAACCATGTTTCAAAAACCGAAGCTAAAAACTTCAAATTTAATTATATAATTAAATTAAAAGCATTAGATCTTTTTCATCTTCAAGCGAATTTTGGAATAACTTATTTTTAAATTTACTGAGTTTTAAACGCACATATAATTAATAATTTCTTGATTCCAAGAATACGTGGTAGCGTGTTCATATTTATTAACTATTGTTGTATCAATTATGAGTTACGTTCGAAAAAGATGTTAAGTTTTGACATCCGTTCAGCGCATGTCGTATGATTGTTTTTTATCAACGACAAAAAATGTTTCCGCTTTTTTTCTGTTAAATTTGTACTTGTATACTTAAAGATTCTTTCTAAAAGGGGTGTTTGGGTTAGAATACGTTATATTGAACTTCAAGTTTAAAATATTATTTTTACTTTGATTACTAATAGACTATATTTCTTTAAATTCAAGTAAATGTAATAGAATTACTTAAATCATTTAAAAATTATTATTACATATCAAATATAAGTATGTATATTACCAGCTCATATTTTTTTATTTTTTTATTTTGAAATATTATTTAATGAAAATTTTTGACAATGTCGGTAAAGAATAGCTATTTCATATATATATATATATATATATATATATATATAATTATTTTTTTTAAATATGATTCCTTCGCTACATAAGATTTCTCATGTTTCAAAAACCAGAGCCGAAACCCTCAATATAATTATTAAAATTAAATTGAATTAAGGTATCAAGCCCTGTTTCATCCTAAAGCAAAAATTTAGGAATAACCAAACTTGGAAGTTTACGGATCTTTATAACCGTGTTGGTTCGCAAAATAATTCAAGATTGGTTATTCCTAAATTTTCGCTTTAGGATGAAACAGGGCTTGATACCTTAATTCAATTTAATTTTAATGATTATATTGAGGGTTTCGGCTCTGGTTTTTGAAACATGAGAACTCTTATGTAGCGAAGGAATCATATTTTTTTTAAATAATTATAATTTAAGCTCTACTTCTGTATGGAGCACTGTTTCTTAAAAATAATAATAAAAACAAAAATACTAAAGAACTCCGGATTATTTACCTAACGTGTTCTTTATTTTTTTCTACACACACACACACACACACACACACACACACACACACATATATATATATATATATATATATATATGTGTGTGTGTGTGTGTATTGCTTTAAAAACATTTAATTTAATATGACTAGGCATAATGAAAAATAAAAGAGGAAAAACAACAGGTTTCGCCCCCCCCCCCCAACTCCAGGTTTTTTAATCGGGAGTGTGCAAAGTGAAATATAACAAATTTAAAATTGTGAACGATTAATTGATGAGAGGAGAAAAAGAGTGGGCGGGGGGGGCGGGCGGATAATAGAGACTAATCATAGCAAGACCAAGCAAACAATCACGCTGTTTACACAGAGAAGGTTTGCGAAACCTGATATAAATAGACCTTTAGATGAAAACTTGAGTGTGAATGGGATAAAACAGTAAACCATTCAGCACTGAATTCACCAGCACACTTTCTGTTTTTAATAAGGTGTTCACAAATTGAGGAACCGTAGGTACTGTGGATGAGTTCATTTTCATCAAGGGTATGGTTCCTGATTTTATTTGGTACGTGCTGTTTAATTCTTGCGTTCAGTGGTTGAGTAGTGCTCCTTATGTAGCTGACTCCACAACCATATTTATAAATAACAAAATTTACTTGATGAGGAGCGAGAATGTCCTTCCTAGTGTTTTCTTCTTAAAGTGTCTTTTATTAACGTACTATGTTTAATTTCGTTCGAACATGTGATTTCATTCAAAATGCCATAAAGTTTGAAATGCTACAATGTTTCTGAAATATATTTGTATCTAGTCGCGTTATATTTCCGTTCAATTTTGAATTCTTCAACTTATGTCTTCATTGGCTAAACTGGTATCAACAACTTCTCATATGCTATGTTCTTCTCTTTCCTTTTCCCTTGTATCTGTAAAATTGGGATATGCTTCTCTCCTCCTTTTTTCCTCTTTTGGTACCAGGGTTGATTTCTTATGCTTTCTATGCCTTTCTTGTCTTTTATCTTTCTTTTACTTTTTATTGATTTCTTCTGTTCTTTTCTTTTTTTACTTGCCTTTTTATTTCTTTTCCTTTCATGGACTGAATAATTTTTTTTATATATTTGTTTCTTTGCCTGCTATAGAAAAGTTTCAATGATGTAAAAAGAAGTGAAATTTCCTAAATTGTATTTTTAAATAAAATTGTTTATTACCATCATTGTTAACCGCCTGACGAGACGTCGAAACAAATATGCATTTTTGTCGTGGTAACTTGCATGCAACCGTGTAAAATATATATATATATATATATATATATATATATATATATATATATATATATATATATATATATATATGTGTGTGTGTATATATAAATAAAAAGGAAAGAACAGTAAGATATAAAATCCGGTGTTCTTATAGATATTTTTATTTTTACACAATAGTGCTCTATGTAAATTTAAATTTACAGAGCATTAATATTATAAATTAATAGATTTAAAATATGGTTTTACCGCTACACAATGATGACCATGTTTCAGAAATGGAAGCTAAAGCCCCTGAATTTAATTTTGTTATTAAACCAAAGACATTAGTTCCATTTCCTCATCAAGCGAATTTTGGAAAATTCGCTTGATGAGGAAATGGAACTAATGTCTTTGGTTTAATAACAAAATTAAATTCAGGGGCTTTAGCTTCCATTTCTGAAACATGGTCATCACTGTGTAGCGGTAAAACCATATTTTAAATCTATTAATTTATAATATATATATATATATATATATATATATATGCAGGGTGTATCAAAAATACTTTTACAAACTTTGGGTGCATGTTCCTCACACCAAAGCAAGGACAAAAGTTCAAAGTTCATATAAACAAATGTCCGCAAATTCTTCTTTTAAGTTTTAACTTTAAAGGTGACGCTTCATTTGCACTCTTGACCAGGTTGTATTTGTCATTCGTGTACAAGTATGTTTAGTCTATCTTTAACATTTAACGTGTTTAGTAGTGATTAACTGAGATGTGTTCCGTTTAACAATGGCAGAATATGCATATTGTGAGCAGGAAGATATGATTTTTACAAACGGCCGCTCGAATGGTAATGGACGCGAGACTACACGAGCGTGTCACGAAGGCGTATCACAAAGGCAGCTGAGTCATCCAACCTTTGCTGCTATTTATCGTCGATCGAGGAAGACCTTAATCCGCTCGTACGCCTGGCCATGAAGAACACATTCTACAGGCTGTCGGAGACGATCCAGGTATCAGCACGCGTCAAGTGGCCATAGCATGTCGCACGTCTCATAGTACTGCATGGAGGGTATTTCAAAAGCAGCCCCTGTATCAGTATCATTTACAACGTGTGCAGGGTCTTTCGCCCTATGATTACTCAGCACGGGAAAACTTTTGCCGATGGTTTATTGCACAAATTTCCGATCCGTTTTTTGTCTTTTCAGTTTTCTTTATGGATGAGTCAACATTGGGAAGAGATAGAATAACAAGTTTACACAACCAACATTTGTAGAGAATCGGAATCAGCATAGTAAAATAGAGGCTAGACACCAGCATCAATTTACGATTAATATGTGGGCTGAAAATTTACATGACTGTCTGGTTGGTCTATATGTTCTCCCAGCACGTCTTACAGGAGCTCTCTACGGGCACTTTATTTCGAACACACTTCCAGACCTGCTAGAGGATGTACTCCTGCTAATCCGAAGACGCATGTGGTTTATGTATGATGGGGCTCCAGCGATGCACTGACTAACATCTACCATGAATGATGGATAGATAGCGGAGGACCGTTTATCATTAGAGCCACCAAAACAATTTGTTTATGCAGTAGACAGTAATAATGCAGAGACGGCTCATCAGCATGTCATGAGGGTGCGCGAAGTTATTCGACACCATGTGGGAGTATTTGAAAGTGTGCGCCAGTCACTGATCCGATGGATGCATGCGTGGGCAGAAGAAAGCGGAGGACATTTTGGACATTTTTTATGGGGTGCTGTGTTGAAGTTCAACTATGGCCTTTTGGCTATATGTTTATATGAACAGTTTACCTAAAGTTTTTACAAGTATATTTGATACGCCCTGTATATACAGGATGCAGTAGAAATTCTTCCGACATGAAAACACCAACGACACTTGCCTAAGTTCCCTAGCACTACACAAATGACAGTGTAAAAGGTGGATGGTATTTCTTCCGCAACCTGTAGCTAGTGTCTTGCTATTATGTGGGAAGTATGTGTGGGAGATATTTCTGCCGCACCCTGTACATATATATATATATATATATATATATATATATATATATATGTGTGTGTGTGTGTGTGTGTGTGTGTGTGTGTCAAAATAACCAGGGGAATTCAGAGCAGCATGAATCCATCCATCTCTTACCTTAAATAACAACTTAAAAGAGACTGCTTGACTAACACAAGGACTGACCAAAATTCATGTTCAAAAATTAAAAAAGCAAAAGAAAACTACAGATAAAAGTTCATTTTCTCCATGAAGTCATTCATTTCTGTAGTTCACTACTACTAACAAGCAGAATTTTTCTCCTGATGATGGCCATGTTGGCTGAAACTAGTCAAGGTATCTAACTGAAATAATAAAAACGAAAGAATATTAATATACAACCCAGTGTCTGAAGATATTTATTTTTTTATATTTTTATTGTTCAAAACATATATTTACACACGCACACACACACACTCATATATATATATATATATATATATATATATATATATATATATATATATATATATATATATATATATAGGGTGCGGCAGAAAATTTATAATTGTGTGTGTGTATGTATATATATACATTATATATATATATATATATATATATATATATATATATATATATATATATATATATATATATATATATATATATGCACACACACACAATTATTTCGTATTAAAATCCCAAGAGAAATCTGAACCATATTAATAATAAACAACGAGAAATATCTGGGAGAAATAAAAAGAAAAGCCAATTTCTATTTTAAAAAATAAAAATAAAGACAGGAAGTACTATTTTCTTTTGTCTTGAAACTCGTGTCAAAAAAGCGTGGGTGTCTTGTCATATATTAATTATGCCAAGTGCTCGTTGAAAAGTGTGGGCGTTGCGCAAGGTCGATGGCGAGGCGACATGTTGTAAGTTTTCCAAACAATGCAGCATTGTACAGTATTAATTTCATTGCATGTATGGTGCTTTCATTGTTTTGGAAAACAAGAAAGTTGACGTCATCATAAACCCCGCAATGCAATCAAAGGACTTCATTAAAGAAACCGTTCGACGCTGTTGGAAGAGTAATTTTTAATCTTATGGATGAATTTCGGAAATCGAAACCTAGTTTCTCTGCCGTTGCCTCCCGGCTTTATCGGGGAATCTACGAGCTCGCCTGTCAATGTAAATAAAGGTTTTATAGAAATATCTTTCAGGGAATTCTTCAACCGACAGTCAGATGTTGGAGCGTATAAAAAAATCGCTTTCAATGGAGCGCCAATGGCTTTTTCATCCTATCCCTCGGAAAAGAGGCTTGAAAGTCTTAATTCGATCTTGGAACAGATGTCTCATGTTCTGTGTGAACATTTTGAGGGAATAATGGTGTTTTTTTATTGACTGCAATGCAATACCTGAGCCATCACACACACACACACACACACACACACACACACACACACATATATATATATATATATATATATATATATATATGATAAAAAATAGTTTTACAGTATGTTATATTTATGGGTGGTGTATGCTTAATATCAGGAATACAGCGTATGTGAATATAAAAATGGATACTGAGGTCAACAGTGAGTGGCAACAGTCTGTTTCATGCATGAAGTCTGAAAGCGACTGTCGTCACTCGGTGTTTCCCTGTGTGTCTACTTATATGTAAGCCCACACTCAATGTTATCAACTATGTTTTTGGAAAATAATAAAAAAGCATTCCCATCACTACAAATACTCATATAAAAAAATCTACATATTCAGTTAAAAATTTAAATAAAACGCTCCGACATATATATTAGGTTGGTGCAAAAATAATGTCGTTTTTTGACATGATCTTGAACGTCAAAAAACGACATTATTTTTGCACCAACCTAATAACATTTGGACAGTGTTTACTCATTTTCTGCCTTAATTGCAAGTACTTTGTCAGTTGTCTTTAATGAAATATGTATAAAAGAGGGATTGCTGCTCAAATACACAATTACATATATATGAGTGTGTGTGTGTGTGTGTGTATGTGTGTGTGTGTGTGTGTGCAATCACGCGCAAAATTATTATAATATTTTTATAACCTTTCTGCTGTGGCCTTGTTAGGGGCCAGAAATAAAGACACAAAGAAAGGAATTGAGTTAAACAAATATATTAACAAGAACAGTAATACAAAACATATACAAACGAGAGTGTTACAGCAAGAATGTTCGGTCCGACTGTCAGAGCTGACTGCTGGAAACGTTCCTTCTCTAAAAGGCAGTACATGCTCCTATTTATAGCTGGGAGAGTCCATGCGTGCGTAGGTAAATTACCATAACACATTTGTAAGAAAAACACAAGTTCTATGTGGTTGAACCCCTAAAAATTGTGCTGAACTCCGTAAATTCTTAGCGTAGAGAAATGATTGTCAACGTCCTGAAAGGACACGTCATATAAAGAAAAGTAAACAAAATGAATCTCCGAAATACCCATGATGCATTCGGTCTTTAATCATGAAAATATGCTTTTTCAGATACTAAATTTATACAAACCGCTTTATGTAATCCTTAATATCAGTCAGTCAGTTATGTGGCATGCGTGGTACACGATGTAGGCGATCATGTATCTTTCGATATATGACTGACGAGGCAGATTTTTTTGCCACTGTAGGCTGCCATTTCTTTCTGCGGTAGACCAGTCGCCATCCAAGGCTACAGAACCCGGTCTGCCCTGCTATTTACCCATAGCTGGGAGGAGAAGAAGAGGATTCATACCTTTCCCAAGGGCATTAGCACGTAAGTGAATGTAATTGATTCGACTGGAAAGTCAGTCAGTCAGTTATGTGACATGCATGATACATGCTTAGGCGATTATGTTTCTTTCAATTCATGATTGACGAGGCAGATTTTTCCCGCAGTAGGTTGCCATTTCTTTCTGCGGTAGAGCATTTGCCATCCATGGATATAGAATCCGGTCTGTCCTGATATTTATCCATAGCTAGGAGGAGAAGAAGAAGAGGAGGATTCATAACTTTCCCAACGGTATTAGCACATAAGTGAATGTAACGGATTCGAATAGAATTCGAACTCAGCTCTCCGAGTCCTCAATCCGAGCCGCTATCCATTACACCACCGACGGAATGATTAAGCAAAATGTCAGTAATAATGCAAGCATATTTTGACCCAAAACAATGAGCAGGATGTTTTTTATTTGTTTTTGTTTTTTTGTTGTTTTTTTTTTAGCAATGACTGGATTCGAATTCGATATACGTAAGCAAGATATGCGCGAAAAATCAAAATCTACACGCAGGTTTTTAATTCGTGTTAAGTCTGTAGCGTCCATTTTTAAACGAATGCGTGTTAGAAAGCAATGAATCAATCTATTACCACCCAGATGTGGGTGAAATATGAATGTACACTTGACTCTTTAGCCTTGGGTAGCAAATCTAACAGAAGAAAATATCAGAACCGTGGAGAAGTCAACGGTAAACCACTGCACTACATTTATCAAGAAGCCCTGGTATTTCATAGATAATGAGGAAAAAGAATACGTGGAGAGCCATGATCGTCTGTCCTGAAGAGACATAGTGTTATGGTAAACCCTCCTACAGTAAAATGAACTCTTCCTCTTCTCATGAATACTAACTGCGAGACTTCCTAGCAGGCAGTCGTTAGAGAGTCTCTGACTGTGTGCGACTTCTGTCGAACTCTCTGCTTTGACAGAGAGGAACACGGACGAAGCTTTGCCGAAGGGCAAAGTTTCGTGCGGCAAGGTAGACAGATCCCGAACCCGCTTATGCGGGTTCCTAGGGAATATTTTTGGCCGAGCCTACGGGCTCGGAAAAAAACCCACGTTAAACTCGGCCTTGTGCCACATACATTCCTTGTGGGGGGACTGTTAAATATACAGTCGCTGGGCAGCCGAGACGCAGTGTCAACCTACCGTTCGGACGTACACCTCTATCTGCTTATTACTAACACTCTTGCTTTGTATATATCCTTTTATTTCAATACACTTATTCAACCTACCTTCGTCTTCCGTGTCTTTCTTTTCTGCTCCCTAAACAGGCCATAACACATAGGATTAGAAAAACTTACATAAGCAACATCTTCTGCTGTTCTTATCGCTTCCCACTGACTGATCCCCTACTCCGCCTCTTCTATGTTTAGATTAGAATAGATAGATAGATTAGAAAAAGGATCCAAAAATAATAATGTCGGACGTACAGGCCACTATTGTCCGAGTAGGGGGTTGGGGTCTATACTAACGCACCTAAAACCTACACTACTACACCTAATCGGAATAAAGCCTAGCATCACATTGCTTCGGAAGTCTGTGTTGCTTGGCTCTGCAAATATTATTCGAAACCCGCTATTTGTGGTGGCATGATTTGAAGAATACCCCTAATATAAGATCTCCAGTTAAAAAATAAAAACCGCAAGGAAAAAGAAACGATAATAATAATAATAATAATAATAATAACGAAGCGTTTTAAAATGTTACATACGCGTTATCTATTTGAGATTGTACGACTTGATGAAGAACGCCCGTAATGCAAAATTTTTGGTTGTAAACGAAAGACCGTGCAGAAGATAATAATAATAATAATAATAATAATAATAATAATAATAAAAACAATTCAGTTATCGGTAATAACCATCCTTCTTAAAAATTACCGACAAAAACAGAGTAAGGTAAAACAAAATTACTGAGTAACAAAATACGTGAAATATTATCTATTGTGTTTTAAGGCCGTCTGTCGCTTTCTGACACTCTCGATTATACTTTTTTCCAGCTTTTTAATTCATTTTCTTATTAGCTGCTTATCATTATATACATTTCAAAAACACAGTTTTTAGTTTGCCTTGCTTTTCTGATTTTAGCCCACGTCAGCGTATCTTTTTATGATCTGAATTCAAAGATCAGAAAATTAAGTTCAGATTATATCAACCTGACAGCACCTGTCAACTTTGAAAGGTTGATTTTACTTAACAAAAGAAGTAAATACATTGACAACGCTGTCATTGACAAGAATAATATTTCTCAATAAATCCTGAATTTCTAGTGTGTAACCGTGCGCAGAGCTTACTTTCCATTCTCTTGAATCGAAAAAAACTAAAGTTAGATTCTTTTTTGGTATTAATTTTGCACTCATTAAAAATAGTAGTCATAAGATACTGGACAAAGGACGGAAAGTGGACACGGAAATCCGAAAGTGCATTTGGGATAGTGAAAGTTGCCTTCCAAAAGCTAAGTATTAAGAAATAAAAAGAAAAGAGTACTGAATTGTTACGTAATATCATTTCTCCTCTAGGGCAGTGAAAGCTGCACAATCTCCTCACAGATAAAGAAGAGACTTGAAGCAACATTAATATGCTTCTACAGAAGGACGCACCGAACATGTGAGCAACGACGAAGTTTTAGAGAAAATATAGGCACAGTGTAGTAATGGATAGCGGCTCGGAGTGAAAAATCGGAGAGCCGATTTTGAATCCCAATCGAATCCATTACATTCACTTACGTGATAATACCCTTGAGAAAAGTATGAATCCTCTTCTTCTCCCCTCCCAGCTATGGGCAAATAGCATGACAGACCGGGTCTACCGCAGAAAGAAATGGCAACCTACTGCGGGAAAAAATCTGCCTCGTCAATCATGTATCGAAAGATATATGATCGCCTAAAAGATATATGATCGCATGGCACATAACTGATACTTAACATCAGGAAGAGATAGATGAAATTTCTAGAGCACTTAATGAGTACAGACGGCTTGGAAAAGTTGATACTTACATGATAGATTAAAATTTGATATTCCCATGATAGATTAAAGGCCAGGCGGACATCGGAAAACAAAGGACAACCTACCTAGCGAGCCTGAGTAAATGGATGGCGGCACAAGTTTTAGGAACGATAACTAAATGACAAAAATTTATTAAGATCTACGAAGGACATGAAGTTGTGGAGTGCCATGATCACCCGAATTCGCATGAATAAATAGATATTTAGTGTGTAGTGATTTTCCAAGCGTAGCTCAGATGTGGCACAAGGTCGAAAATATTGGGGCACCCAGTGAAGATCGAACTCACTACTCAGCCGTAATAGTTCTAGCGAGACAAGCTTGCTAACCATTACACCACCTCGAGGTGCTCCAAGATATTTAGTGTGTAACCGTGCGCAGGGTTTACTTTACATTCTCTTGAATCGAAAAAAACTAAAGCTAGATTCTTTTTTGGTATTAATTTTGCATTCATTTTTGCGATAACTAAATAACCAAATTTATTAAGATCTACAAAAGACGGGAAATTGTGGAGTGCCATGATCAACAAAAGGGATACGGTACATAATAAGAATAAAAGTACATTATTTACATTATACGGACTATTGTCCTCATCTTTGTCGCCATGTTTATCACAACGTTTCAGCCGTTGTACGGTCCGGCCTTCTTCAGGTGGTCGGAATGTCGAACTGAACCCTTTATTTATAAAAGTATTGAAATAGAAGTCACTGTTTTATAATAATCATGTGAGCTGTTTGGACTTGAAGGCACATTGCAAATCAGTAGCATTTCTCAGCTAGTTTGTAAATACCTCTTACCAGTCCTTTTCAAACGTCCATGTCTTGTGTTAACTCACGAAGTCTTTTTATCAATACTTATCTTGATGTCGTCTTCAGTGTATATTCTATAGTTGTTCGTCCTATGTCTATGGATGTTATTCTTCCATTTGGTATTGATGCAAAACCACTTCCATAATATTTACTGTCTGTTTCCAAAGCTATTAACTTGTGCTGTCAAACTCTGATATTAATATCAATCCCTGCTTCCATTTTGGCTTCTTGGAGACAACATACACCAATGTTATAACTATCAATGTCCTGAGCCAATAATTCCTGTTTTTCTTTGTCTTTTTTTCTTTTCTTTTTTTTTTTTTTTTTTTTACTCATCCACCAACACTAAATGTATCAATTGTCAAAGATATCCATATATGTAATTGGAGGCATTTACAAAGTTTCAAATAGGAAGATTATATCGAACCAAATGCCGAGTCTAATACTAGGAGGGTTGGTTCATTGTGTCGTGCTAGAAAGTTGGGTTTTATTCTTCTCGACAGAATCTGTTTTGCTTATTTATAAGTCTACCATTTGACAAGGCATTTGAATATTGCTGTCACATCTGATATGTGTTTAGAGATTCTTGATAAAATCCAAAGAAGAATCCGCAATGTTATTGGTCCTAACCTGGCATCTGAGCTTCAGTCACCACCGTAATATAGCCTTTTCAATAAATACATTCATGGTCATTTTATTGATGACCCCCCACACACACACTTTGGTACTTTATGAATTTAAGCGCAGTCCTAGATTATGCATGTGAGTTTTGGTGTAATAGATATCGGCTTGGACTGAGAAATCGGGGTGCCGAGTTCGAGATCCAGGTAGAATTCGTTAGATTCACTTACGCACAAATACCCTTGGGAAAGGTACGAATCCAACTCTCCTCCAGCTATGGGTTGAATAGCAGGACAGACTGGGTTCGTTAGCCTTGAAATGGCAACCTCCTGCAGGAAAACATGTATTGAAAAATACATGATCGCCCAAGTGTGTATCACGTATGACACTTAACTGACTGACTATTTATTGCGGCAAGGTCTTATTTCACACTTGAAATGGCTAGATGTAAGCGTAAGTTCTATGCTAACAATTTCTTCTATAGCACATCTCACCTGTGGAACTCATTTCCGGCTCCTTGTTTTCCAATCGACTTTGATCTTCAAAGATATATATGCAGTGTCTATTGTTATCTTCTGTCTTCTTAATTCTTATTCTTTTATGTTCTCTCTCTTTGATAGTAATTTTATAATATTCTCTAACACTTCTTAACCTCTTGTCTCTTTGTGGCTTTATTGCCCTTTTAGGGGTTAAAAATGGGACCAACCTTTAGCGGTGGACAGCTAGAGAAACCATTACCGCCGACATGCGTCCTGGGTATGACGACAAACTGCATCCGCGTCCTGGGTAAGACGATAAACTACGTCCAACAGCAAGGCCTCTGATCAGGAGGTTTTGAGGAGCATGGAACCACCTTTTAATTGCTGGTGTTCCCAGGTCCACCCTGACCCGGCGTGGTAGCACCTATGGGCAAGTAGTTGACCCCACAACCTGACTCAAAACACTATGAAAGTGTAAAAATAGATTTTAATACCAGAAATACTTTTTTTAGTATCAGCAATAAATATTTGAAATAAGAAAATATTACGAGAAATAAAAATCTTGTCAGCATTAAATAACTTATTGAGGTTAATATGCCACAAAACAAAACAAAACAAAACAAAAGCAAACCAAACCTCCGCCGACATATAATAATAATAATTCCAATAATAATTCTCTCCTTTGGTTGTAATTGGATGCTTAACATTAAATTTGAATTTTAAATTTCTGGCGTCCGATATGTCTAGGTTCACAGTCTAACCGATCTCATTCAGGTTTTAGTGATTCATAGGTAAGACGTTATTTATTACCTGACCATTGTACGCTTGAAGAGAAATAAATTTCCTTCATTTTGATACCAGTTTTATTCTTCTATATTGTCTAAAACGTGTTTTATGGGATTGGAGATTAATTAACAAACAACTTCTCTATGCATACTATGCGCATGTTTGGAGTGTCTATATGTACAGGGTGCGATGAGTAAATTGGCGCAATTTTTATATTTTTAATTTCGCGCATGCGCGTTGCTTATTTTTGATTCTGTCGACTGCACAGCATAGTAGGGTCAGTGAGAAAAAGAGCACCATGACGCCATTCACTCCGCCAGAAATTTGAAAACTGCATGCTGTTCTGCTTGGCATTCACGCCGGAAGCTCCAATACGAACATTTCAGAGTGTTTGGGTGTCAATCTGAAGAGTTTGGATGAGTCTAATGGTGAGTACGAAGGTGTTTGGAGTGATCACTAGTGATGGCGACGTTATGCCTCCATTCACCTTCCCACAGGGTCTTAGACTCAACACGGAGGCTTACATCAAGTGCCCTGAGGAGGTAGTGTGGCCCTGAGTCAAGAGGGTGGCTGACGAAAGATCCTATGTCTGTAACATGACTCTTCACCATGCCAAATGTTATGGTCCAAGTTCCTTGTACCACGGTGATGGTCCAAGGTTAGAACCAATGAAGAAATAACTCGAACACAGGTATGGAATAACAAAGATATATTACAACAGAAATATAATACAAAGAAGTAGAAGTATTAGTAATGACTATCAGATTTGATTAGAGTGAACTATGTTGTCTCGACAAGTATCACTATTCCAATGTTCTTACAATTATCTCTCCTCTTGAGAGACACAGTATTTATAATGTCAGGAATAGTCCATTATTATTATTATGGGTAAGTTCCCATAACACCAAACAAGCAAGAAAATCTAGTCGTGTCTGTCAATTTCTCCGATCACATCACCTCTTACATCTGGCCACCTATCTTCAGTTGAACAAAAGACCAACAAAACTCCTTGTAACACAAAAGATGAACTAAAGGCAAGTATTATGGTAGCATTCATCAGTTTAAATGAGGAAGACGTCCAGAAGAGTTTCAGGAAATTCCGAAGTCGTTTGGAGGCCGTGGTTGAAGCCAATGGCGATTTTATTGAATAAATTTCCTTTTTCGTATTTCAAGATATTTTTGTGTAATTTTAAAAATATATCTGTTAAAATGAGATGTCAGTGTTATTTCCATTTTTGCGTCTATTAGACGACAATTTATCCATCGCACCCTGTAACTATTATAGAGAGAAAATAATAAAAAATTGTTACGATATATACGAGGTTTGATCAAAATGTATCGGAACTGAGACTATCAAAAGAAAAGTACAACACATCAATTTGGGATTTAATTCCCTTGAATTTGTCCCCTTCTGAAGCAACATATTTTATCCAGGTTTTTTTTTTCATTTAAGGAAGCATTCTTGGAACTCCTTTTTTAGAATAGGGTCAAGCTGCCTCCTGGCATTTTCGTGAATTGCCTCAATGTCTTGAAATCTTGTTTCTTTCAAATGGGATTTGATTTTTGAAGAGGAACAAGTTGGAGAGGGGTGTAGGATGCTACTATGTAATTGACATGGTGGGTCCTAACCGTGAAAGACAGATCTTGTGGAACCAGGAAATGCAGTCCGTCCGAGGACTTTCCATGATAGTAGAGATAGAGCAGTAAGAGACTCGCCACATCGCACCTGTGAGAGAGTCGTTGGAGAGTGGGAAATAATTCTTCTCCCACAAGAACTCGCGTCCTGGGTATGACGATAAACAACATCTGCGTCCAGGGTAAGACGATAAACTACGTCTAACAGCAAGGCCGCTGATCAGGAGGCATTGAGGAGCGTGGAACCTCCTCTTATTTGCTGGTGTTCCCAGGTTCACCCTGACCCGGGGTGGTAGAACCTGTTAGGGTCCCAGCTATGGGCAAATAGTTAACCCACAAACTGAGGTAAAAGGCATTATAAAAGTGTAAAAAATCATTACCAGAAATAAATTTTTGAAGAAGAAACTATTACCAACAATGTTTTTGAAAAATAATATTACCAGCTATACGTTTTTGAAAAATAATATTACCAGCTATACCTTTTTCAGAAAAAAATATTAACAGAAATATATTATTGACAAAACAAAAATATTACCAGAAAAAAAAAGTTACCGGCATTAAATGACCCATTGAGGTTTTGATATGCCATAAAACAAACCAAACCAAACCCACGAGGACTCGGGGATGCCTTTGAATTCTATCAAGACTGGAAAGGGAGGCTTAGGCAGCTCCCGCCCAAATATAGCAACATTATTCCATTTTCGGTCTGATCTGGCTCTTATAAAGGTAGAGGATAGCATGAAGAATCAGGTTATGTTTAAATGATACTGCCTTTTCGCTACATAAAAGATTGAATCATGATATTGTAAGAAAAGTAAAAAAAAAAAAAGTAATGTTAATAACTATTGCAAATTTTAATAAATTCATTCTTTACTTTTTCCCAGTTCAGCAGATTTAAAGATTTTTGACGTTTTGTCACGATCTGAATTCACAGAACAGGAAATTAGGTTGAGATTATGTCAACCTGACTTTACATATGAAACTTCAATCATTTTGACTTGATATATTGGATAAATCTTCATGCATAATACACAGTAGAAAGCTATTAAAAATGCTGGAAAATTTTGCACACCAAATAAGAATCAACCTTTATTCCTTTTTTTTTTGTTTACAATAAAACATTAGCATAGAAATTAAATCTGTATGTGAAAATTGAAATGTATAGACTATATACTAATCGATATAGCCTCGCACGATATAACATAATCCCTACTAATTGCCGCTCTTATGCTACCACGTGAAAGCGTATATATATATATATATATATATATATATATATATATATATATAGAGAGAGAGAGAGAGAGAGAGAGAGAGAGAGAGAGAGAGAGATTTCATTAAATAATTTAGACAAGTTTTGTTTACTTATTTTCAATTGGTTCCTTTAATATTCAGGGACAAGCTTTTTGGTGTCATTACTAAAGGAAGAGAGAAAATTACCGTGTTGATACATATCTCATTCCTAGTACTTTCGAAATAGCACAATTTCATCATCAGGGTGTCCTCTATTTCAAGAAAAATATTGTAGTGTTCATCATTTTCAAAAACAAAATTGCTGTGTTCATCTGGGAGTTAAAATTTTTACTTGTGAATTGAAAATAGCTGAGTTGACTACTCTGTGATTATCTTGAATAACGCTCCAGGGGAGGTAACTGAATTATGGTGCTGCCGGGAGTTTTTTTAAGAAATAAGTATTAAAACTATTAGTACCAACTTCCATATTTTAAAATACTTACTGTAAACATTTGTGCAGTATTCATAATTAATTTTTTAAGGTTTGGTTTCAATTTTTTTCATGTAGCTTCGAGAATTTTTAGCTTATATTTATTATTTTCAATAAAAAGTAAAGATATATTTTCAATGTGGACAGGTATGCTTTTGTAAATGTTTAGAAATGTTGGATGCATCATTCTAATGAAAAATCAGCCGATGAGACAACGTGGTCGTAGTGTGGCCAACATAAATATTATTTTTTCCCTTGACGATACAATCATCAAGAGGATATTTAAAACTATACAATGTGGGTTTTCGACAACACGTTAGTTGGTGGGAAAGAGTCGTTACGAATGACTGAATTAGATATACTAGATTGAGTGTAGTATATATTTAATTTTATTTTTTACTAGAGTCTCTAATGGAAATGTTAGTATTTATTATATTTTAGGATATAATTTATTTATGGTTATAATTAGAATATATTTGGTTGCGATATAAAAGATTAATCTTTGGGGTCAGTTGGAGAAGTATTATATTCAATTTGCTTTGAATTAAAATTTCTAATAGAACATTTTATTTGTTCATCAACAATATAATTAAGGAAGTTATTACAAATAAGATTTTGTTTTATATTTTTTACGACTATTCTATATTTTTACTTCTTTGTATCGATTAGAAAAAAATCATCAACCAACTTATCACACCATACCTTCCCAATAAATACAGCATAAAATCTTTTGAAATAATTCAAATACTAAAAACTGAAAAAACTAACAATGAAACCATAGCCTCATTTGACACCGAAAATTTATTCACTAATGTTCCTGTTAGCGAAACTATCGATATTATTATAAGAAACATATACAATAATCCATCACTACCTGCACTTAAAATTAGACCTAGTATATTATAGAAACTATTACTAACTTACCAAAGTCCCACTCTATCATCACAAAAGTAGTATATATATATATATATATATATATATATATATATATATATATATATACACAACCGGATGGCGTCTCTATGGCTTCAGTTTTTGTTCCGAATTTTAGCAATTCCTATATGTCTAATCTTGAAAATTATGTATTCAACAATTTTAAAACATACTCCATCTACCAAGAACGAAACTCGGCACAAGAAACCTTTTTCTATTTTGTCATATATATATATATATATATATATATATATATATATATATATATATATATATATATATGGTTTGCCAGAAAGTCTGACACACAATTCATTGATTCCCGGGAAGGAGCTTTTTCAGTGTAATTTACGTCTCGCCGATGGAATACGGATGGAATATAGGTGGTTTACTACTATGTAAGTGACATGGCGAAGGTTAGACTTAGCGGAACCATGGGATGTAGTTCGTCCGAGCACTTTCCATAGAAGTGGCGATAGAGCAGTGAGAGACTGTCAGGGAGAGGTTAGAGGGTGGAAAATATTTCTTCTCCAACAAGGACTCGGAGACGCTTTAGAACTTTATCAAGAATGGAAAGTGAAGACTGGGCAGCTCCCGCCCAAATATGGCAACACTACTCCATTTTCGGCTCGATCTGACTCTTATAAACGTAGAGGATAGCATGAGAAGTCAGGTATAGGGAGCTGATCATTTTACCTGCATCTTTAGCGACGGATCGTATATAAGAGTTCCATTTGTAGTCGGTGGGAGTTTGAGGCCCAATATTCTCTCAAGACATGGTGTCTTCGCGAAAGGACATCCGTTCATCGTGACTGACGGTAGTTCGGGATCTGATCGGCGGTGATGGAATGTAACTTGTTTTTGCTATACATTTTAGTTGTTCCTACTGTTGTAATTAATCCAGGAATGCGTTTTTTCTTATTTGATAAATTCATTGTTTTTGATTCTGTAGCACTCGTCTATAAGATCTGATAAATCTGTTTTCTTTAAAACCTAGACTTTATAAAATATGCCGACATTTTCGGTTTCATGGTGGTGGGGTTTTGTTTGGTTTGAAGCACATAAAAGTTTTCCAAGTTATTTAATATTGATTTCTGTTGTACAATAGATAAGTAGACACAGGTTTGGTTGAGACGAGAGTTAAAAACGTACTAAACTAATAATTGCTCAACGATAGATTTGAAAAGTGATACAATATTCCAGGCTTTGTTGAGCTTCCGTTGCTAATATGGAAATATGAGATTACAATATCGATTATATACTTTCAGTAACACTAAATTATGATTAGTCTAATTAGAACATTAAGAAACGGAAAAAGACTACATTAGAAACAAATAAAAGTGTACTAAACTATTACGTAATATTAGTTCTCCTTTATGGCAGTAAATGCTGAACAATCTCCTCATCGATGACGAAAAGACTTGAAGCAACAGATATGTGGCTCTCCAGAAGGATACTAACAATAATACCGACGGGACATGTGAGCAACGACGAAGTTTTTTCATAAAATGAAAACAAAAAAGGAAACTTATACATATCATTAGGAAGAGACAGTTGAAAGATTTAGGGCTCATAATGAGGAAAGCCTGCTCGTTAAAATCTGATAGTAACAGGACAGATTGAAGGCAAGATGGACAGAAGAAAAAAAACGTATATCTGTCTGCCGTTTCCCCTCATGACGTTGGCGATCATGTCTCTCCAAAACTCCCTGTCCTTTGTAGCTCTTAATAAATGTTGTCTTTTTATTATCTCTCCTAAAACATGTTCTGTCATCCATTTACTCAAGCTTACTATTTTATGTGTTGTTTTCCACCATATCCTTCTTGCCTTCAATCTGTCCTGTGAGTGTCAAATTCTCCAACCTCCCTTTCCTCATTATGTTTTCTAAAATTTCAACTGTCCCTTCCTGATATTAAGTATAAGTTTCTTTATTGTTTTCAATTTCTCTAAAACTTCGTCGTTTCTTATATAATCAGTCCATAATATCCTCAGCATCTTTCTGTAGAACCACATTTCTGTTGTCTCAAGTCACTACTTCACCTTTGAGGAAATTGTCCACCACCCACTGTCATACAGGATGACAGATATCACGTAACAGTTTACTACTTGTTTTCTTGATTCTAATGAAGATTTTTCTATTTCTTGATACTCTGCTTAGCTTTTGGAATGCTTCTTTGATTATTCCAATGCGCCTTCGGATTTCAGTATCGCACTTTTCGTCGTCTGTTAAAATTCTTCCTAGATATTTAAATGTTTGTACTTGTTTGATTTTGGTATCTCCAGTTTGATTTTGGTATCTCCAGTTTGATTTTAGTATCTCCAGTTTGATTTTGCTATCTCCAGTTTGATTTTGCTATCTCCAGTTTGATTTTGGTATCTCCAGTTTGATTTTAATATCTCCAGTTTGATTTTAGTATCTCCAGTTTGATTTTGGTATCTCCAGTTTGATTTTAGTATCTCCAGTTTGATTTTAATATCTCCAGTTTGATTTTAGTATCTCCAGTTTGATTTTGGTATCTCCAGTTTGATTTTAGTATCTCCAGTTTGATTTTAATATCTCCAGTTTGATTTTGGTATCCTTTTGCAAACAACCATGCATTCTGTCTTTATGCAGTTTATGTTTAACCCTGTCTCCTTGCTTTTTCCTTCGCTACCTTCTGTAGGAGATTTTATAGTTTTCTTTCCATGTCTGCTATCAATACTGTGTCTTCTCCATCTCTTATGTTGTGGACGCCAATAATAAATCCTGGTAGGACTTGTAATTCTTTTAGAATCGCCTCGCTGTATAGGTTGAATAAGTCCAGTGAAAAAACACATTCTTGTCATACACCCCATTTTATTTTTATGAATACTACTGAATTCATTTTCTATCCGTATGCAGACGCTTTGTATAGTTTTTTTTATTATTGTTCTGGTATCCTTCCCAAATATATCAAGGTTACAGAGCCGTTCCAACAGATCTTTATGGCGTACTTTATCGAACGCCTTTGCGTAATCTATAAAACACAGGTACACGCCCATCTGCATTTGTATTGCTTCCTTTGATGTGTCATGCGTGATAGACGCTTAAGCGATCATGTATCTTTCGATACATGACTGATGAGGAAGATTTGTTCATTCTGCGGTAGACTAGTTGCCATCCAAGTCTATCCTGCTATTTACCCATAGCTGGGGGAAGAAGAAGAGGATTCATACCTTTCTCAATGGTATTAGCACGTAAGTTAATGTAATTGATTCGACTGAAATTTGAACTCGGCTCTCCGATTCCTCAATCCTAGCCGCTATCCATTACTGCACCAGGCCTCCTTTTGATAAAATACTGAACATAAATCACGCGTTCCATGTTCCAGTATCTTTGACGACCCCGCACTGTTCCTGTACTATTTGCCGTCTGATTCTGCAACGCACTCTCTATTCATCAGAATTTCGAAATATAAGTTGTGTTATATGGCACATTAGGCTGATTTTCCGATGGTGTTTACATTCGTTTGCAACTGGCTTCTTAAACAGTGCTATGAAAATAGATCTACTGAGGTCATCACTGTTGTAGATTTCATTTATTATTTCTGTAATCCTGTCTATGCGGAAATCATCTAAGACTGCCAGCATCTCTATTACAATTCCCTCTGGCGTTACCGCTTTGTTTCTGTTTAATTTGACCAGTGCAGATTCAACTTCAGATTTTAAGATTTCCGGCCCGTCGATATTTCATTGTGCTGCCGGTTGTTCTCTTTCATCATAGAAGAGTTCTCCTATATATTCGTTCCATCTCTGGAGTTTTTTTTTCTCCAATATTAGCGTTCCGTCCTTGGATGTTATGCATCCTGTTGATGAGTATGTCTTTTCTCCTGTTCTCTAATTTTTTGTGCTTATCTCCTTTATTCGTGACATTAATTCTTTCTATTTCTGCACCTTTTTCATGGAGCGATTCCTGTTTAGTCTCCCTATATTTGTTACTTATTTATTTATGCAGTGTCCTATATCCTGTCCCATGTCTTGGCATTGTTTTTTTGTCTCGTTTCCATCATGTCGAGAATTACATCTGTCATCCATTCATTTTTTTTCTTCTTCTATTTTCCTTTGAGATGATCTATCAGGTCATCCCATAAGTTCTGTCCGAATTTTTAATAAAGAAAACAAGTGACCAAATGTTACATTTAATTACAGATTCAATCAACAATGTATTTTCCCTGATTATCTATGATTTCTTCCATCTATTAACAAGCTTACTAATTCCATTACTATAAAATTCTTTTGGCTTTGATTCGAAGAACTCACAAATGTCAGTTTTAACCTCTTCCTGTTACAAAAGCTGTTTCTTCCAAATGATTCTGTAAGCTACGAAATAAATGGTAGTCTGAAGGAGCAAGGTCGGGAGAATAAGATGGATGAGGAATGTTCTCCCAACCAAGTTCTTTGATCTTTTGTGACGTGATTCTTGCTGTGTGTGGTCGCGCATTGTCCTGATGAAACATCACCCGTTTTCGATTCACTAGAGCAGGTCTTTTTTCCTCAAAACTTGGTTCAAACGCTCTAATTGCTGACAGTATATTTGAGCATTAATTGTTGCATTAGGTGGTAAGAATTCAAAGTGGATTATTCCTTGGCAATCCCACCAGATTTTGAACCTTTTGCCCATGAAGTTCCCTTCTCGGCTGTGGCTGGGGTCCTTCCCCTTTACCAAGCCACTGTCTACGATGCTTAACATTTCGTTAAAAGATCCATTTTTCGTCGCCAGTCACAAGTCTATCCAAAAAAGGTGAAACAAGTTGGCGAGAATGGAGAGAAGAGCAGATGTCCACTCGGGATTTGAGGTTGTTTTCAGACAATTCATGAGGCACCCATTTTCCAAGTTTAGGAACTTTTCCAAGTTGTTGAAGATGACGATAAACAGTTGTATGGTTTGAATTGAGAACCACTGCCAATTCCTCAACTGATAAAGCAGGATTTTCTTCAAGGGATGCTTCAAGAAGCTTTTCATCAAACTCAACTGGACGTCCGGTTCGATCTTCATCTTCAAGGGTGAAATCTCCACCTCTGAATTTTGCAAACCATCTTCTGCAAGTTCTTTCATTCACACATTCCTCTCCATAAACTGAGTGAATGTTTCTAGCCGCTTCGGCTTCTGAGTTTCCTTTCTTGAACTCAAAGCATTGTGTGCCTCAGATGATTCTTGGGTACTTCCATGTTAGCATGGTTTTAATCAAACAAAATTTAATTTAGTTATTCTCTGAAATGGAATTTGATCAGTTTAAATGCATCTAAACATAAAAATAATGTTCAGCTCCATTAGACATTATAAAATACTCTTTAAATTTCGTTCATTTTAACAAAAAGTTAAAATTCGAACAGAACTTATGGGATGACCTAATAGATTGCTGGTGTTACTAAAGCTTCTCTTAGTGCGTCCCACTTTGTGTTTCCATTTTCTTGTTGTCCCTTGTATCTGCTTTTCACACTGTCCATATATTTCCCCTTCAGATTCGGGTCGTTCAAGAATCTGTCGTATTTGGGAGTTGCTTTAGTCCTCTTCAATTTTCGTAGTTTACATATCGATAGTTATATATATTTTCCAGTGTAAAACTGCGTTCCTGAATCTCTTGTTGATAGTTATGTAGTCGATCTGGTGTTTTGTTTCTCCACCTGGGCTTCTTTATGTCCATATTAATCTTGGGAGTTCTTGAAACCAGATCTTGACTATTACTTAATCATTCGCTGTACAGCATTGGACCGCGAAAGTGAAAATTTCTTAAAAGACCCTGAGAGATACAGAACGAGAATTTCAAGTAGGTCGGCCCAATTAACCAATTTCGTCGGAGTTGAGCTAAAGGTTTCGACGGGTTGTCTGGCATGACGCCAGTCGATCATCAAACTACATTGCAGCTTAAGAACAATAAGACGACATTTCCGAGAGAAAGGTTTTAAAAACCGTAAATGACTTCAACGTCCACAGATCGTTCCACAACACAAAACAGCTCGGTTAAACTTTGGTGAGAAGCACCAAACATGGGATATAGAAAATTACAAGAACGTTTTGTTCTCTGATGAGAAAGAATTACCCTGGATGGTCCAGATGACTTCCAAATTTACTGGTACGATAAGGGTATCCACTGGAGACATTTTCTTCGCGACACAGTGGTAGAGGTTTCATCATAATCTGGAGTGCTATTTTCTTCAAATAAAATAATGGAGCTTCAGGTTATACAGGGGCATAAAACCGCGGCCGGTTACATTGGCATGTTGGAGGTCCTTATCGACAGAAAGTCCTCGCTTGTGTGGAAATGACTGGATCTTTCAGCAGGACAACGCTGCAACCCATAATGCCCGTAGATCAAAGGACTTTATTATGACGAAAAACGTGATTCTTTTGCGTGTTTGCCCGAATCGAATCTCATTTAAAATGTTTGGGATGGATGGCAAGCGAAGTCTATAGAAATGGAAGTCAATCCTAAACCGTGAATGATCTTTATAAAGCCATTTTCACCACTTAGAACAACATTCCAGCCAGGCTTCGGCAGACGCTTATATCGGCCATGACAAACGAATTTTGGAAGTTATTCAAAATAATGGCCGTGCAACTCACTGCTGAGACGTCTTATTGGGAATTTCTTACTCTTTTCAGGACTTGTTTTAATTATGGTTTTAAAAATTTGACCAGATAGTATTTAGCCTAATTCCCCAGTATTTAAATTTTCCCTATTAAATGCTAAAAAATTGTTTTTAATTTTTCCTATTATTTTTTTTTTAAAGTTCTGCTCAAATAAGTGATTGAGTCTAATAACGCAAAAGATATATGTTATAGGAATCGAAACAAATAAACACCTGCAGGGGTCAATTCTGGTGAATATTGGGGGATGCGGAAGTACCTCATATCTTAACGATCTTATTTTTTCTTGGATTTGTTTTGTTTTTTGTTAGTTTTGCTTTTTGTTTGTTTTGCATTTTCATACTAATAAATAATAACCTCTTCGCTGTTTACCAAAGTAGGTAACTTTCAACGTAATGCTTCGTATATCCAATCAGATTCATGGCAATAAATATCTGCAGTAAGTGTCCTTCCCTGTCAGTAACTCGTAATAACACCTTTCATATTCCACCAGACACAACCGTCCTGGGTATAACGATAAACTACATCCGCGTCCTGGGTATGACGATAAACTACGTCCAGGAGCAAGGCCTCTAATCAGGTTTTGAGGAGCGTGGAACCACCTCTTAGTTGCTGGTGTTCCCAGTTCTGCCCTGACCTGGGGTGGTAGCAGCTGTTAGGGCCCCAGCTATGCGCAAATAGTTAACCCCGAAACTGGGGTCAAAACACTATGAAAGTGTAAATATAAGTTTTAATACCAGAAATAATTTTAAAAAATTATTACCAGCAATACTGTTTTGAAAAAATATTACCAACAATGTTTTTAAAATATAAATATTACTAGTAATACATTTTTTAAAATATTACCAGCAATACATTTCTGAAGGAAAAATATTACCAAAAATAGATTTTTAACAAAACAAAATATTACCAGCAATTTTGTCGGCATTAAATAACCCATTATGGTTGATATGCCGTAAAACAAACCAAATCCACCTGACACAAAGCAATTTGGAGGAGGATAATAATGATTTAGGCATACAAGTCTTACTAATTAACCCATAGCTGGGAGAGAAGAGGTGGATCCGAGTGTATTTGCGCGTAAGTAAACGAACTCAACTGGGATTGGAACTCGGCTCTCCGACTTCCAGTTTTAACAATTCCGAGCCATTATCCAAATTGCCACCCGCATATACAAGCTTGCAACATTTTTTTTTAATTGGTCACCCATATAGATACTGACCAGGCTCGACGTTGCTTAACTTCGGTGATCGTACGGGAACCGATGTTTCAATGTGATATATCCGTAAACCCCTGTTATGCATATAGTGTAATTTTTTTAATGATTTCACCCCAGGCAAGACAATAAAGCCCTAAGATGCAAGGGGTTGCTAAGTGTTAGAGAATATAAGAGAAAATATTATTAAGGAGAGAGAACAATAAAAGAACAAGAATTAAGAAGACAGAAGATAACGATTGACATTGCATATATATTTTTGACGATCAAACTTGATTGGGAAGCAAGAAGCCAGAAGAGAGTTCCACAACCGAGAAGTGCGATAGAGGAGACTGATAGTATAGAATTTACGGTTACATGTTGACACATATTTCTGCAATAATATTTCTCTGTTTCAACCTTCCATACGAGAAAAAGAAGAGATGCAAAGGAGACATATGGATAAATTGGTAATAAATTATGTATGTGCAGATATAGATGATATTTTTTTATCAATCCACTCCAAGCAAGACACAAGTTTCTAAGACACAAAGGGTTACCGAGCGTTTCAAAATTAAAACTACTATTAAGAAGAGAGGAAAATAAAAAAAGAACAAGAATTAAGAATTAAGAAGATAACGATTTACATTACATATAAATTTTTGATGATCAATGTTGACTAGGAAAGAGGAAGCCAGAAGTGAGTTCCACAAGCGAGAAGTGCGATAGAAGTACTGTTAGAATAGAACTTAGGGTTGAATCTATCGATTTCAACTGTAAAATGATGAGACCTTCCGCCAATCAAGTACTACGCTTAAATTCAGGCACAGTTAATTATTTTTCTATTGAAATGTATCGTGACTGTTTTCACACAGAAACACGTTGTAAATGGGGATAAAAATGGCTGCCAGGGGTTATAAATTAATGCAAGCGTGAATGGGAATATAGATTTATGAAGGGCATAATTCATTGTTCTTTGTTTTTTTGCAGGTCGGTAGCGGAGAGTCTTAAGTGCGGAAAACGCATCGAGGCGGAGAACTACAGCGATGTGACCATCTATTTCAGCGACATCGTTGGTTTCACTTCTATCTCAGCGATGAGCACAGCAATGCAAGTGGTCGACCTTCTAAATGAACTTTACACCATGTTCGATGCAACAATTGAAAACTATGACGTCTATAAGGTAAGACTTGGCGACTTCGTAAACACGCGATTTGAATCAGTAAATTACTTCTCATTGAGTGTTGCGCATAGTAACAACACGCTCACACAGAGATATCTATTGAGCTCATTGATACAGAATGCCTTGGTATGATTGGCTTTCGCTAGTCCTTGAAATGGGAAGAGCTTGCTTGCGTCGAAAATCCTGGCTTTTACATGCTCGAAACACTTATAGGAAATGCGAGAATAACACAATCAAAAATAGAACTTGAACATTCCCCCGTATATCACATCCGTTAAGTTAACCGATTAAATAGGTCAATGTCTGGTCCCCACTACCTTAATACTAAGTATGATAGATAGAAATATTAAAGTAAACCCTCTCTAAATTCGATCATGTCTCTCACACTACACCTCATTACCCTCTCTGTTAAATTACATAAACTTAATACTACCCGTCAAAAGTGTATAGGTTCATTTCAATTTTCATTTATCATTTTTCGTTTTACCGTTTGGAAGTAGAGTCTGATGAGCCAGTGTTCTTTAATAAAGGGCTTGGCGAAATAAATTATTACATGGAGCCTTAAAGATGTCTGTTTTTCCTTTAAAAAAAAAAATATATATATATATATATATATATATATATACACACATGTAGATAGATAGATAGATAGATAGATAGATAGATAGATAGATAGATAGTAACAATAAAATCCAAAATAACCTCATATGGGAAAAATTCGTCAGTCTTATTCAACCCCGGTATGCACTGAATTCGTGTCGAAATTAGAAATTTAACTGTGACAGCTACAAAAAAAACGTCGAAAAACTAATACAGAATTTATTCATTTCAATGTTTCAGTCAGACGAAAGGCACGAGACAGTGGTCAGCGGAGGGTGGAAGGTATTAGTCTTAAAATTAAGAGGTTTTATGATATTAAACCGGATATTAAACTTATGAAATTAAATTTAAGGTTATATGGAGAATAAAATGTTAATTTGAACCTAAGAGAGGAACAAAAAAGAGGGATCAATTTTAATATTTTATATTACTAGGATCCACTTGGATTATATACCAACGGATTTATTACTTTTACTATATATAAAATATAAAAAATATATAAGATTTCTCGGACATTCAGGCCGGCAAATGTTGTTTAATACTGTTTATTATAAACAGAGCATTTACTTAAATATTTGCATCTATAAAAAGAATGTTAAACATAAAAATGTCTTAAAATAATTGTCGGACGTTGTCCACTTCATAATCTGTGACGTCATTTGTTTACATTTGATACGCTCTGAGCAGATATGAATGTACATGAAAGATTCATGGAAGATTGAAGTTTATAAGCAGTAAATTCGACCTTGCCAAGTGTGCGATCCTCTGTGGCCGAATCGGTTAAAAGGCACGTCAGGCTATATGATGGATTACGTATAGGATACAGGTTCGAATCCTGTCGGTGGACGAATATTTTCTATAAAACTTTCTCGGACATTCAGACCGGTAAATGTTGTTTAATACTGTTTATTTTAAACAGAGCATTTACTTAAATATTTGTATCTATAAAAAGAATGTTAAACATAAAAATGTCTTAAAATAACAGTCGGACTTTGTCCATTTCATAATAAATATATATATATATTTAAACTGCTTTATTTGCTACACCAGGATAAAATAATCTTAAGGTAAGTGATCATTATATATTATCAAAATAGATAAATAAAGTTTCACGACGTTTTAAAATGTAAGGCGCCTTTCTGCCGACCGTTCTTCAGAAATATAATCGTCGCCAGAATAACATAAAATAGTTGATAAGAAAAAAAAAACAACTGATATTAAGATGTAAATTACCGAACTAGAGGCGGGAATAGGAAAAACAAATTAATATTCTTCCCAGTTAGGCGACTGATTCCCCGAATAAGGCCAACTTATGTTTTAACTCTCGTTGTCTGCACAGGGCAGGACGTTGCATATTAATAATAACAGGCTCCAGGCTGTCTAAATGGAGTCTGGTGCATGCCCCGTGCAAGACAGAGAAGAACTCGGGAGAATAGTTCGTCCTGCTAGCAACATAATTTAATAAGTGCTCATCGATAGCGGAATCTGCGAACACGCGAATATCGCAGGCTCGTGTATACGCACCTGGGCCGGTGTATGTATATGATAAAAAATATAGTGTTAAGGGATGCTATATTTATGGATTAAAGTTCTCGCTATCAGGGTTTATAGCGTATTTAAATATAAAATTGGACATTGACTTCAACACCCTGTTGTGACAGTCTGTTTCATGCTTGAACGCAACCTCCAGGCCGTATGTGTTATTTTTGTCTCTGCTATTTATATATGCTGGTCAGTCGTGCATTATGGTTAGTTCTATTGTATTATTCTAACGGTTATTGGGTGGACAGTAAGCGTTATGTTTCAAATTATTCTAGGGGCTGTTGAGTAGGAATAATTATGGTTTCGAATGCAGTTATGTAGCTATTTTATAGTGTTGTTTCTTAACTTTTTTTTACTCGTTTTTTGTTTATTTAAGCGTTTCACTCCAAGCAAGGTAAGAAGCCACTAGCACACAAGGGGTTACAGAGAGTTGGAGTGAGAGAAAAGAGGACTGATAGAGGAAAGGACGAAGAGAAGGATAGGGGATAGATCAGGGCATCTGGAGACGTCGATTAACATTACATTTGAATAGTTGGAGAGTATAGCTATCAGGGAAACAATAAAAAGGGTAGGGAGTTCCACAGGCGAGAAGTGCGAGACATGAAGCTATTGGATTAGAAGAGACGGCTACATTTCACAGTTTCGACAGTGAAAGGGTGAGAGCGAGTTGAACGCTTAAATTCATGAATTCTGGGAACCAGCGAAAGCAGCTCATCGAAGCAGATAGCGTGAAAGTATTTATAAAAAAGACAGAGGGTGGCGACGGCACATCTCTGAGAGAGCGAGTGCAGACGAGATGCCAGATCAGGGCCAATTACATCGCATATCCGTCTCTGGATTTTATCAAGGACCTTGAGACAAACAGAAGGGGCTCCAGACCATATATGGCATCAGTACTCCATGCAAGGGCAAATGGTTGATTTGTTATAGACTAAGTTAATATTTGTTGTTGGTGTTATTATTATTATTATTATTATTATTATTATTATTATTATTATTATTATGTGTGCATTCGTAATTTTTTTCATTTGTTTATTTACTTCATTTGTTTACATATTAATTTGTATTATTTAATAAATGACTGCAAAAAAACTATATGTGAATATATTCTAAATACATAGTATCCCAGAATGCACCAGAGAAATTATTTTTTCGCACACAAAATCCGCGAAGCGTAAGCATCCGTCACAAATCTATTTCAGCACTCATCTAAACATTGTCCTAGCAATGACGGCTATTGTGATCAGGAAATATTTACGCATGAAGATGGTGTCATGTTATGTTAGTAACGTCTAATAAGAAGAGGAAACAAAATTTTTATGCGTAAAATATGTGTCTTCAATTCCTGACGCCGTCAAATTACCGTTCGTCTTCGAGGGTATGTGGTTTTTTGAGGACATTCCAGAAATGTTCGATCTTTTCGCGAGGATACAAGAGCTGCTCTCCCCCACTCCCAGTTATTTATATGACTTCGTCTTGTCCGGTCGTCTTGTGTGTGTACATTGTAAGTTCAGCTGTTTATATCGGCACCACTACCGACATCGTTTAAGGCCCGATTCTGCACTTGGTGGATTTGAGGATACCTTTCTAAATCAACCCTCGTCGGCAATTAGCTCTTTTGGGATTCTGAAGTGACACCAGGTAAAAAAAAGCGCTTTGCTATCTCTCAGGGTGTGTCCAATATATATTGGAGTCATCACAGGTCAACTCCTTTTAAACCAAAGGCCCCTGATATATATTCAATTTGATTTAAATATTTCCGGGCAGGAATTACCCACTTCACTATTAATGACCAGATAAATGCAATAGCTATTGCTATTATCTGTTATAAACAAACAATTTTTTTTCCTCTTTCCGGTTTAGCAAGCGGAGTGAGACGAAGTGCTTATCAAGTTATTGGAAGATCCGCAAAGCCAGACAACTTGCAATGAATCTGGTATAAAGGACAGTTAATATCTAATTTATATGCTAATGATATTAATGATGTCTTGAGATGATTATTGTCATCAGAATATTTGCACAGAATTGAATTTGAGACAAAATGGAACTCATTTTCTTTCTTCATTTATTATTTTCATTAGATGTATTTCAAAATTTTTAAGTTCACTGAGGATTTACTTTCAAGAATATAGAAAGTATTGTATGGTCCGGTCAGAAAATAGGATTTTTGAATTTTATACTTAATATAAAAAATTAAAAATTAATATTCACAACTCTAAAATATTTTTACACACATATATACATTATATATACATTATATATACATACATATTTATACATATATATATATACAGATATACAGATGTATATATATACATATATACAAATAGCATTTATTTTAAATAAAATATATTTTTTAAATTACAAACTGTAATCCCAGTATAATATATAACTGCGCCAACATTGCGATAAACAGATATTTTTATTAAAATTTAAATTACATAACGTTCAGTCTATACTCAGCAACTGAAGATTGCGTTGTACATGCAACACCTTGTCGGGCTATTGGTGAGAGATAATATGTATATTTATTAATATATACTTAAAAGCTCTGTTGTGTCTATATGTGCGATATATATATATATATATATATATATATATATATATATATATATATATATATATATATACATACATATATATATATATATATATATATATATATATATATATATATATATATCAATTATGTGGTGCGGGTTCAATTTATATTACGCGAATCATTCATATGAAAAGCAGATAATGAAGTTAATGATATGGCAAGAATCATTCTCGCAAACAATTTTTAATAATAAAATACATTAACCTCGAATCAGGTAATGAATATGATCCTTGTTTATAAATTCTGGTTTTATCAGGTCTTTTTTTTTTTTACTACCAGCTTAGCTTTCAATCGTTTCATACGATCATCCTCAGGTAGGGAAATAGGTAAGTTTTTTACATCCAGGTAATAACAGGACATCGAAAGATAAAGTGTATATATATATATATATATATATATATATATATATATATATATATATATATATATATATATATGAATCCTAGTGAGCCAGAAATGCTGGCTCTGCTCTACTTAATGTATTAGTGATGCTATTTGTCGTTGCTGCGGTAAAACAGAAGAAAGTTTTGTTAAAACATAAGAAAGTGTTATGTGCTGAGAGACATTGAAACGAGAAGGGTTAATACCAAAAACCCGTGGGAAGAATTGAGGTTTTAATTTTCACATAAACGACTTGAATTGTATGTCGAGCAGTTTTAACGGTGGAGGAGTGTTCCAGACTTAAGGGGTAATATTGATTGGCAGACAACTGCAAAAGCAAGCTGTAAAGCGGAAACTTCATTATCGTAAACAACGAATTTGGAGTTGATTCTCCTGGCTGAAAATTGATTCGAGACAGGAGGGGTGTGAATAAGCCACTCACGCTCATTGAGGAGGTTTAGCGCGAGGTAATGATATTAGATATTGGGAAAAGGGAATTATGTCCATAAATACGAATGCGCGAAGCGAATTCGCCAGTAGAAGACGAGTCGGGGTAGAAGACGGAGATAGAGGCGTTGATTTGTTGTTTTTTTTCTTAATGACGTTAACATAATCAAATGTGTTCTTTCTTAAAAGACATCATGCAATTATTCAGTCCTGTGTATTAAATATTTTTTAATATATAATCTGAAGTTACAAATTAATTAACATTAAATATCCCCAGTGACATCTAAAGACAAACCTAAACGGGTATTTGTGATGGCCTAATAATAGTTCGGATATGCGGGTGGAGTAACGGGTATTCGTGCACAAAGTGGAATCGCCTACCCGAGTTTAAAGTCTGGCCTTGTTTGTTGTGATCACTTTCGCTCTATTTACACTTGTGAACGGTCTAGAATTATTTTCTTGCCACCTCTATAGCTATGGGTTAGTCTGGGCTCTCAAGCCTTTAAGTGACAACCAGTTTTAAAAGAAGATAAACTACTCCACTATCTTTCCCAAGAAGTCATGATAATATACACATGATAAAGAAAAGGAAACTGTGAAGAACCATTATCACCTAGATCTTTAGGGAACATGGTATTTGAAAAATACAACATCGATATGGTCGAATCTCACTGGGTGCGCTGCTGTAATCCTGTCAGTCTAAAATGACTCTCGACGCCTCTCTCCGTGGCGATTTCAATTCAAACTGGGTACTTTGCACTAATGCTGTTTTTTTCTAATCTTAGAAAATATCCACAGAAATATCTTAAACTCTCTTTTGTTTATCATGAGATAAATACGTTATTATTTGATTTATTTGCAGGTGGAGACAATCGGTGATGCGTACATGGTTGTGAGCGGCTTGCCCGTGCGGAATAGTGGGAAGCACACGGGAGAAATTAGCACAATGGCATTGGATCTTTTGTACCAGTGTGGAAATCTACGCGTCAGACATTTGTGGAACATGCCTTTGCTTCTCAGGATTGGATTACATACGGGTAAGTCACATTCGAAAAATAATCAACCATAAACAATTTAAGTTCAAACGCTAACGGTTTATGAGTAAAACATTACTTTGGCATTTTTTTTTAATAAGATGAAATATTGACAACTGCCATTATTTTTAATAATATTTCTTTCGCCATAAATTGAGTTGTTTTCATCGCAGCTATTCAAGCCGTTATTCTTCAGCCATCTTTAAATAATGAATAAGATCTTTTCAGTCTATGTCTTGTGGGGACCACATTGTTTATTTCCTCTCCGCGAGTTTTACTCGTCGAATGACAGCCTCAAGAGTTGTTATGAAAAGCATCCTAACTTCAAGCGAACGAAATATCAGTCAAGAATCAATAATGGTCGAAAAATAAAACAAAATAGATAATATTACTATTAGCTGAAAAATAAATCATATTAAAATGAAAAAACTACTCGTCAAAAATTAATAATGGCTGACAATGTTTCATCTAATAAAAAATGGGGATAATATTACTATTAAATTTATGAGATAAAAAGCAAATGAGATGAACATGAAAGAAATACTATTCAAAATTTGATAATGTTGAAAATACTTCACCTAACAAAAAAATCAAGTTAATATTATTAATAAATTCATGAGAAGAAAAGCGATTGAAATTATGATTAAAGAAATATCAGACAAGAATCAATAATGGTTGAAAATGCTTCATCTAATAAAAATTTAAGAAAAAACTACTAGAAAATCTATTAGATTAAACGAGACCGAAATTTCAGAGGAAATAAATATTAATTCCAAATTAATAATGGTTGACAATGGTTCATCTCATAAAAATTCAAGGTTGCGATGGACAAGTCTATAAATGGTTGTTGATGGAATTTATTTCTTCTTTATGCCCTTTTATCATAAAACTAAAGTATATTTCGGTTCTTATAGGGTGGCAACTAATTATTTTCGTTATTGATGACGACATCAAGCCAAAAAGATAGTGGATCTAAAAAGAAAAAATATATGAGTTCTGGTGCAGTATTTGTTAGCATTCATTTACAGTTAATTCAGATCCAGTTGTCTACACCAAACTCAAACTGACTACTATAATAAGCATAGTCTACCATTTTTATTAGTACTGATTATCAATAATAATTTAATACAAGTTAGCATTATTAGTAATTCGTAAGTACTATACTGATTTATTTGTCTTCAATCTTTAAATATTTATAAATTTCACATATGGATATGTTAACTGGTTTTTACGGTTTATCAACACTTTGTGGGTTATTTAAAGTCAAAATATATTTTGGATTGTAAGTATATTTTTTGTGCGAGTAAATATCGCATTAACAATTTTTTAAGAATGACAATGATTTTTAGGATGCATGGCCTACTATTTAACCTACAGCTAGGGGGTGGAAGTGGATTCATACCTTTCCTAAGGGTATAAATGTATTCAGCTTGACTGGAATTAGAACTCGGAACTTCTATTTTTAATTTCGAGCCGCTATCCTTTAACCATTCGCAAAACTACTTACATATAAATGATAGAATAACGAACAAGTAGAAAACAATCGAACATGTTTCACTTTATTAAAGCTTCGTCAACGATCAAGATAGAAATGATAATTTAAAAAAGCATTAAAATACAAAGAGACGTAGATTAATGGTATATGTTGTTTATTCAGTTATTACTGGTTAGATACGTGTTACGTGTAATGCAGTAACAGATAACATTCAAATATGTGTGAGAAACATTCTGGATGCTAAAGTGTGTAAATGTTAGTGAGACGCAGCAGGATGTTTTGAAAAATTTTGTTTTGATTTGATTTTTCATTAAAGCAGATCTCGTGTGTATTTTGAATATATCTTCATTGACTTTTATACAGGTTGGTCCAAAAGTAGGTGGACAGTAAATAATTAACAGATTTCAGGATTCGGATGATAGAGGCTCGTGAAATCCTCAATTCCAAAGAGGCTCTTCTGGTAGACTTTTTTGGACTCTGAACAAATGTTTCGGCAACAAGTTGCTTATTATCCTCTCTACAAACTGTTTTAGGTCGACCAGTTTTTTGAGCATTAAGGATTGAGCCAGTCGCATCGAATTTGTCACGAATGCGGTAAATGGTTTGTTTCTTTGGGGGCTTGCGTACCAAATGTTTCAACCCAGTTTCTTCCAACGGTTTCAGCATTTTGAGATTTCTAAGACTCTTTTAACAACCATTTTCTTTCATCTGTATTTAAATTATTTGCCATTATGGGTTCTCTGAATTATCTGAAAAGAAAACAGATTAAATTTAAATAATTGTAGTTTTAAAATTATCAATAATATAGCAGAAATAGTATAGTTATAATGAACACAGTTGTAATAATATAACCGATGCATAAACCTATTCCACATACAGTCCACCTACTTTTGGACCACCTTGTATATTAGAAAAAGATAAGTTAGATTCGTGAATAATGGATCTTTAGAAAAATGGTGACGTAGTGTAGTTTTTAAATATGTATTAATAGTTGGTAGTATTGCTATAAATATGTTTACATAATATTTTATAAATATAAAAATGTCTTAAAATAATTGTCGGCCCTTGTCCATTTCATAATGTGTGACGTCATTTATTTACATTTGGATACGCTTCGAGCAGATATGAATGTACGAGAGAAAATCATGGAGAATTGTAGTTTAAAAGCAGTAAAATCGACCTTGCTAACCGAAACTCTCTAAATCGATGAAGCACGTCATGCTATATGACTGTTCCGTATAGGATACAGGTTCGATTCCTGTCGGAGGACGCATATTTTCTATGAGAATTTCTCGGACATTCATGCCGGTAAATGTCGTTAATACTGTTTATTATAAACAGAGCATTTACTTAAATATTTGTATCTATAAAAAGAACGTATAAACATAAAAATATCTTAAAATAATATTTTCTCTTTAAAGGGTTATATTCTTTTTTAATAAGATATTGGTGATATTAAATTCATTGCAGTGTAAGAGTAATGAAGAGTTTGAATGTCTATCTAGTCACAAGTCTCTTTTGTGCTCAATTAAGTATCTTGCATTGGGGCTGAAGGGCTGAACAAATTCCTACTGGTGCCGGAGCTTGGTGTTCAAACCAGCGGAAGAACAATGGAGAAGTTGGGGGAAAAGGAAAATGCTAGTATGAACCGATGACAGGAATTAAATTAACACAAAAAATGACTTTTACAAGTATGTTTTGCTGCAGAAAGAAAAGATTTTAATTTGAAGGTGTGACTTTTTTTGTGCTTAGACAGGAAATCTTAATAGATCTGTCGGTTGGCAGGATTGCTTTAATCATAGCATTTTTCTTCGGGTAAGAAACGGTGTTTTTTATTTAGTGTCGTTGATGAATAGCGTCTCTCTACGCCGATAGAATAACTAATGTGTCGCGGACTGTAAAATAATAGTATACAACTTTCTAACTAATGTTATAGGTAAAATGAAACGTGATGCTTTAAGATATAATTTGGATAAAGATACCTTGCAAGAAAGGTGAAAGCGTTATAGAAAGCTTAAGTCATTACGAAGAGATGCTGGCGCATGTTTTGTTTTGCTTATAGCTAAACACTAATTCATGAGATGTATATCTCTTGAGATAGATAGATAGATAGATAGATAGATAGATAGATAGATAGATAGATAGATAGATAGATTGGGATAGATAGATACAAATCGATTGGGTTAGATAGATGCATTTATTGCTGAAGAACTTGAAAGAGTGAATGTATTTTTCACTTTATCATAATCTGAGTTTTTTTCTACAGATGACTGTACATAAAAGTCCTCTTCAGTTTACATATTTAAAGTTTATAGTTTCATATCTAAACGCACACAGCAGAAAACACTTGCCTAGCAGCCACCAGCGATCACAACCACCAACCAAGGGCAAGTAGAATTATTTGCCTTCCTCTGGAATATAGCTACAAATTTTCGTACCCCGAAAAGTATAGTTATATAGTGTGGAGAAAGAATTCAGTATTCACTGCCCTACATTATATATATATATATATATATATATATATATATATATATATATATATATATATATATATATATATATAATGAAAATAGACAACTTTAAGGGTCCATGGTTATAATTTATTTCCCCAGGGAGTTTCTTTTTCCCTGGATCATCAGACCTCACTTCCAAGGATGAAAAAATGAATTTAAATTATATATATATATATATATATATATATATATATAGTACCGGGCAAATATTTTTGCCATTTTAAACTGTTGCACATTTACAATAATAGCCATTTTATAACTTGATATTTACAATCAGATTTTTAACACTGTTTCGATTGTGGTCATTTCCACACCTAATTATCAAATTTTATTGCCGTTGTTCTGAATAGAAGCGAGTATGAGAAGCGACATCGCAAAGAAAATAGTCTTGCAAAATCTTTATACAGCTAATCTAAACCGAGTCAGATAGTTTTTAGAACAGGAAAATGTCTATCATTAAAATTTATTACATAATGTTCATTTGAAGTAGTTATTATACATTGTTAATATTTCGTGTAACTTTTTTAGCTTGCAAAGATTGCTTCAATGTACTTGGGAAGGAAGGCATGCAAATCACTTACTATCCTCACTTGTATGAGAACTAACATTTATAAAACAGAAATTATGATCAATAACCCGAAACGAAAGTAGCAGTGGCACATAGCCTGGATTCGTTATAAATATTCAAACTGAAATTAGTAAACACTTTAAATACATCAGTGTATGGATCAGTTATAACAAATTTAGACCAGAGAAAGGAAAATGGCGTATGGAAGCAGGGAAACCTTGGTCTGTTTGTATTTTTTCAAAAAGATGAAGTCAAATTGAAACGATGACAGTAACAAAATTAAAAAATCAGAACAATGTCTTCTACAATTAAATTTTGCTACAAAAAGAAATGTTTAAAATTTTCAAGCGTTGCTTTGTTTGTGAAGGGAAAAGAGAAGCTTTCATATTGCAATGCTATCTCGCCAAATTGCTGAAAGAGTTCCAAAATCTTATATGTTTAGGTAGGGAAAAAATGGATCTGTCGGTTGACAGAATTGGTTTAATCATAGTATTTTTTTCTTCGGACAAGACAAGGTGTTTTATTTAGTGTCATTGATGAATAGCGTCTTTCTACGCCAATAGAATAACTAATGTGTCATGAACTGTTGTTAACTAAAATTAGTTAAACGTATTCACTACTATTTCTATAGTAGTTTCGTCTTCAAGGTTGGGATTTGTGGTATCTACCGGATGCGACACAAGGTCAAGGTAACCGCGTAAAAATTCACAAGACCCTACGGCTCGGTGCTTCCTCTTTTGGGGACGCCTGAGGCACTGGGCAATGAACCCAGCCGCCTCCCGAGGAAGATGTACTGCCTGGTGGGGTGGAAGCCCACTGGAGTTTATGCTAATATTAAAAGAATACCAATCCCATCCAAAGGTTAGGATTAGGGATATCTATCAGGGCGCAACCGGGTGTGACGCGAGGTCAAGATTTAAAGTGGGTCTATCGCCCAAAACCGTGCAAAAATTTCCAGACCCCTCCCGATGGAGAGATACTGCCTTTTAGACTCCTGGTGATTGGGCTAATCTTCAAAGAATACCAATCTTAGCCAAAAGGTTAGCATCAGTTTAGCCTCCAGCTGTATCAACTGCTATTTATACGGTGGAGATTTGCATATGAATAGAACATGGAAGGTAAATTAATAATATACAACTGTAGGACTAATGTCAACTGTAGGACTAAAGTGGAATGAAACGAATTAGTAGACACTTTACATACCTAGGTGTATTGATCCGTTATAACAAATTTAGTATAGGAGATAAGGAAATTGATCATCGGATAGGCTGGGATAGAGGTAGTTTTTTCTTACACTGCAAGAAAAAAGCAGTTATTAACCTGAGTCATCTTATTAAATAGCCTTGTCAGATCTAAACTCTCATCTGAACGTCATGCCTGTCGTCTAACCTGTTCAGAAATATCTAAACGGTCAGCCGTTTTCAGAAATCAATGATTAAAACTGGTTTCAAGCGAATTTATCCTCTAGGTGTTCATGGAGAGAGTCCTTCATCAGTTCTTAGCAACTGGCGACACAGAATCGCCAAGAAGTCTACCAAGACTTCCAACAGCGGCAACAGCTAAAATGGATAGCACAAGAAACTAGAGGATAAAATAATGATATAATCAAGATACTGACATTCCACACCTCCTTGAGCTACGAAGGAATCTCCTGACAGTATTAGAAGGATCGATAACAGTTAATTTTCCTGAAAAACTATTTCAACTGACAGTAACGCTAACTGTTCTGTCAATGACTCTCGAAAGTTTCCTCGATGGAAAATGAACTTCACCATTATTATTCTCTATGACTGAGCTCCTGAAATTCTCCCAGACTGCGTCGATTCTGCTAACGAACTCTTCTCTTTAGTTCTGTCCTTATATACTCGATAAGCTAGCAATTATTAGACATTTACAATAGCTTAAAGTGACCGCAGACTTTTGCACGGTACCATATATAAGGTCATTTAGGCAGAGTTTAAGGAGGGGAATCGGGTCAAGTGCTTTACAGTACCCCCAGCATATTATCCAGACCTTTTGTGATCACAAACCGTCATCATAAATATCAGTTATTTGTAATGCAGAATGAATTTCTCTGTCGTAGTTGCTAGCCATAAACATCAATTCATCATGACACACACCTGTCACTGTAGTTTGGGGTCGAAGACGGAAGATAGCATTTAACATCCGCAGAGTATTCGCGTATCTTTTTCAGCGTATATTTACGCCTGCCTTACTGCTTCAGGCTGTCGCCAACGCGCGCATAATTAGTGACAATTACTACTACTACTACTACTCATTAAGGTTTCAAATCAGTAGTAACGGCTGTTGGTCTACAATTACAGCTTAAGCGACAGCGTGTCGCCTTAATACTCCACCCACCCCCCTTTCCAGTATTCATGCTGTTTTCAGTATCATCATCACCTGGATGCTTAAAACTCTTACCCCAAATTCAAGTTCCTTCAGTATTTCACCTTGTCCGTTTGGCATCATTCCCAGTGATCCGATAATTACTGGTACGACTCTCACCTTCATGTTCTGCAACAATTTCCTCAGTTTGCTGGCATCATTAATCATTTCACACCCCTCCAAGCAAGGCGAGAACGCAACTAGTACGCAGGGGTTTACAGAGGGTGAGAAAAGACTGGGTATAAGGTGACGGAAGAAAGGATGAAAGACGAACGGGATTCAAGACGATACAAGATGGCGATTGACACTGTATTTAAAATTTTTGAAGATTGTAATTAGGAGGGAAGCAAGTAAACTGAAGGGAGTTAGACAGGCAGAAAGTGCGAGAAAATAAACTGTTGGAGTAGAAGTGGCGGTTACATTTAACTATTTCAACAGTAAAAGGGTGGGACCTATATGCCAATCTAGTAGCACGCTTAAATTCACGTAGTCGGGGCACCAGGGGAAAATGCTCGTCAGAGCAGTTGCCATTATTGTTGTTGTTCTACTGGAAGTGAAACTAAAGTACCTGTCGTCCGCAACCAGCGAACTAAGGCGGGATATTTTCATTATGATTCAAGAATTCTTCGAAGTTTACAATCAGCCCCCTAAAGTTTTGTTTTTTTGTGATTTGTTTTTTTACGGCTTATCAACCTTTAGCAGGTCATTTGAAGCTAGAAACTATTTTTTTTTAAATTGTAAGAATTCTTCTGGGGTGTAATAATGATTTACTGATACAAGTTCTACTTAATTAACCCATAGCTGGGTGGAGAAGAGGTGGATTCATACTTTTTCCAGCGGTATTTGCGCGTAAGTGAATATAACGAACCCGACTGGAATTGGAACTTGGCACTCCGATTTCCAACTCCGAGCCGTTATCCATTACATCACCCGCACATCCAAACTTACAACACCTGGTATTCTCAACCGGTCACCCATCTAGATAATGACTATGATTTCGGCGTGATATGGCTGTAAGCCCAACAGTCCCAAGGAGTGCAGTCTTCGGTAAGTGTCAAATCTTGAGATTCACCCAAACTTCTTCTCCGGCTATGTCGGTAGTTCAGTACTTATGATGCCCAGGATACCAAAAGGCAATGGGTATGATCTTCATTGGCCACAATTTGTACACTTCGCATTTTAAACTCTCATAGTTGCCCTGTTTTTCGTCTTCTTTGTCGTCTACTTTATTGACTCCGGGGTACACAACATTATAAGGTATTATTATTTATTATTATTGCATGAGAAAGCTGCACCTTTAAAAAAAGTGATGATAAAATAACAAACATATGAAGCCCAATATTGCTACCATGACATCCAGTTTGAATAGGGCATGCCAGGCACATCACTGCCAAATCTCTATGACATAGTAATACGTTTTGATAACAGTAATGCATGATTTTGTAGATGAGGCACACTTAAAAATACCTTCAGGTCAGGTAACACAATTTGCCAAGTCAGTCTCCAATTGAAGGTGTTCACAAGTATCCAATGTGACTCCCAGGTCACCTTAGCTTCCTTCAAACTTCTTCAAACTTAAAAATAAATAAAACATCTCAGCTCTAGACTGGCGGCAAAGTCTCACCAATTTACAGTCTAGTTGGCTAGATGTAACCGTAAGTTCTATGCTAACAGTTTCTTTTCTCCAACTTCTCACTTGTGGAACTCTCTTCCGGCTCTGTGCTTTCCAGCCAACTTTAATCTGGCAAAATTTAAATGCCATATCAATCGCCACTCTCTGCTGTCCTCCTGATTACTCTTCTGCTGTTCTCACTCCTTAGCAATTGTTCCTGTTTCTAACACTTCCACACCTAGTAACCTCTTACGTCCCTGTGGCTTTACTGCCTTGCTTGGGATTGACTCGATTTAAAAAAGAAAAGAAAACCCTTTCTACACCTGATCATGACGCTTCCTCACTACTCCCGCTCATGAACAGAGATGCACAGGATATTATCTCTCCTAGGGGACATGCTCAACAGGTTATGGTCAAATAACTGATAAGCAAATCTCTGCTGCTAAACAGTATATTTTATGTCATTAATCATAGTTCATCCCCGTAAAACATGTACAGCATAACACCCTCGACCAGTCAAGATCAGAAGCTTTGAGAGCCATACCTGGTAGAGTATCAAGACATGTATTATTATTATTATTATTATTATTATTATTATTATTATTATTGCGTGAAGGAGCCAGCAAAGTAACTCTAGTGTACAAATATACGAAACTTAGTATACCCATCATGACATCCAATCTGATAAATGTATGCCAGGCTCATGCATCACAGCCAAATGTGCTCCATCTGGTAACAAGATTTGATAAAAAAAAAAAGTAGCACCCTGTAGATTGGGGGCAATTCTGGAAGGATGCAGGACGACTCATCACCGCCAACTCAACACCTTCGACTCAACACTTCCGACTCAATACCACCGATTCAACGACATGTAAACTATTTTTTCCGTTAACTTATTAAAAACAAACAAAAGTAAATTATTAAGAGTCATTTTTAAAACGTAGCTTTTTAAAACCGAATAAAAGTAATTTATGATGGATCACTTTTAAAACCGAATTAAAATAATTTTTTAATGGTCATTTTTATCATGGCTGAAATATCTGGCAATGATTCCAGTGTAACGTGAGATACATTTGCTGATACTTCACTTGTAACTGCACTTGACTTTTCAACAGTGTCTTCGGTAGGATGTTTCAAAGCTGTGTGCACTTTAGCCACTTCCACATTGGTCGCTGATGAATTGTGGGAATTCTGCTTGTTTACTTCCTTGATAACTGCTCTATACTTCGTATATATTACTTGTATTACATCTAGAGCATTGGTCACAACGCCAACATCTTATGTTGCTGTCTCTTTTGCTAAACCTATCAAACACAAATAATTGGCCTTCACGTGCAATTTTTTCTTTTCCTCTTTGACTAAGAATTTCCATTTTCACTGTGATAAAAAATTAAACACTAGTCAGACAAACAGACTGTCATAACTAATAAATAACTAAGACAAAAAGCCAAACTTTCAAAATTTTTATGACTCAAAGCCAATCTAAGAGTTGTGCACACTATGAAAGCTAACACTGGTTGGGCGGTGCTGAGTCGGCGGTAATGAAAATGTCCCCTCCAGAATTAGAAATACCTTCAGGTTGGGTGATTCGCCATCATCATCTTTATTATTATTTGATTTGACTTGATATCCTCTCCGATTCATAGATGTTTCGGCCGGGGTAATAATGGTCATATCTCAGTTCCTATCCTCGACCCATGAGCTGTTCCAAAGTAGCGCTGCCACCAGTTCATTTCCATTGATATTAGGTATCACCCAAAGACAAATTGCGAAGCGGAAAGATTTCTGGAAATAGTCACGAGTGTGCCAGCCACACACGAAACAGCTCGAGTTGCAGCATACTATATTTCTCCGATTGGCTTTGGTACGTCGATATATTTACCTACTCCATCTTGACCATGTTCTTGTCTTTTTACGTCATCTAAGTGCAGTCACTGACAATGGTGTGCACACTCTCAGTAGCTTTCCCACACGGCCTTTGGGAAAGTAGATTATTATTATTATTATTATTATTATTATTATTATTATTATTATTATTATTATTATTATTATTTCCTTTGATATCTGGCGTTTACACATTTCTTTCCGGGTCCCGCCCACGGACCTAAGGTTAGAAATGGCATCATGACACTTTCCACTGCAAAAATAAAATAAAATAAATAAATAATTACATAGATAACGCCCTTCGTAAAGTGTGGGCTGTACTTGTCAGAACAATTTTTTGTATCTCTTTGAGGCATGGACTTCCAGGGATCCCTTCAATCAGCCTACTGGAATCTTTTCCAACCAGTCCAAGGGCTCCAACTACAACAGGAATTATTATTATTATTATTATTATTATTATTATTATTATTATTATTATTATTATTATTATAAACACCCATAAAAACATTAACCATTAACGCTGGCGTGAATAGATTATGACCGCAATCTGAATTACTATTTAACAATTGCTTTTCGTATTTTCTCCTTTCTATACATTCGAAAGCCAATAAAACGGTCTTCTGGTCGAATATCGTTAAAAAGTTGGTGTTTTGACTCTGCAGGATTTTGAATGGCTCAGAGAAACTTAAGCAATTTATCTAAGTTCTGTGAAAAACTCTACACTGCTTCAGCCTTTATTGTTGCCCAGGCTTTCCCAGGCAAGCATCTTTCAGTTCCTGATTTATTGTTTAGAAGAAACTTTGAAAAGGCGACAAGGAAATATCGATTGAATGCGGCTAGGGCGGTGAGAAAAGACGTTCCTCAAAACTTGATGGACAAAAATCAGTGCAATGAACATCTTTGGCGAGAGATCGATACTGCAATTGATGATGTAAATTTGATATGGTTTTATGCGAATGACTCGTAGCATTATTTGAAAGTTTATTTCTTCAGGTTGAATTCTAAAACTCTTTTGTATTTCTCATTCAGTGCTTACATTTTTATTCTACTCTCTCTCTCTCTCTCTCTCTATATATATATATATATATATATATATATATATATATATATATATATATATATATATATATATATATATATATATTCTACTCTCTCTTTCCTTATATATATTATTATTCTACTCTCTCTCTCTCCCTATATATACATTTTATTCTACTCTCTCTCTCCCTATATATATTTTTATTCTACTCTCTCTCCCTATATATATTTTTATTCTACACTCTCTCTCCCTATATATATTTTTATTCTACTCCCTCTCTCCCTATATATATTTTTATTCTACTCTCTCTCTCTCCCTGTATATATTTTTATTCTAATCTCTCTCTCTCTCTCTCTCTGTCTATATATATTTTTATTCTACTCTCTCTCTCCTTATATATATTTTTATTCTACTCTCTCTCTCCCTATATATATTTTTATTCTACACACACACACACACACACTCTCTCTCTCTCTCTCTCTCTCTCTTTCTCTCCCTTTATATATATATTTATTATAAATTTACTAATTTAAAAGTATCGTTCCATCGCTACACAGGAATTATGTATACAAGTCCAAACGGCGAAACAAAAGTGCCGAAAACCTTTTTGTCGTTGCTAAAGACCAGACGACATGCCTTGAAGGGATGTCATCATTCGTTGGAAACGGCACCCCTACCCCACCTTGACTTAACCTATTTTCGAAAGTAACTCATATTTTGATCCAATAGTTGTCAGCGAAAATGAATACCCTACTGCCCCTTGTTAAAATTATTGGATTTCCCCGTATCCTTAGAAACTAATATTGTGAATGTATGTGCTTATAAAACCCTGTAAATTTCAAAATAAGTTATTCCAAAGTTCGCTTGAAAATGAAAAAGGACCAAGGACTTTAATTTAAATCTATAATTGAATTTGAAGTTTTTAGTTTCTGTTTTTGAAACATGGTAATTCGTGTGTAGCGATGGAACCATATTTTTAAATTAGTAAATTTCTAATATTTATGATTTGTAGATTTGCATTGAGCACTGTTTTGTAAAAATAAAAATAATTAATAAGAAAACCGGATTATATACTTTACTGTTTTTCTCTTTATTATAATACATACACGCACGCACACACACACATACACACACACACACACACACACACACACACACACACACACACACATATATATATATATATATATATATATATATATATATATATATATATATAACGTTAAAAATTAGATCAAAATCACCTGAGGATACCGTAAGGTTGAAACTAAACCTCCTAATTTTTAAAGTTAAAATCTCTACATGTTATTTTTCTTTTCTTTTTTTTTCACACACGTGTATTGAGCACTTTTTAATACTACTGTTTCCTGGTCCTGTTCAACTCTTTAACATTGTATATATATATATATATATATATATATATATATATATATATATATATATATAAGTGAATACTGAAGTCAACACCCAGAGGCGAAAGTCTGTTTCATGTTAAAAGCAATCGTCAGGCCATTACTTTCTCTTTTAAATGTATCTGCTAAAAGTAGTTTTCCTTTTGTCTTTATTCATATTGTCTTTTTACATATATGTGTCTTAGCATCAAACACGCTGTCACCTCTATGTGTTGACGTCAATGTCTACTTCCATATTTACATACGCTCTTTACTTTACTTCCATATGTACATAAGCAGTTTAACCCATAAATATAGCATGCATGAAAACTATATTTCATCATATATATATATATATATATATATTATACAGCAAAAAATCCAAAATTACCTCATGTGGGTATAGTCTATTTCAAACTAGCACTGCTGTGTGTCAGCTATCCTCAGCCCATGTATGTCTGGAAATGGTGCTTTTATTTAATTTGGTTTGGATACCGTTGGTGAAAACATATGGGGGCCACTTAAGGGGACGTCTCAGTTTAGATAAGGAGTCTTGGTTGATGACCAGCAGATGGCCCGGCGTTAGGGTTTTTATTTATGGCTACACCTTTTAGTTGTATGTAAATGAATTTAGGTTCCTGCTAGTGGATTATATTATTAGGTGGTGGGGGGTTTAACACACATACATACATGTATACATATATATGCGTGCACACACACCTAATTTTGGATTCTTTGCTGTATAAAATATGTGCTCTGTTATAATAAATACATTGAGGTCTCCGTAGATCAGTTTTAATATCTGATATTACAAGGATCCACCTGGATTATATACCAACGGTTCTATTACGTATACTATATATATATATATATATATATATATATATATATATATATATATATGAATATTGACATTAGGAAAACGTATCTCAGTCGGCATTTTCGTCTTCGAACAGACTTTATCTCGATAACCAGAAAATCAAGGTAAATTATGGAAGATGCTAAGTGATGTAATTTAATGACTAATAAGCAAAAATGAGTAAATGTTTTCGAATTTTTTAATAATGTAATTATTATTTATATTATTTTAGTTTTGGATTAATTTCTGTATTGTATATTTTAAATAATAAATTTTCTTTTAATATTTTAAAATTTTTATAGTCATGTATGTTGGGTTGGGAACGGAAGCGTAGATTTATATTTTGGTAAAATTCGATAGCGGCACTCTCAAAAATTTTCCATCTAAGTACTTTACTTTCTATTTTAAATGCGTCGACAAAGAGACATTTTCTTTTCGTCTTTATTCATATAGTCCTTTTACACACGCACACATATATATATATATATATATATATATATATATATATATATATATATATATATATATATATATATATATATTAATTATATCCTGCAATTTTAAGATTGAAAAAAAAAACTGAAGGACCTCGCCAACTGGTTATGATCAATGAACTGACAAGCAAATCTGTGGTAGTGAACAGGATATTTACTGTAGCCCACCTTAATTCACATAACATGTACATGTTAATATCACCAATCAATCAAGATCAGAAACTATGAGACATTTATTATTATTATTATTATTATTATTATTATTATTATTATTATTATTATGTACTTTAATTCCTGGTGTATAATCATTTCTTTCCGGGTCCCAACCAGAGACCTAAGGTCCAAAATGGCATAATATCATTTTCCACTGGGCATTTTTTGAAAAATAAAAACCTCAGATTACATACATATTTTACATAGATAAAGCCATTCGTAAGATGTAAGCTGTAGTCGTGAGTACAATTCTTTGTATTTCGTTAAGGTATGGGCTACCAAGAATCCCTTCTATGTGCCTGTCGGAACGTTTTCAATCAATCCGAGGGCTCCAACTACAAATAAAATTGTTGATATCCTCACGTACCCCATTTTTGACATTTCGATTTCAATGTCCTTGTACTTTGATAGACTTTTCAAGATTTTTAAAGATACGTTACAGTCTGCATGGATTGCCATGTCAATAAGAAGGTATATTCTGTTTTTGTGGTCTCTAATCACAATGTCTGGGCAATTAGCTTTGATTGTTCTGTTCTGTGCGTCTGCAGCACGTTAAGGCAACTCCTTCTCGGCCAGACGGAAGAACTCTCTGCCTCTGAGCAGAGAGGAACCCGGACGAGGCTCCTGTTTATACGGGATCTACGGGCATTTTTTGGCCGAGCCCACTTTAAACCCGGCCTTGTGCCACATCTATCCTTCGTGGGGGGACAGTAAATACTGTCTGTGTGTATTGTAAAGTCCCATAAAATGTTTATTATTATTATTATTATTATTATTGTTATTATTATAACACTTCGACACGAGGTGTGGGGTTGTCATCGTAGAATAATACTTATCAGCAACACGCAAATCCCAGCATCGTTCTCAGAATTTTTTTTACTGACCTTAATATTGCTGTAGTCTTCTTAATTTCAAACCAACCTTGTATATCTGAAACTTCAAATTTTGGCTCTTTCACCACAACTACAAGAGCAAAAATTATTATGGTCACAAACCTATTTATATTCAACGGCTTTTTCAGTTTCAACGTAAGGTCCTGGGGTTTTTTTTTTCATATTCGCTTCATGTTTATCATAAATGAGTACCAAATAAGATTAATTCTCCATGAATAACCAGCATACTTCTCTTGACGATTTAGTGCTGTTGTTGAATATGCTTGAGTCAATGAGTTCTACAGTTTTAGACTTCTTCTAATCTCCTTGAAAAGTGTCTGAGAAAGTCCCATTTCTCCAGTAGCTAAGAGCATTACTTTCAATCTTATGGTTCATAATTTTCGACGCTGCAAACATTTACAACGGCTTAATATAGAGATTTTTTTCTAAATCTGTATATGATTTCTCAAGTTCCACAACTCCTTTTCATTTTCCTTCCTACTTTTGAATAAACTACAGCAAATCATTATGTCGCTAGCCTGAGACTTAGTTATTAGCTAACATCATTTCATCATCACTGATCAGACTTTTAACTTCCTCCCGTCTAAATGAACGGTTACACTCTCAAAGTGGTTCCATGTTTTGAATATCCATTGGAACTCTAGTTCACTGTTGATCTCAAGTGGAACTCATACATACGTTCCATTGCTGAAAATGCTGAGCAATAATCGGCTCATTCGACCGCTCTAGGAAGCACCTGATTCTTTCTGCCGTGCTTTATTTTTGAAAGAGTCAGAGTATACCAAAAATGGAGTATTGTTGCCATATCTAGGCTTGGGTTGTGCAACCCGCACTTTCCAGCCTTGATAGAGTTCAAAATTCACACGATTTCAGTTTTGCAAGACTATCGTTAATGTGTCTCTATTTCTATGGCAAATGTTAAGATGGTCTCCACCATTTCAGACATTTACTCCTAGGATACGCCGTGCTATTTTCACGGAGTCGAATCACCCTCGTTTCTCCAGTATTTTAATTGTAAAGAAGAAACTTCCACTCGGAGAGCTTTTTCGCCGAGAACTGCTATTTTGTGGAGCAAATTCCCACATGTATGCTTCCCTGAACGCTAAAAATGTTAACTTCTTCAAGTCAGTGATCAATCGCTATTTATCCTGCTTATCCTCATAGTTTTCACTTCCCTCTACATCCTCTTACGTTCATATCCCACATCCAGTAACTGTCTACCAGGAGTGGCTCTTGAGACTTGTATTGGGTGAACTTTAGTAAAGAAAATGGTGACTTTCGATCTAAAATATTCACTGTATACGATTCGCACTCTATTATTAATATTCAGCACCGAATTAGGTGCATTGCCAATAAAGGAGATTATGACGAAAATTGATATTCGTGATGCAAAATTGTTTGTTTTTTTTATTATTACTATTCGACAATAGACATATTTACCTATGTTTTCCATGTATAAAAATAATAATGAATTTATTTAAATAGTGTATTTTGTGGCAATGTTTATTGCGTCAGAGAAAGATTTTCTACGTTTTATCTTTTTTATCCTTTTTCTTTCTTTTTTTTCTTTTTTTTTTTTGTCTCTTTTTCTGACAGGTCCATGCGCTGCCGGCGTGGTTGGGTTAAGAATGCCACGGTACTGTTTATTCGGCGACACAGTCAACACAGCCTCTCGCATGGAATCAACAGGATTGCGTATGTATTTTCTACACATGCTGTACAAAAATGCAAACTCAAATATGAAAAAGAATTGCATTCCAGGAACTATTACATATATATATGTGTGTGTAAGAGAGGGAGAGGGAGAGAGCGTGCGAGCGTGCGTGCGTGCGTGCGTGCGTGCGTGCGTGCGTGCGTGTAATAGATTCCCCGCAAACAAGGATATAATGTCACAAAGATGCAAAAGGCTACTAGGAGTGAAAGAGGGACCAGAAACCCAATATATATATATATATATATATATATATATATATATATATATATATATATATATATATATATATATATATATATATATATATATTCCAACTGGTTCTCATATCACTCTCTTTGATATATTAATAGTTGTGTGATCATACTGCCTACACACATAAACACATATGTGTGTGCATGTGATCAAACTTTTTACTTCTCCCTATATGATATCTGAGACTTTCCATAATATTTCCTGCTTTAGGAATATTGCTAAATGCACAGCTTCTCGTAACTGGCAAATTGACAACCGTAACTCAATCCACAGAGAGAATACAGAAATTATCCATCAACAGATTTATACGAAACAAGTTCAGACCCTTTCTTCTTCTGGCGAACATTTAACTCGACGTTCCACACTACGGACCCGGGAAATGCGTCATATTTTGATTAGGGACTTCGGGACATGTTTGTTCTTGACCGTAGTCATCCATTTAGTCAAAATGGTGTATAAATGTAATGCAGTTGGCGGAAAACATTTGAGGCCTATCCCCGAACGTGTTTCTGTAAGTAAATTTTAAAGCCTTGCCGAAGTTTTCATCTGTGCTAATCTCTCTAAGCACTGACAGTAGAACGAACATGATACGCCATTTGAAATCTGAAAATCGGGTGTAAAAAGATTATATGAAGAGCAGCAAACAAAACTTTGGCCATTTCTTTTCCAGGAATTTTTTTCCAGTTTCGTTCATCAAGTGAGCAGCTGAATATAAAAACGTATTTATTTTACTCACTAATAATTATTTTTCAAATTAACGAACTCAGTGCAACATTAATCCCAGAGATCAAACATTATACAGAGGATATTTTAAATCAGATTTCACTTAATACGCATCGGGATAATAAATTTAAAAAACAGCGCCATCTCAGGTGGTAAAGCGTTTATAACACTCCACAGATTCCTCTCATATATTATCTGTGAATTCCTCATGCATTTCTTAATCATTTCACCCCAAGTAAGGCAATAAAGCCACTAAGAGGCAAGAGGTTACTCGAGTGTGATAGAATCTGAGGAAAAATCACGATTAAGAGGAAAGAACAATAAAATAACAAGAATTATCAAGGCAATTCACATTGCATATAAATGTTTGAAGATCAAAGTTGACTGGAAAGCAAGTAACCGAAAGAAACTTCCACAAACAAGAAGTACTAGAGAAGAAACTGTTAGTATAAAACTTATGGTAATGTTTACTTGCATTATTTACATTATTCGCACAGTTATCCTCATCTTAGTTGTTATATTCACAATGTTTCGGCCATTGTACGATCCGGCCTTCTTCAGTTGATTGGAATTTCGAACGGAACCCTTTATTTTGTCCACCAGGAGTATATTGTTCTAGTTCCACGTGCCATGCCTAATCCGGATGTCTCAGTTATTTCCCTTTAACCTAACTCTCCAAGTTTTGGTTCACAACTGCTGTGGCCTGGTATTGAACTCACAACACTTTGGTTCTAGTCACTGGATCTAACCACTTCTTTATCCACTGGGCCATGTATCCTTGAGGACATCCGGAAGAGGCATGACACGAAATAAAGGGTTCGGTTCGAAATTCCAATCACCTAAAGAAGGCCGGAGCGTACAGCAGCTGAAACGTTGTGAATATGGCAATGAAGATGAGGATAACAGTCCGAATAATGTAAATAATGCAAGTAATCATAATACCTCATCTCAGAGATATAGACAGTTATGGTTATGTTTAGACATTTCAACTGATAAAATGATGACATCTTGCCGCAAATCCAGTACTGCGCTTAAATTCATAAAGTCTATGTACCATAGAAGAGAGTAATATTTATTTTAAAAATAGAAAATTGTGGCACAGGTCCAAAAGGAAGAAGGCTATTCTTCAATCTGTCTTATCTGAAATTTAGCTAGCCACCATGACTAACCTAAACATATCACAGTATTCCTTACACCAAAATAACACATTCTTACTACAATCGCCATAATACCTCAAAGTCTCTCTGAAGTCCTAACTAGTTCCCTTATGTACTATATGATCGTACATAGAGAAGAGTTCATCAGAACAAGTACCATGAAAATATTTATAGAAATGGCACAGAGAAGCTACGTTACGGTGATGGGAAAGTGGTTGAATCCTTGGGAAAGATAGTGGAGTGGTTTTCCGTTAACTTTCCCGCGATTTGAATTCAAAGTTTTCCTTCTCTCAGACTGCTTGCCACCCAAGGTTAGAGAATCTAGTCTAATCTGCTATTTAGATAATAGCTGAATGGTGAAGAGACGAATTCATGCTTTTCCCAAGGTCACTTGTGTGGAAATGTTCGAACCAGACTAGCCTGGAATTCAAACCCGGCTCGTCGATTTTCCTTTCTGCTCCGATATCTATTGCACCATGTTTTTTTTTGGGGGGTGGGGGTGGGGGTTAATGACTGCTTCGTGGATTTTGTTATGAAATCGTTGTACCAACTCATGATAAAATGTCGTACATTTTTAATGAGATCACAGAACTTAATCTCTCATATTTGAAATTAGATTTTATTCATCTTCTGACTTCGTCAATTCCCATCGGCCAATGGGCGTGTGTGCAGCCTCAAAGCGCTCATCATCATGCTTATATTCTCGTCTTAAAACTCCCTCCGACGCTTGGAACCGGGATGCATCTTATCCGGTTACGTGAATCTGCACTCGATAGCTGGGAAGTCATCTCAGACTAACCCTGCACCTGGCTCCCATGAAGGTCTGGTGAGATATTGAGTGCAAAGTCTATTCTTGAACAATCTGTGGTGAGATACACACAACAATTTTACGACAAGTTAAACATTTGCTATTTAAAGCAGTCCTTTTTTTATTGGCAAGTGCCCTGTGAGAATCGAACTCACTATACGGTAGTAATGATCAACAAGGCTAGCTCAGTAAATGTTTACTCATACCAAAACATCTGACTATTGAACTATCTTCCAAGTTATGTTTACATTCGAGTAAGGCCAACTCACAAATAAATTTTTTCAGGACCAGGTTGTAAGCCTAAATTTTAAAATTTCATGATTATAATTTGCATTTTCGCAGTGAAAAAATATCTGCTAGATCGAGTTGCACAAGTATTCTCAAATCTCCAACTTTATTTTTGGTACTTTTACTGAATTTGATGCTGTTAAAATCTAAGCGTCCAGGCTAATATGCAATGAATTTATAGTTCAATTTTTTTAGTACAACGATTCGGAATTTGTATATCTTGCTATCATCGCGTTCACTCACCTTTCAGTAATTTCGAACGAAATATTTCTGTTATATTTGCTAGGATATGCCATTGTTACTCCAAGAACAACATTCTTACATTCCCTTATGATGTCAATGAATGAATGTTTCCTTATAAGGAAATGGCTAATATTGCCATCATCAATAATGGAAAGAGCGATAACAGCTACTGGAATTGAGAAACCTGTTTTTCTGAAAAGATGTTTTAAGAGAAAAATCTTAGAAATGTTATAAAAATTTAGAAATAATAAAATTATTTTATTATATTCGACACCTTAATTCGCCATAATCTTTCTTCGTGTACGCAACTCATCTCTGTAGTTTGTTTACATTTATTTTGCGCGCAATTCTTATGTTCTTTTAAAATCACTATTCTTTATGATCACTTCCCATAAAGTCACTGTTAGAAGACAATAGGGAACCAGAACTATGTAATATTTACAATACGTTACAGGACGCGTGCTAGAAAAAGAAAAAGAAGCATATTGGCAACGTAATTTGTCCGCGCTTAAGTTTTAATTACGGTTTCAATTGCAGCTGCAACAAAAAGCGAAAATAAAGTTAAGCCTTTAATGAAGAATTGCTTTTAAAACCTTTCATTCTGTTCGATATTTAAATTTAACTTTAAATGAGTTTTTTATTTAATTTTTTAATTGCGTGTAACTACCTGTTACTTCAGGTTGTTTATGATTCGCCGAGATTGAAAAACGAACGGACGAACACACGTACACTTCGCTTTATTTATATACAGTGTAACCCGGATATAAGGGAGTTGTCGGGACCGGAGAAGAAGTCTCTTATATCCGGGTTTGGTCTATTTTGTTTAGGTAAGTATGGCTCTAATTTGGGACCAGAGAAAAGCTCTCTTATATCCGGGTTTCTTTTATATCAGGGTCTCTTATATCCGGGTTACACTGTAGATAATATAAATATGCTCATAAATTATTTTCTCCAGTATATAGTATAGATTATTTTGTATATACCTGCTTCATTCCATCACACGCACACATACACACACACACATATATATATATATACACACACACACACACACACACACACATATATATATATATATATATATATATATATCGAAATGAAGAAGGTTGAACGTACATCAGCTGAAACATTGTGATAATAAAAACAGGAAGTGGGTTCCAATAAATCACTGCGTAATACTAACTACATATCGTACCAAAACAAAATGTGAGCCGTCTTCCTTCCTCCGTGCCCTGCATGCTTAGGCAACCATGTCTTTTTCGATTCATGATTGACTTGACAGAAGAATTCTCGCAGAGGGCAGCCAGTTCTTCCAGCAGTACAGTTGCCAACCAAGGCTATATGACCCAGTCTGTCCGAGTATGTAACTCATAACCTGGAGGAAAAGATGGATTCATGCCTTTCCCAAGTTTATTTGCGCGTAAATGAATGTAAACAACTAAACAAGAAAAACAAAATCTTACAGCACATGTTTTTCTCAAGCGGTCACCTCTCGAGGTAATGACCAGGCTCAACGTTGCTTAGATTCGGTTATCGAATGAGAACAGGGCGTAATATGACCGTAAACTAGTCGTCCTAATTCTTCTTTTCATGTCTAATTGCGCTAATTTTCTTTGCAAAAAATCTTTGAAAGCGTTCCTTGCATAACGAATTATTTTAAATAAGCCCAAACTAGTCCAGTTATTATTAATGTGTCTCCTAACAAGATGAAGAAGCATTTATGAGCATATTTTCAAATGTGCCAAAGGACCGCGTAAAAATGTTATCGTCTGCTCCGGTCAAATTGTTATTTGATTATAATTTATATCTTTGATTAAGAGTTCATCTTTCAGTATCCTAATACCAGTCGTTTTTATCCATATCTATACAAATCTGTCGTTTAACGCGACTTTCTCAAATCCATTTTTTTAATCGGCTTTCTGACGTCTATTTTCTTTTTTTATTCTCTAGCTTTGAGGATTCATTTAAGCGAATCTACGAAATCTAAATTGGATGAATTAGGGGGTTACAAATACGAATACAGAGGTGAAGTGGAACTTAAGGTAAGTGTGGCGTTTTTCTTTTTATATATATCATATAATTTTCCCGTGTGCGATTTTGCTTGAGTTTCAGTTGTGCATTTTTAATGTTTTATTTATCATCATGGATCAGTGGGTAGCTTACCATATATCAGCTTGAAATCGACGTACCGCGTTCAAATTATGACTATTTCGTTCACTTCGCACTGTGCCCTTGGCAAAGGTGTGAAGCTATCCCTCAACTTTGGGTTAAGTAGCGGGGCAGACATTCTCTAGCCTTGGGTGGCATGCAATCTAAAAGATGGACAACTCTGGATTCAAACACTCACCTGCTTGCGGGCGTATTTGAGAGAAGAGTAAGCTAAGAAATTAAATTTTTCTAAATTATGTGGGAAGCCCCTAAATCGGTTGGATAGCTTATTGTGTCACCTTTCAATAACCTCGGCACAAAACTATATTATTTGGGACTCTACTGCCAAGACCGAGAGGGTTATTTTTACCTATGGGCAGCTCAGGATCTCCAAAACCATTTGTCTAGATCCATAATGCTCTGCACTAGACCATCATCTTCCGAGACGGACGGAGATCAATTCCATGCATTTATCATCAAAAATAATTCTGAAACAGTGATAACAAATATAATAATAATAAGTCATAATTATCGCCATGAAAAAATAGAAAGTGAAAGTGAAAGTGAAAGAAGGAGAATCCTTTACTATATCTTTCATTTAAATTTCAGTTTCTCTTTATTTCATTTTAACTACCAAATCCTCGTTTTGCGACATGCAGCAAGCAGTGCAAATCGGAATTAACGAATAAATCGGCGAAAAGACTTTAACTCGCTGGAACCGCGTGTCAGAAGGCCTCTGGTTTATCAAATGCCTGGAACGGTTCCAGCAAACGAAGTTCCGAAGAATCCTCCGCATCAGTTACGAGAACCGCATCACCAAAAAGGAGGTCCTCTCTCGGGCATCTCTCTCCGGCTACCATCCTTCAACATCGCCTCCGCTGGGCGGGTCACGTGTCAAGAATGCATTCCACTCAACTGCCTCGTATCTTCCCGCGGCAAGAGGCTAGGCGGAGGCTCAAAACAACGCTTCAAGGATCAGTTGAAAACATCCCTGACACAAGCCAACATCGACCCTGAAACCTGGCAAATCGTTGTCACAGATCGGCCATCCTGGCGTAGGACCATCTAGGTGGTGGTTGTGGTTGGGAGAAGGGGCAAGACTTTCGAGTCCAACCGTCCACATGAAGAGGATCTGGGACTTGCTGAAAAGAAGACTCGACTTGCCCAACCGCGTCCACTACCCACACTCCTCTGTGACTCCTGCTCACTGCACTTCAGGATTGGGCTGACCCTTCACAGCCAATTGCGCCACCACCATGCCACTAGGAAAAGAATAGGGAGAAAGGATGACGAACCCAATATCTGTATGCGAGAGGTTAGGCTAAGAACACTAACAAGTAATAATTTAGATAGAAAATACAAGAAAAAATAATTTTAATTAACCATGTCTCGTATAAAAAATGAATAATATTACTACCGATACGCATGTGCAAATAACAGCATTTTTGTCTATCTCTTGTACAGCCTAAGAAGGCTTCTAACTACTGATATAGCAAATGCGTTTATATCTTTTTTAAGATGACTTAAAGAATATAAAGCTGGCAAGACAGAGTACGAACAGTTATACAATGGGAACTTTGCAAGCGACTTGAGTTCTGACAATCACTGTGGATCAGTAGACATTTTTTTTGTTGTTTAATCAATTCAAATCAAGAAAGGCAATAATTCCACTAAGATGCAAGAGGCAACTGCGAGGAAAGAAGCATGAAAAGACTTAAGTAACTGGAAACCTAATCCTAAACAGGGAACAAGGGATGAACATCTACTCCTGTTCAAAAGACCGGGGAGAGATCTGATTGGTTGATTTTGATTAGCGACAATTTTGATTGATTTTGTTTGTAGGTTATTTAATGCCGAAATCTAAATATTCTGAACAGTTTTATGGTTTCAACTACGTATAAAATGTATTGTTGATAATTTTACTATAAATATGTATTGCTAGTAAATTTTTATATAAAAATTAATTTATTTTTTATTATATTTTTACTACAAAAATGTATTTTCATACTTTTATAGTATTTCGTTTTTTGTTTGGGGGTTCAACATTGCCAACAGGTGCTACCACTCCGGGTCAGCATAGACCTGGAGACAACAGCAAGTAAGAAGCGATTCCACGGTCTTCGCATTTTCCAATCTCGCAATCAGAGGCATTGCTCAAGACTAAAGTTGCATAAAACGGGCGAGAGGCAAACCTATCTGCTCCTATTGATAGGAGAAACGCAAGAGAACCAGATGAAAAAAGCGAGTAAACTACTTAACGAGTTTGTGTGAGCGAATGAAAGAACAAGGACAAAGTGTCTAAAGTTACTTAGAACAACAAAAGACAAGAAGATGTGGAGAACCGGTATCCGCGTCTTTCATTTTCATCGATCGACATAAGGAATGTTGATAATCTCTTGATTATTGAAGTAAAATACAGAAAATGTATGTAACCGTAAGTTCTATGCTAACAGTTTCTTCTTTCGCACTTCTCACTTGTGGAACTTTCTTCAGGCTTCTTACGTTCCCATTAACTGTGATCTTCAAAAATTTGAATTCAATGTCAATCGTTATCTTCTGTCTTCTAACTTCTTTTTATTTTATATTCTCTCCCCTTAATAGTATTTTTCTCATTCTCTAACACACAGTAAACCCCTTGCATCATAGTGGCTTTATTGCCTTGCTTGGGATGAAATAACTTTAAAAAATGTTTACACACCTTTAACGGTTGACAACTGGAGAAATCATTACCTTCTCCTCCAGCATACAATAATAATAATAATAATAATAATAATAATAATAATTCCTTTAATAATCACTTACTTCGGTTATAATTAAACATCGAGAGAAACGCTGCAAGATAATTAACTTTAAATTTAAATTCCTGACGTCGGATGTGTCTAGGTGTACAGCCTAGCCGATCTCATTCAATTTTAGCGATTCATAGATTCGATAACCTTACTTAACAATTGACACTTGTACGTTTGTCAGTCGTTATCTACTGTCTTCTTAATTCTTGTTCTTTTAATGTTCTCTCTCCTTAATACTATATTCTTCTCATATACTCTAGCACTCAGTAGCCTCTTGCATCTTAGTGGCTTTATTGTCTTGCCTGTGGTGAAATGATTAAAAATAAAATAAATGTAGAAAGTTTCTGTCTGGAGAATTGTCAGTGTTCAGGCTTATGACGAGAGAACTTGATCAAACTCGGGTTTAATTGTCATTATTGTTACTATTAGTAGTAGTAGTAACAGTAGTAATAGGAGTAATAGTAGTATTAGTAATACTACTAGTTGTAGTAGTAGTAGTAGCGGAGGTAGTATAATATATATGCTGTTATTAAGATAAGAAGGAAAACGTTTGTGTCATAATATTAATCATACAAATTAATAATATTAATAATGCGTTAAATTTTAACATTGTTATTTAATAGTATCAGAACAAGGAGCTGTCAGTGGTAATATTACCGTTTCCTTATAAGGAAACATTCGGCATTCATTGACTTAGCAGCCACTACTACTGTCGTTTAAAATTTATAAAATATTTCTCTTTCTTTTTTTTTTTCATTTTTATCATTTCACCCCAAGCAAGAGAGGTATGTCACTAGCAGCAGTGAGTTACAGGCAGTGAGAGTGAGCGAAAGGACTAAGTAAAGGGGGGATTGAGGAAAGGACACGAGATGAACGGGATACGAGAAGACAGAAGATGGTGATTGATGTTGCATTTAAATTTTTGAACATTGTATTTATCAGGGACACAAAGAAATGGAAAGGAGTTCCACAGGCAGGAAGTGCGAAAAAAGAAACTGCTAGAGTAACAATTTTTCAGGCTTCGTGCGGGAAACCAGAATCGCTCTCTTTTATTTAGTAGATTCGTATGGCATTCGATATGGGATGCTTAAATTTTTACTGTCTATCTGTGTTTGTAAATGCGTTGGGAATAATCTCGGACAATATTAAATAGACCAGGGCTCACATTTCCTCCTTATCGTATCCCTAATGAGGTTTAAAAATCTTTCTGTGATGGGGTCATTGTTCGACATGTATGATATTATGAACCCACATAGTTCCTCTGATAGATCGATGCCTTCAGTGGAGTGAGAACATGGAAGAGTCTCTAATGGATGGGATTCTATTAATGTGGCCATATGTGAGTGCCAAATTTTCCAAGCCCTCTTTCCTCATTATGTGCCCTAGAAATTTAAACTCTCTCTTTCTTTTTTTTCCATTTTCTCTAAAACTACGTCGTTATTCAAATCAGATCAAAAATACAAGTTAAGCTCTTTAATCTTTCAGCAAATGATGGTGTTTTAACAGCGTGTTCTTGATGCTCTTAAAGACAGTTTTCAGGTACTTTCTCTATACGTAACAGAACAAGATCACATAATTTATCTTGGCCTGTGCCTTTATCATATAATTTAATAATGTTAGTATTCCTCAGCCATAGGGTCACCTATCGTCCGGTTCATACTCCTTCCCGATTTTTTGAACAGGGGTAGAGTTTTAGTCCTTGTTTCCTGTTTAGGACTGGGTTTTTGGTTCATTCAGTACTGTACGTATGACGTCTCTGCCTGAAATTTGAAATTTTATTCGTTCATTTTTCCTTCTCCTAATAAAAGTATATAGGTTTGCCTACCGTCCGGTTTTACGCACCTCTACGGTTTTTTTAACAGGAATAAAGGTTTGTCCCTTGTTTCCTGTTTAAGATTGGGTTTCCAGTTCCTTTTAAAGTGTACTTCAGCTCTATACTTCTAACGTCTCCACCTAAACTTTGAATTTTATACTATTATTGGGTTTCCGATTCCATATTATTTTAATAATAAAGTTTCTCTGCAATAGAATTTGCATTTATTAAGCATGTCTCGCTGAGTGTTTTGGTACTGGACTTAGCTAAACTTTTGAGAATCAACTCAACTGTTATTTTTTCATTATTTTGTTAATTATTTTCTTAAATCTAGGTTGTTTAATATAATCTACATAAATCTTCTCAAATTTTGACTGTTTTATATAATATACATAATTTTTAAAAAAATTAGACTGTTTTATATAATCTACATAATTTTTTAACAATTTAGGCTGTTTTATATAATCTACATAAATTTACTTAAATTTTGGCTGTTTTATATAATATACATAAATTTTCTTAAATTTAAGCTGTTTTATATAATCTACATAAATTTACTTAAATTTTGGCTGTTTTATATAATATACATAAATTTTCTTAAATTTAAGCTGTTTTATATAATCTACATAAATTTACTTAAATTTTGGCTGTTTTATATAATATACATAAATTTTCTTAAATTTAAGCTGTTTTTTATAATCTACATAAAGCTAGCCAATCCCTACTGCAGACACTGGCTCGGGCACATAAATTTACTTAAATTTTGACTGTTTAATATAATCTACATAAATAACAACTAAACACGAAAATAAACATAGCTGTCTTCAGCATTAAATGTTCTCAATCACAATTGAACAGAAAAGGAATCATTACCAGAGTTGTTTCGACTTGAAGGCACACTAGGAATTCAGTGCGATTTCTCATCTTCAGCAACGCTGCTCGTTCCCGAACACGCCCATCTGCTCAGGCCCATTTGAGTTATACTGTAACTATGCTGAGGGGACCTTAGTTACAATTCAAATATGTGACTCACTAGGGAATTATGCGATTTTGAATTCAGAGTTTTCATCCTCCTATACTGTTTGCCGAACACGGCTAGAAAGTCCAGTCTTCCCTACTATTTAACACAGCTAAAGGGAGAATTGATGGATTCATATCTTGCCAAATAGTATTTGTCCGAAAGCGAATATAATCTTGACCATAATTCGAACTCGTTAATTTCCCGTCCTGAATCTTTACCCACCACCTGCACATCCAGAAAATGAATATGGCTTTTTTAATAGTTTACATGCGAGTTCTTCTCAAGGGAGATAACTCTCATCGATTATAACTACAATATATATTTGCCTTTATTATTACCAATATATTTTAGAATTTTTCAAATACAACAGATATATTAGAGCATTTTAAGTAAGCCGTAATTTTGTGTTAATAATCTACATACAAGAAGAAGAATGATGACTGGCAAATCGTTTCAGAACATACCCGTCTCTAAGGCGGCTATCTCATTCTTGTTGCAGACGCCTGCTCAGGCACATTTACATTTGTTCAACACCCACAACAGAGTCCACCTGTGGTCTATACTGCAACTATGCTGGGGATTTAAATTATCAGGTCTGGTCAAAAGTTTGAAGAAGACTAATACATTCAAAACGTCAATTATGATGACTTCGTGTTAGCATCATTATCAATGGTTTCTACATATACAAGTTTACATACACACACACATACATATATATATATATATATATATATATATATAATAACTGGCCACTCGTATTCGAGGATGCCCGTCTGCGAGGGCGGCTAGCCAATCTCTACTGCAGACTCTGGCTCGGGCACATTTTTGTTTGTTTAAACCCCACAGAGTCAACCGGTGGTTTATACTGCAACTACGCTGAGCAGACCTTAGTTACAGTTTCTGGGAAAGAGCGTGTTATCTAGAATGATCAACAATCCGAACAACACCAGCACACCCAAACCCTCTACCACAGCTATAGACGGCCCCAATTTCACTCACAAGGCTAGTATGGTTTTCAGGGACTTTTCAAAGGTGCAGTACACTGGGATCGCCCCCACCCAACCCACTCCAGACCGATAACATCAGGAAGTCTCCTTCCTGACAAATCGACCATGGTGAGATTTGAACCCGGGTCTCATGGTCAGAAAGTGAACGTTCTAACCCCTCGGGCACGTACCCATAGTGAGTGAGTGAGTGATATATATATATATATATATATATATATATATATATATATATATATATATATATATATATATATATATATATATATATATATATATATATATATATATATATATATATATATATATATATATATATATATATATATATATATATATATATATATATATATATATATATATAAAGACTTTTTATAGATACAAATATTTAAGTAAATGCTCTGTTTATAATAAACCGTATTAACGATATTTACTTAAATATTTGTATCTATAAAAAGAACGTATAAACATAAAAAATGTCATAAAATAATTGGCGAACTTTGTCCATTTCATTATATATATATATATATATATATATATATATATATATATATATATATATATATATACATATATATATATAGATATATATATATATAGGCGCATACATACATACATTCCAGCTATGCGTTAACTAGCAGGGCAGTAGTTTGTAAAGAGTCTAGGCCAAAGACATCTCTGAATTCCCAACTGGTTGGCCGTGAGTTTAGTGAGGCCAGGCCGTAAAATGGACTTGTTATTGAAACTACAGCAACACCAACGAGCATGGCTTGGCTGTGTCCACGGGGAGATTACATGCTCAGCCACACATACATACACTCACAAAATTGCCTTCTCAATTTATGTACGTAGTATTTATTCATATTAAAAGTACGACCTGAAGAAAAGTGGTCGTCACTCTTTTACTCGGCAGTAATATAAACAATGAAGAGAAAAAAAGGGGAAAAACAATCTTTCAAAGCAAGCAGATGAGAGAATCAATGAATAGCTGACGGTTTATGGTGAGTTAATCAAAAAAGATGTTCTCTCGTGAAGTCGACCAGATGTTAATGACCGCCATTGCTGTTCACTCTCCATTAAGACCAAATATCTTGAACGCTATTTTGGACATTATTGGAAAAGCGTTTGTTGGTCTGTTCTCGTTAATCTATTTTGCACTTTCATTACTTTTAATTCAATAACCGCTCCATCAGACATCAGGGTAAAAAGAAATGAGAATGAATTTTAAAAGATAAATGCGAATAGGAACGAGCGAGCAAAGTGAGAAAACAGAATTACATAATCAACAAAGAAAATGAAAGAATAAAAATGGTTTTATAATCCATATTATATGAGGAATGAAAGAAAAAAATGTCTAAATGAAAACTGACAAAATAAGAAAGGGAGATAACAATAGATAACAAAATAAGAAAGAGGAGACGGGTGAATTGAAATAAAATTTAAAATTATAGCATGAATGGGAGAATAGTTAAAAAGAAAACAAAGAGGAAATCGGATAGAAAATAGGGAAAAGTGTTCTAAGAAAAGGATTAAAGGAAGTAATACAGAAAGACAATAAGAAAATAGAAACGAAGAATGCCAAAAAAAAAAGGAAACAAGAAATGAACGTAAAGCAACAAAGAAGGGAGGGTGAAACTAAAGAATAAAAAAGAAGGAAAGGATAAATAAAAATTGGAAGTACTGGTGAAGAAAAATATAGAAAAAATGAAGAAATGAAAATAAAAATGAATGAAAATAAAAGAAACAGAAAAAGAAATGAAGTAAAAGAAAACAAAAGAAAAAAATCCAATTAAAACACACCCGGAAAGAAAGAGAAAGGTATGATAAAAAAAAAAATTTTAAATGAAGGATGGAATATAATAAATGACTGAAAATGTATTTAAAACACTGACTGGCAACCGCGAGATAACTCGTGGTTGGCACTTTTATTGTAACACCGATCACGGGTTATCTCGTTCTTTGCGGTCTTGTCATCAAGGCTACAATATTTTTCGTTTTTATGCAGCTGGGTTCCCTTCCCAAATCGAACCCGTATGCCCCGACCTTGGTGATGGAATGCGGTCGGATGGCATTACCATCTTCCCTTTTAAAATGGGTAAGTCGTTGATTTGCGATTCGACCTGTGCTGTTACATTTTCGGCCGGTAATTTGATCAGGTCCGCGGTTGAGCCGGGGTCCGAGACGCAGAGATAAAAAAAATAGCTAAATATTCTTCTCTTGCTGATAGATTTTTTTTTACTCCTGTGGCAGTGGAGACTTCAGGGGTTATTGGCCCTTGTTCGATGGCGTTCCTTCGGAGGATTGGTGCGATTGCCTCTCGATTAAGGAACGAGCCTCGCGAAACGGAGTGGCTCTTGCAGCGTGTCTCACTGGCGACAGTTCGAGGTAATACTTTCTCCATCATAGCGGCTGGCAGAGGATAGAAAAATTGTTTATAGTTACGTTGTTCTGGAATTGTCATCATTGGTCGACTGAACTTGCTTTGTTTCAATGACTTTTGTTTTGTTAATACGTAAATAACTGATACCTTGCGTCTAAAGCAGGAATGAAAATTCATACTGGCAGCTAAAAAAAGTTGTTTTATTTTATGGAAATATTTTATTTATTGAAAATATAACACATTAACGAATCAATTTTAAAACCACATAAGTCTCCTATACCCAAACTAGGTTCTCGAGTGGTGGTTTTTGAAACAATTATCAACGCAGTGAGGGGGTCTGTTTTCACAAACGGCACAAACGTACCGTGTTTCACGCCGTACTTTGTTTGAAGCTATAAATCGTAATGTTTTTTATTGCCTTAGTTGGTTATTATAAATTTAGCATATGAAATCAGATTTCGTATTTAACTTCTGGCAGTCAACATTTAAAAAAAGAATTTTTAAAAAAGCTAAAACTACAGAATAGTATAAATGTAGGCAGAAAAATGGAGAAAGAGACGAAAATGAAATAAAAATGTCTGGAAAGAAATTACGTTTAGAAGAGGGATATTCGAAATCAAATACAGCTTGGCTTGCAAGCTTGTCTGCAGTGGAGCGATTGCTAACAAGTCTGTCTGGCAGACAATAGTGGCCCTGTCTCACTCTAAGGTAAACTTATTAAATATCTGATGCCTCACTTATAATTGGTAACATAAACGTTACTGAATCAGCTATCAGAATCAGACAGTATGGTGCACGTATTTTGACGTCGGATATTATAGTGAAAAAAGACTTTCGTCACTTCAGGATATTTATCACGGCGAAATCACAATACTTGTAAAACTATATATTATTTAAACTAGGAGGAAGTAAACGTGTGGGTTGTAGACGAGCTGTTTCATTTGTTTCTTCCTTTTTCTTCTGGGTGATACTGTGGTGATTCACGGGATCGACAGTACAGATGTTTCGTGTGAGATTTGAATATTTATATGAGACGCGAGAGAGATAGGGGTGAAATTGTAAATAAGAATGGCGGGCGATTAGCCAATCCCTGTTGCAGACGCCTACTCAGACACGTTTGTGTTTGTCCAATACCCAGAGAGTCCGCCAATGGTTTATACTGCAACTATGCTGAGCGATGCTTAGTTACAAGTCTAACAGAGAGAGCATCACCTAAGCAGTTCGAACAAGGCCTGTACACTCAAACACTCGGTCACGATGACTTGTGACTTCGTGCTAGCACAAACATAGACGAACAATTCCGCCTCCCCAATTTCAATCGCAGGATCACTTGATCTGTGAAACTGACAGTCATCATGCAGTGTTGATTTCTGTCTACACTCTCTCTTACTTCCTTTCCCTCTCTCTCTCTCACTTTCTGTATATATATATATATATATATATATATATATATATATGAAGAAATATAGTTTTAAGGTGTGATGGGATAAAGTGCTCAATATCAGAGATAGAGCATATTTATATATGTACATTTATATATACAATAAAAATAAAATTACATTCACTGCTCAGCAAAATTTGATTGTAGAATTTTTTTAAATTGACTTTTTAAAAAGTCAATTTTGCGATCAAATCCCCTGATGAGTGGATATAATCTATTGAAAATTTTGAATATGGAAAATAAGTGAACATAAGATTTTATTATTATTATTTTTATTTTTATTATTATTATTATTAATGCTCTATCTCTTGATATAGAGCACTGCAATTATACAAAAAGATTACCTCAAAAATGCTATATTTCAGAAATATTCTTGTTGTCCTTTTCTGTTATTGTTTCTTTGCATTTTTGCGAAATACAATCTTTATATATATATATATATATATATATATATATATATATATATATATATATATATATATATATAATAATAATAATATTTATTATATATTATTAGACGTTTAAACCAAATAGAAGTATTATGAGAAAGATGTTAAGGATCGAAATTTTTGGACACAATCCGGGTTCTTTCAGAACGAGATATAAAATGAGATGAACATTTTTAGAGAATTTTTTTCTCTGCCTTTTTTATATTGCTGGTGAAATCTAGTAATAGTTTAGACTTGTGTAGGGTTTCTAGGTGGCTTTTTTGTATAAACTGTATTCAATGACTATACTTAAATTCCTATTTAAACCTAGAATGTGTGAATTTATTATAAAAATGTATTTTAACACGAATTTTCGACGTGCCAGTTATTAAAATGTAAACACTAAAAAGATGCATCCATCTTTAGATGCGTATAGTATAAGAAGCATACGTGTAAATTCTTCCTTTGATAGATAGATAGATAGATAGATAGATAGATAGATAGATAGATAGAAGTGTGAATATAAACTAAATAACGAGATATTAGCAACTTTGTACGCGTGCCATAGCGTGCATACGCAGATAAGCAAATAAATATTTATTTTATTTAATTTATGGTGCAAACAGAACAATGATAATGTAGTTAAACTTAAAGTTTCATGGTTTCCTAAATCGGCAGGCACATATGGCGATTGGTTCGCTTATTACAGTTTTGGGTTTTTTTTTTTTTTAATACTGGGTCTCGTGGGAAGAGTGCTAAATTATACTTAGATTCAAAGATCAAAGTTAATATAAACCCAATGTATTATTGGGTGTAAATTTAAAATATAGTGTATGGAGGGAGATATTGGAGAAAAAACGATGCAAGCCTAATGTTTATATGGTACATGTTTTTTCCGGTGGGGAAAAAGGCAAGATTTAAGTTAAGAAATTATAAAGCATAAGGGGCAAGCAATGCGAATAAAAAGGAGTCGGTAGGCGCGGTAGATTGTTTATTGTTTATAAATAATCTGTCTCAAGAGAGTAACACTGCACAATATCTAATGCTAACGTTTAATAATATTAGGATATAAATTTAAAACAAAAAAATGTACATAGAGAAGGTAAAATGTGAGAAAATAATTTTTTAAAAGATATACTCCAATATAAATGAATGAATTCGGTTTTAATTTTCAATAAAGAGCGATGCGATCTAATATAGACAGATATACGGCAGGAGCTACTTTACTTATCTATGACTGCAAACACATAGGATGAGAAGTTTATTCCCCTGATTTATCGATAATTATTGATTTAGGTGACTCTTGAATAGAATCCAAAAACATAAACTATTTCAACATTCTTCCATAATTCTTGAAAATTGTTATCGCATTTGGATTCGAAATTTTCTAAAATACGTGCTGTTCTTCTGCTATTTTTAAATCACCTTTTCCACATTTCACTGTAATTTGCTGAGCATTTCGGCGAAGAATCGGAAGAATTTACCAAATCAAGAACAACATGTAGGTTGTACTTTCGGCACTTGCTCAAATAACATGAAACCAAATTTATCGTTAAGTTGGGCTCTTTCTCTTTTACACGGTCTTTATTTCATCAAATATATTTGTTGTTTAAAATAGCTTTTCTTTGTATACAAGGTGACTTCGTCATAGACGACTGTCATAATCGCAGTTAGTACTTTCGTAATAGTCTGTGAGGCTAAGAAATTCACTATTTCCCCCACCACAACACCGCCAGTCTAGTACGGAACAAAGCCTTAAGTTAGGCGCGCTGTGAAGATCGAACCCATTACTTATTTTACTATTTTATCTTCTTTTATTTATTTATCTTTATTTTTGCTAAATTTAACCCAATGCAAACCTCGAGAGCCTCTAAAGGCAGAGGATTACAGTTGAAATGATAATGATAATATTAGCTGTTTCCTTATAAGGAAATATTTGGCATTCATTGACCAAGCAGCTAGTACTGCTTTAAATTGAAATTTCTAAAATCTCTCTTTTAAAACAGGATTTTTTAAGAGAAAGAAAGAAGCAGAAAAAGGAAAAGAGAGGAAAGAGAGAGCCGGCGTTCAGAATTTTTCGAGGTGGTGCTAGAATTGTGCACTTAGCTCCCGGAAAGACGGTTTCAGTTGCAAGGGGAGCATCCGAGACGACCGGGGGTTTGTCCGAGAGTTGCAGCGGGCTGCCGAAGTCCAGGTCTGTTTGGGTCCGTTTTGCCCACTAATGCAAAAATTTGACTACAGAGAGGCTTCAATGGCATTTCCTCCACCAGGGTTCCACTACCCTCCTTAGAATCTCTAGGTTAGCCAGGTTACTTAACCGCCGCCGAGCGCTCGGCGTTGTTTTGGTAAGATTGGTCTAAGCAGGGTCAACGGTGAACGTTATGTTAGTCTTGTAAAGACATCGAGTGACGGCATTGCCATTTGTGAACAAATGCGATTTGGACAATGTGGACAATTGTAGAATTATGGGCAAAGTCTATACCTAATACCAAGTATTTTGCGGTAAGGCTCCAATAAACAGAAATTTTAAAACAGCGTCACGATAAACTACATCCCCTCACATTTATTTTTTTCTCTATAAGTGTAATTCTATAAAATATACTTAGACTAAAGACATGTTAGGAAGATGGCTTGAGGGGTGTACTCAATGGTTACTATATAGTGTTGATCCTAATGTCCATACTGTCTATAGATACAAACGTTCTACTTCCGATATTGAGCAATCTTTGTCCAGAAATATAACAAAATTGAAACAATATATGTGTGTGTATGTGTGTGTGTTATTTACATTATTTACATTCGGGCTATTGTCCTCATCTTTGTTGTTGTTACCATAATGTTTCGGCTTTTGTGCCCTCCGGCCTTCATCAGGTGTATATCGATCCGGGTAACCTACAGAGAATTCTGAACTGAACCCTTTGTGGGTAGACTGTTCTCATTCCACTGCCCATGTCTATTGATATCTCGTTTAGTTCTTATTTTTATTTCTACTTAATTATTATACTGAGTCCGTTGAGTTCAATCCCTGGGCAGGGCAGTTTGTACTTGGGCTCAATGGACTTCAGCTACTTCCTTTTCCACTTGAAGATTGTTAAAGTGCATGAAACTGACAGTAGCGGGGGATTCAAGGGAACAGAAACATATATCATTAAAAGCTCTGCATTTTACATTGAGCACTTTCATTTGTTTTACTGTGTGTGCACTGTTTTTGTAAATATATATTTATATATTATGGGTTAGAATGAAAGACCGGTTACATGTTTTGCTGTAATAACTTTTAAGTTGTTTGATTAGATAAGGCCTAGTTCTGCACATATAACTGTTCTGGGCTTGCCTC
>OZ038494.1:71955640-72013140 GCA_964036315.1 Acanthosepion esculentum | reverse complement strand
ATATATATTATTGTCATCCACAGACATACTGTTTCGCTGTGTCACAGCACGGCAGGGATGAAGGTGAATTTTAGCGTATTTATTTTTAAATTTACATAATCACACAGTGACTGACAGTGACTCAATTCTGCCGAAGAGTCTTGCTATATTAGCTTTAATAGTCACTGTTTACAAACACACGCTTCACTCCCACAGAGCTCAAGCGAAATTAATTTTTTAGGAGCCAATATGATTGTCATCCACAGACAGACTGTTTCGCTGTACCACAGCTCATCAGTGTGGCTAGACGTCCGGTTGCCTCTAGCTAGGACCGAAATCCGACTGAATTAGCGTCAGTCGGAAATTCTGCCACTAAGTCGTCGGCGCATATATATATATATATATATATATATATATATATATATATATATATATATGTATGTATGTATGTATGTATGTATGAAATACTATTGTCAAAGGGAGTATTGCTTCCTTATGCGTTTTGGATCTGAATTCAAAAGCATCATCTACGCGCCTTCATGGATGGTGAATTGTTTTACTCCTTTCCCACGGATGAAACCCCTGAGATGTAAACCATATTTCATTTGTTGTCATCTCAGAAACATTACTCGTATCTGTTAGAGCGAATTTCGCTTGTATTTCTATTTCCACTTTTGTATCGTATTCCCCGGTTTTTCTTAATATCTTTTTCTATTTTTTTAATTTCCCCATTTCTGCTTTTCAATACAACCAGTTCATGTTTATCTGTATATTGTTGCAGATCGAGCCTCTTTCAAACTCTTCCAATCCTCGGCAGTTTCTTCCACTCTTTTCACCAACACCTTCCTTTGTCTGTGTGTGTGCTGTGTGTCTCTTTCATTTTTTCATTCATTTAATTCTACATTTTCATTCTCATCTCTCTTAGTGTTTACGACCATATTTCCTCTCTTTTTACATCTTTTCTAATGCAGAATTTGAGTTATCTCCCTTCGTTATTGGTATTCGTTCTTGCTACTAGGTTTTCTCTGTTGTTTCTTTCCTAATAGTTACCAATTTAGTCTTCATACTTTCTCTGCTATTTTCATTATTCCACAAAGGTTGGAATCTGTTCTCGATATCTTCCTGAAATTTGATGATGGACTCTCTGATATTATTAGAATATGCTGTTTTTCTGGAAATTATTTTGTTTCTCGCATTTTCAAAGTCAAATTACATACTCATATATATATATATATATATATATATATATATATATATATATATATATATATATATATATATATTAGATTCTCCACACTATTCTCCCCTTCATAATTATGCATCCCAAACATGTCCGCTTTCTTTTTCCATTTGTTCTTACGGTTATTTAATAAGCTCAGCTTTCTAAGCTACGAAGACAACGATGGAAATGTTTGTACCAAGAGTTAGATTAAATTAATGCGATGCCTGTAGCATATGTTACAAAGGGGCGCTAAATGAACAAAAATACGTATAAATATTATGTAAAAAAAAAACAGACTAATTATTCATGAGTGATATTCGACCATTTCTTTTATAGTCGAGTAGGTCAAGGGGGAGACAACTATGGTCGTCTTCCACCACAAATTAAATCATTAATTATTTACAAGCAGAGTGAAAGAGCTTATAAAACAGGTAAATGTGTAACTTCTATCAACATAATAAACAAACCTAGAAAACTATCAGGTAAATGTTTCTAACGGGATATTTGCATAGATTAATTAATATACACTGTTACCTGAATATATATATAATAATATAAGGCCTGGTCTCGTTCGTCAACCTGACTACTATTTCGGTTCGCCTATCCCAGTCGCAAACGTCTGCTCAGGCACAATTTGTGTTTGCTTAACACCCACAGAGCCCATCTACCGCACTTATACTGAACGAACCTTAGTGGGAGATATATGACGTCATACCTGAACTGATGAATAATAAAAGATTCAGATTCCGCGGTAGGTGGACATTAACATTGCCAGATCGGAAGATTCAGCTTTCACTTGCCTGATTGCCAACTTGAAATTATTTGATGCGGAGACCTCAAAATTACGTGATTTGAAAACACTTCGTCAGAAGAATACGTTGGTAAATATTAAATTGGCAGAATAACAATACGAATATCATTGTTATTCTGTCAATATTAAATTGACAGAATAACCATAAGAATACGTTGGTAAATATTAAATTGACAGAATAATAATTCGCACTGCGAGAATGGAAATATATAAGGAGAAAAAAGGAATGACGACTAAAATACAAATTTTACGAGGGGAAAAATATACTGGCAAAAAGGCCAATATAAAGGCTTCCAAGTGAGTACTAAAATGGAAAAGAATTCACTCACATACCACTTAAAAGCCCAAGCTATCTAACGAAATGATTTTTCTTTTACAGGGAAGGTTGATGTAAGTTAATAAAAACCGCTTCTAATATGTGTAAATGCTGAGCGGGCCGAGTTCTGCGCAGGACAATAAACGAATCGACACTCTATCTTGCCGAACACGCAGGTTTGTCTAGTAAATGCTTACTGTCGAGAACAGGCTGGATACAATGTGCACTGCAATTAAAAATACCTTGTCTTATACTTACAGGAACATATATGGTCCGGGTTTCGAATCGCTGATTGGTTCGTCCTGCATAGTCAGTTTCGCACTGACATTTAAATTTATAAACCACAGAACTGCCTTGGCGGTAGGATAAACTGTCTTTGGCAAACGAAGGAATAACCGAATTAATCCCGAAGAAAACACGTAACCTAATATATATGTGCACCAACCTTGTCCTACTCCGAAGCAATTCCGTGGTGAGAAACAAAAACCACCAGTCTACAAATTTCTAGAGAGGCCATTGAAAGTAGAAGACAAAGCCCTGGACTATGTAAAGTCTTCCACCTATCTTGGTAGCAAAGTCAATTACAGTGGAATCATGCATCGGATTGCTAAGGCTACCAGTGCTTTCGGCAAACTTCGACATCGCTTGTGGAATGAGCGGGGTATTCGACTGGATACGAAAATTCGGATTTACAGAGCTGTTGTACTTGCCATCCTTTTGTATGGCTCAGAGTCGTGGACTCCATACAGATACCATACACGACAGCTAGATGTTTTCCATAAAAGCTGTCTGCGTGCAATCTGTGGAGTTAACCTTCAAGATAGGACATCTAACGTAGACTTGTTTAACAGGTGTAATATTGGAGGAATGGAGACTTTTCTCATACAGTCTCAGTTACGGTGGACCGGTCATGTCTTGAGAATGTCTGATGACAGGATACCCAAGATCTTAATGTACAACCAGTTAGATCAGGGCTACAGAAATGTAGGACGCCCATGGCTAAGATACAAAGACAAGCTAAAATGCAATTTGTCAGCAGTCAATATACCGCATAACACCCTTTAGCGCTTAGCCTTGGAGCGGGTAGAATGAAGATCAATGTGTTTTAGTTGACTCATCAGTTTTCAATCTGCTTGTTTGAATCATCTTCAAGAGACGAGAGCAAGATCTAAAAGGTCAGCCAATCTGACAGTGGTCTCATCTCACAATCGTCACACTTGCTCCATATGCGATCTCCTTTGTAAATCACTAGCGGGTCTTAAATGCCACTTAAGATTATCGCACAAAATTTCATAACTGAATCAACTAAGCTGTCAGATCCTCATACGTCGAAACCGACGGGAGAGTCTATATATATATATATATATATGCATAATTTATTCGAAAATTATAACATAAATATGTTATAAAATCACTACAAAATAGCCATTTTGTTTGAACACTTCTGATATCTTCTCAAGTGATGGTGTTGAATGTAGAATAAAAAAAAATTTGAAGGTTCAAATCGACCAAACATCTCTCGATAGGGGAAGCGCTGTTACATAAGTTGCAATAACCAATCAAAGCACAAGTGTATGAGAATTAAAAAAAAAACTTGACAACGAACCTTGGTTATAATAATTAATGCTTTAATGTTAGGGTTAGACTAAAATAGAAATCATTCTAATTTGTATTAAGCTTTTTATTCAGTTTATCTCGTGTTCGTATAAGCGTTTTCTTTTCTATCCAAATGTTCCATATATTCAAGCGCTTTCGTCTATTCCTTTATTAGCATGCAATCCTATCACTGTAATAAAATAACCAAAAGCGAGGAGATATATAGAGCATTTGTGCAATTTTTACAATCTTTACGCTCTGAAAAAACATTCATACGAACACATTAAGAAGTGAATAAAATGCTTAATCGCAGTACCTTGCCAGACGTCGTTAATGAAACCTGTATAAACGTATGATGTCTACCCAAATAAACAATTATATATATGTATGTGTGTGTGTGTGTGTGTGTGTGTGTGTGTGTGTGTGTGTGTGTGTGTGTGTGTGTGTGTGTGTGCTTGTTCAGTTGTACTAATGAGAATGACAGTTGATGATAATGTCAAAATCAATGAAGATTAATATAAGTTTTGGACAAGTCACTTTCTTAACGATGTGACGTGACATCCTCCTAGTTGTCTACAAATATTTTCAGGGCAATTTTGCTGGCGACATTTCCTCCTTGATGCCTCAATTGCATGAATTTAAGCGTGCTACTAGATTGTCAATTAGGTCTCACTGTTTTGTTGTTGAACTAGCTAGATGCAACCATCAGTTCTGTTCTCATAGTTTCTTTTCTCACAATATCTCTTTCACTCCTAGTGAGTCGTTGCGTCTTTGAGACATTGTCGCCTTGCTTGGGATGAAATGAATAATAATAATAATAATAATAATAATAATAATAATAATAATAATAATAATAATAATTACAGCTCTTAATTACTTTAATCCAGACATTGAAAAAAAAGCGAAAGATTACTAAAACTATTCAAAAAAATCAGTCTCAAATACATAGAGAGAGACCGGCTACGAAATAAAATAAATAAAAGCTTGAAGTTTTATTGTAAATGAAATGAATACAGATGTCACTGTGAAAGCTGTCATCTAAAATGTGTCCAATTTTTAAAAGCTCAGTACCGCTCTTCTGTGTTTTTTCCGCCATGACTGTGCCGATGTGTTCGATTAATAAAAAATCTCTATGCATTGATTATCCTCATATTGTTCGATTTTTCCCCAGTCTTCAGCTTGTCATTAGCTGAATATTACAACGCCAGTTATTGTTCCTGTCTTACATTGTTGCTTCTGATAAAATCTATCTTATGGTAGGGATGGCTGGTTTGATATTGCTGTCTTGATCTGAAAACGTCATTGCATTTTTCAATCGATATTTAGCTTGTTATCCTGTCGCAATATCTATTGTTACCAATTTATTATTATCATTATTATTATTATTATTATTATTATTATTATTATCATTATTATTATTATTATTATTATTATTATTATTATTATTTCCTTTGATTTCTGTTGTATACACATTTCCTTCCGGGTCCGGACCAGAAATCTAAGGTCAGAAATAGCTTCATGACATTTTCCGCTAATCATTTAAAAAATAAGATCACATACATTTTACATCGATGCAGATCTTCATAATTTGTGAGCTATACTCATGAGTACATTTTTTTGTATTTCTTTAAGGCATAATCTACCAAGAATCCTTTTAATGAGTCTATCGGAACCTTTTCCAAACAATCCGAGGGCTCCAACTACAACTGGAATTTTTGATAGCCTCATGTGCCACAATTTTTAGATTTCTACTTCAAGATCCTTATTATTTTGAATACTCACACCAGTATAGCCTAGTGGCACTGTGCGTATTATTCTAGCTTACCTCCGTAACGCTGTTGTCTAGATGGTCCCGATACCTCCTCTGGCTTCCAGGTTATCCAGTCATTTTGTTGGGAGGTCCTTCAGGAAGGTTTTTAGCGCTTCGATAACGAATGACTCTACTGTCAGAAGAAATAATGAAATATTTACCCAAATATAAATATATTGAACTACTATATCAGTCATTTAGGTATTATTTGTTATTGCCGATAAAAAAAAACAGGTTCTCCATAGCTAAAGAGATCCATTCGCGTTTTTCTTATAATTAAATAAATCTATTTTCCTGAATTATGAATACGAAGAGACGCTGCTTGTTGAGTTAGATATAAATTTTAACGTTCCATACGAAGTTAAGCCGTGTCGAGCCCGGTCAGTACTTAGGTGGGAGAATGCTAAGGAACACAGAATTCTACAACCCGAAATATATTTTGCCTTTAAATAACCCACAACGGGTTGATAACCATAAAAAAACAAATCACTCAATCACTTCGCACGCTCACATACATACAAAGAGAGAAAGAGAGAGACGAAAAAGAAGCCTAATATATCACCAACGTATCACTTAAGGACAAAAACAAAAAAAATCCAAATACGCATCGTTAATGTCTGTCTAATAATAATTCAGATAACATTCATACTGGTTACACAACCACTTCCTTATATTACAGGTTAACTTGCCATTTATCTAAAAAAAAAGGCTCCGTTAAATTGCAGATCACCAACCAACACAACAACAAAGTGCTACTGTTATGACCAACCGAGTTTCTTTCTTAAGGTTTTCTCTGCATGGCTATGCCCATGTAGATTTTCTGCTACTCTTTCAGGGACGTTCATTGTCGTGTTCCGACCACCTCTGCTGGTTACTAAGGTTGATATATTTATCTAACTTTTCGCTCTCCTTGATTCACTATGTGGCATGCAAGAAACAAATAAATCCATTCTCTAGAGTGCTTTTCTTCGATTGTCAACTACTTGATCTGGTTTTTCGGCCCGGGTTGGGTAATCTTTTGAATCTGTCCAAGATGTTATTATGACTTTCATTTTCTAAGAACTATATTGATCCGTGATAATACTATTAATCAGCATAATCAAAATCACAGTTCGCAGTGGATTACATTCCTACCCAGTCATGCGTACTCTTGTATTCATTAATGACCAACTTGCTAGATTATAGGTTCAGTGTTTCATCTTAATCCCTATGTAGTTTTTTTTTATGTCTTGACCTTTATATTGTTTCTTATGACTTTTTTTCTACTAATACCAAAAGCAGCCTAGTTTCTCGCTTAAAGTTTCCTCTGCGTATCCATGTCTATGTAGATTTTCTGTCATTCTTTCGGTTTCATGTCCGAGAAAACTTTACGTCGTTTTTTTAATTTTCTAAAATAGATTTTGGACTGTGCATATACCATTGGACTTCATGTTCAGAATTCAGTTCTCAGTTTGCACAGTTCTTAGGATATAACTTTTCCAACTCACTCATGTATATACTTGTATATATCGGGTAATATGATATATTGCGAGGGAATTTGCTTAAAATCAGTGAGAATTAATATGATTAATATTACAATGTCCAATGTTATTAGTTTTGTTTTTTCATTATTAAAGTTGGGATATTGTTTACTCTTATAATTTATTATCATTACTAGTGTTACTTTGAATATGACTGTTAGTGGTTTTATTGTTGGTAATATTAGCAATTATATTATTTTCGATATTTCTGTTATCTTTACTAATTGTTATTAATTGACTACGTTAACCTTTTAGTAAAATGGCATTTTCCAAGTCAAAAATGTCACTAGAAAGTTCCCAGTCGCATGAGAGTGCACTGAGTGTCACAAGAAGCAGGAAACTGACAGTCAACATGCAACGTTGATTCCGATGTCTACACTGACTATATCTGCAAATGCTCTCTCTCCAATATTGATCACATCCGCTATAAATATAACAAACTTTAACTATATATATGTATGTGTGTGTATTCACGCAAGCACGTGTATGTGTGTGTATTAAAGTGGACATTGAAGTCAACACCCAGAGGCGACAGTTTGATTCATGCTTAAATGCAATAATCGGGCATGTAGATATAGAGTCATGCCTTTTATTTACATAAGCTCTATATTGAGCACTATATACACAAGTATATACATGACTGGGTTGGAAAAGTTATACCCTGAGAACTGTGCAAGTGACTGAATTTTGAACATGAAGTCCAATGGTATATGCACAGTTCAAAATATGTTTTAGAAAATTTAAAAAAAATTAAAGTTCTCTTGGGCAAGAAACTAAAAGAATGGCAGAAAAATATGTATGGGTTAACAATAAATATACCATATCTTTAAAATATATGTTCTTATATGTATCTCCTAAATATAAACAGTAGAACACTTTCACTACATTTATAACCCATCATGGACATAGAAATGTTTAGCCTCGACTACTCTCTAAAAAAAAAACATACCCACCATATCACAATCCATATACAAGCTAACATTAATAGAAAAAAATAGAAAGTTTCATAAAAAGAATGAGATGGAAAGCACGTTACTTTTTAAATCAAGAACTTTACATAAATATCACACTCAAGGAAAAAAACGGCTTTGAAAGAAAAAATATCCCCGCAATACAAAGAACTCGACTACTTCGAGAAAGACTTGACTAAGCTAGTAAGAAACATAAAATTCCATAAACAAGATGCCGTCCAAAAAAAAAAAGAAAGAAACTAAAAGAAGACATAGCTAAAATAAACAATTCAACTAATGTAATTTAAGGCAGCAGATAAAAATAGAAATTTATACGCTTTAAGCTCACTAAGCACAAAAGATTGCGCAATGAAAACATAACTAAAACATACAAAAAAGCACCAACAGAACACAATATCAATATGGAAGCTAAAACAATCGCCCAAAAATTAGACCAAAACGACCGAATACATTGCATTGCTAAGGCACCTTCATTTATCATACTAAAAGACCACAATGATAATTTCAGAACAAACCCAATATGCCGATTCATAAACCCTACCAAAAATGAACTAAGTTAGATAAGTAAAACAATATTAGAAAGAATTAATTCAGAGCTAAGGAGGAAGTTAGGCGGAAATCAGTGAAAAACATAAAAACAACTATAGACTGGTTCAGCAAACTAAAAAAAAAAAACATAATTGCCAATTTATACAACTAGATATAAAATAATTCTACACTTCTATAACAGAACTCATGCTAGATAAGGCCATTTCCTTAACTCAAGAACCAATAAAATTAAGAACAAACGAAATAAAAATTATTAAACACTCCTGAAAATCACTTCTATTCGACAATGAAGAAGCATGGATACAGAAACAAGAAACTTTCGATGCTACAATGGGTAACTTGCGTTGACATGCGATTTCATAGGTATATATTTGCCACACGAACTAAGTGAAATAATAGATAGAAATGATACAGGATTCTATAGGGATGACTGCCTCTTAATCTTAAGAAACTGTAACAACAAAAAACTAGAAAAACAATCATAAAGATTTTCAAAAATATGGAGTTCGACATAAACTAAACTAAACGAAGTAGATTTTCTAGATGTCACCTTCAACTTAAGAAACGGTACATATAAACCATGCAGAAAACCCAATGATAAACCACTGTATATACACACATCTTCCAACCACCCGCCATCAATAATCAGGCAGGTACCACAGTCAATTAACCGCAGGCTTTCCGGCAATTCCTCCAATGAAACCATATTCAACGAACTTCAGAAAGACTGTGAAACAACCGTAAAAGATAGTGGATTCCCGGCAATACTCACATACAGACCACAGAGCACAAAAAAGAATATTCAACGAACTTCAGAAAGACTGTGAAACAACCGTAAAAGATAGTGGATTCCCGGAGCACAAAAAAAGCCGACAGGAATAGAAACATAATATGCTTCAATTCACCGTACAGCAAAAACGTAAAAACAAATGTAGTAAAAATATTCATTGAACTCAGACACAAATATTTTTTTTTGTCGGAATCACCCAAGAAAGGCAGTAATGGCACTAAAACACAAGATTTTACAGGGTCTGGATGAATTAGGAACAGAAATATTAATGATGAGCAGAAAGAAAAGAGAATAATCAGGTAGACAGTAGATAGCGATTGGCGTTGGATTTAAATTTTTGCAAATTAAAGTTGGCTGAAAATCATGGAGCCGGAATGGAGTTTCACAAGTGAGAAGTGCGAAAAAATAAACTGTTAGTATAGAATTTACGGCTACATCTATCCATCTCAAATGAAATATGATGAGAGTTCGATGCCAATCTAGTGCTGCGCTTAAATTCAAAAACTTTAGATCATATAATGAAGAGCTCATCCGAACAATTAGCATGAATGTATTTATACAAAAGACATAGAGAAGTAACCATACGGCGGTGGGAAAGTGACTGGAGCTGTGCCTCAAAATCAGGACCAATAATATTTCAGATTTTTCCTTTTATCTTACCCGCATCAAGCACTCTCCACATTACATTCAACAAAAGCACAGTAAAATTTAGCTACAGTTGCGCTGACAACATGACACAAATAATAAAACAAGCACAACAGGAGATCAATCAACAAACCACCGGAACAAATTAAACCCACGTGTAGCTGAAGAATCAAGAACGGATGTCCCCGAAACGGCAATTGCTTGCAGAACAATGTAATATATCAAACTACTGTAAAATCAGCAGATAACGAAGAAAAAATATACATAGAAGTAACTAAAGGGCCCTCGAAACAAAGAAACTACGCACACAAATTTTTTTACAAATACGCGAATAGCACAATACTTTCTAAAGATATCTGAGAGATTAAAAACAAAAAAAAAACTAGATTTTTGATTTCGCGATTAATTGCATAAACTTTATTGGTTAATTCTTTTGAATGACTAAATCTATCGTCGCATTACTGCACGCTCAAAAATTCTTAACTCTTAAAAATAATTGTTTTTTGAAAAACATCTTTCGACAAGTATCACATTCATTTTCGTCTTGGAATTTTACCCAAAATTACCTGAAATTGAAAAAAATAGCATCCATGCCTGCGGATGGTAAATGCTTACCGAAAGAACTTGCAATATGGACCGAACATCTAATCTATTTTATAATTAATAAAAACAAGGATCGCGTCGTTCATGGAGTGGTCAGTGAGTTAATGCCTTATTTAATCTGTTAGCGAAGTGATTTCGCCATTAATTACACTAACTTTATTGATGTATTGTTTGAATGGCTAATTCTTTACAATATTAATTGAGCTGCATCACATCTTCAATATAATTTTCATTAACTATGATACAAGGGTTGATGCACTTTGCACGATTCACGTGAACTCGATGCAATAACTTCACATTGCCGTCAAGTCTAACACATTAACTCTTTATGCGTTCAATCAAGTGTGTTGCATCTGTGATTTTCATTGAGCACACCTTCTCCTTTAGCATACGCCAGAAAAGTAGTCAATTCTTTCTATCTTTCGACAAAACCATCTTTAATCTGTGATGGTAAAAAAGTATAGTTAATGAGATTTCCTGTGTCCAGACTTTAAGGACACTGCATATTTCATTAAGTCTCATTTTCTCTTTCTTATTAACTCACATTAGCTTCTGGTTATTGTTTATATTTTCTTTCTTTCTCCTTCTCTCTCTGTCTCTCTGTCTCTCATTCATTTCTTTTTTCCTCATTGTGTGTGTATGTGTGTGTTTGTGCGTGTGTGTGTTTCTTCACGCTCACTCAATTTCTCTTCTCCCACTATCGCTCCTTCTCCAGCATTTATTCACTTTTTATGCATTCCACTTTCCACTATCTCACTTTGTCTCTCTCTCTCTCTCTCTCTCTCTCTATATATATATATATATATATATATATATATATATATATATATATATATATATATATATATATAATTCGTGTCTGTGTTTCTTGATAATTTGTTCAGATTCCGAGAAATGGACTAAACAGAGATTGAAATTTCCAGCAATTTTTCTTCACACTCCCCTCTCTCTCTCTTCTCCCATGTCTTCTCTCTGTCACTCGCTCTGTCTCTGTCTCTATCTTACTGTTTCTCTCTGTATCTGTCTGTCTGTCTGTCTGTCTGTCTCTCTCCCTGTATATATATATATATATATATATATATATATATATATATATATATATATATATTATGAAATGGACAAAGTCCAACAATTATTTGAAGACATTTTTATGTTTATGCATTCTTTTTATAGATACAAATATTTAAGTAAATGCTCTGTTTTATAATAAACAGTATTAAAAACATTTACTAGCCTGAATGTCGGAGGACGAATGTTTTCTATGAAAATTTCTCGGACATTCATGCCGGTAAATGTTATTAATACTGTTTATTATAAAACAGAGCATTTACTTAAATATTTCTACCTAGAAAAGCAATGTATAAACATAAAAATGTCTTTTAAGTATATATATATATATATATATATATATATATATATATATATATATATATATATATATATATATATATATATATATATATATATATATTAACATTGCTACAAAATTAGCATTACATAATGTTTGGCGTCTCCTGTAGCCTTTGTGAGTTCTTAACATTAAATAGATTTTTTAAAACTGGGCTAAATTTCAAGTCCAACAGATGCTGATGATCTCAGTGCGAAAATAAACAAAAACCTTTGGTCGTGGCACGTGATAAAGATCTTCATCGGATCTTACTCATCCTTTTCTTTCATTCGAGGAAAGACTCTTACTCCGGTCAGATGTCGGCAACTATTAAGGTGCGGTATTTTAGGTATTAGAAAGTTAGCAGAGCTAGTCTCAGGCTATGTAAATTCAATCCTCAATCCTCTTCTTGCCAACACTAGTTCTCGTACGATCACCGAAGTTAAGCAACATCGAGCATGGGTGACCACTTGGGAATACCAGATGCTGTAAGCTTGGATGCGCGGTGGGGTAATGCGTAACGGCTCAGAATTGGAGACTCGATTTATATTTATATACGCGTACATATATGTATGAATCCACCTCTTCTCCCCCAGCTATGGATTAATTAGTAAGACTTAGCACTAGAACATTATTACGTAAAAAGAAAAACTTCTTAGAATCTAAAAGTATTTTCTGGCTTTAAATAACCCGCGAATGGATGATAAGCCGTAAAACACACACCAAATCAATCAATTTCCTCGCCAAAATTCCTGACAAAAGGATATAAGGCAATTTGAAGTATTTTCAGGAGACCAGACAAATTCCTAATAATTCACTACTCGTTACCTTGGATATAATATCTCTATAATCCAACATCCCCTACGAGGAGCGGGTACTTGCCTCCAAATGTTCTTACCGACCAATGATTTCAAGAGTAGGTTTGTGGATAATATTTGTGATATCATTCAATTTATTTAACTTTCAGTTCCATACGCGCTAATTTTTACAGATCCAAGATACATCCACGAGAAATAAAATTGCGCCCATCTGTGTTGTAAGCTTGGATGTGCGGGTAGTGTAATGGTCAGTGGCTTGAAATTGTTAAACTAGTTCTGAATTTCATCTGCAATTCAATAATTAAAAAAAAAATACAGCGACAACTGTAATTATTCTACAATGATATCACCACTGATGCTATCGTTGGTGATTGAGTACAATGAAAAAATCATACAAGATGTCTTGTACTTCTTACTTAGAGAATTGAAACTACCCAGTTTTATTTACACTACAGGTATACCTCGGGTTACGTCGTTTAGAGTTAATTCGTTTTCGATTATACGTCATTTGTCAAAAAAATATATGGAAAAATAAAAATCAAATTTAAGTCATTTTATTCGACTTTACGTCTGTCCGCCAGAAATATTGAAGTCGTAATATCACTAGAAAAGAGTTAAAAGCACACAAAATCATGTTAGTGTACAATAAATAAGAATAAAAGTATATAAAATCATATTAAAATACGTACATTTACAATAAATGTTACTGCTTATCGCCTACTCTCTCATTCTATTAAGAAGCAACGTGAAAGTGCATCAGCTGGCGAACAAGTAGCAGCCGATTTTCCTAAAGCATTGGCTTAGATCATGAAAGAAGACGGGTTTCTTCCAGAACAGATTTTTAACGTTGACGAAACTGGATTATACTGGAAAAAATTGCCGTTCTTTCATCGCTAATGCTAAGCATAAGGCTATATTGCTGATAAATTATTTTATTCAGAATACTGTACGTACATATCATAAATACTGCAATACGCAATGGGGGGTTCTTATTAGCAGTTTATAGTGTGGTTATTTCGACCTAAGTCGTTTTTCGATCTAAGTTCTGACCTCTGGAACCAATTTACGACGTATACCTGTATTTACATTGTTCGGACTATTGTTGTTATATTCACGACGTTCAGTCGTTGTACGCTCCAGCCTTCTTCAGGTGATTGGAATTTCGAACAGAAACCTTTATTTCGTCCACCGGGGTAGATTGGTCTGGTTCCATGTGCCATGCCTCTTCTGGATATCTCTGTTTCAATTATTTCCCTTTAGAAACACAACTCTCCAAGTTTCTATTTACCTCGACTGTAGCCAGGTATTGAACTTACAAAGTTGGTTGAAGTATTCCCGTGACTTGAACCAAAGAGTTATAAGTTCAATACATGGCGACAGCAGAGGTGAACAAAGACTTGGAGAGTTGAGTTAATAAAATGGAAATAACTGAAACTGAGACATTCGGAAGAGGCATGGCACGTGAAACTAGAACAGTCTATACCAATGGACGAAATAAAGGGTTCGATACGAAATTACCCGAAGCAGACCGAAGTGTACAACGGCCGAAACGTCGTGAATATTAACAAAGATGAGAACAATAGTCCGAATAATGTAAATATTGTACATAATACCTCATCTCAGAAATATAGACAGATACTGAAGGATCGGATAAATATGGCAACAAAGATGAGGACAATAGTCTGAATAATGTAAATAGTGTACATAATACCTCATCTCAGAAATATAGACAGATACTGAAGGATCGGATAAATATGGCAACAAAGATGAGGACAATACTCCAAATAATGTAAATAGTGTACATAATACCTCATCTCAGAAATATAGACAGATACTGAAGGATCGGATAAATATGGCAACAAAGATGAGGACAATAGTCCGAATAATGTAAATAGTGTACATAATACCTCATCTCAGAAATATAGACAGATACTGAAGGATCGGATAAATATGGCAACAAAGATGAGGACAATAGTCCGAATAATGTAAATAGTGTACATAATACCTCATCTCAGAAATATAGACAGATACTGAAGGATCGGATAAATATGGCAACAAAGATAAGGACAATACTCCAAATAATGTAAATAGTGTACATAATACCTCATCTCAGAAATATAGACAGATACTGAAGGATCAGATAAATATGGCAACAAAGATGAGGACAATAGTCTGAATAATGTAAATAGTGTACATAATACCTCATCTCAGAAATATAGACAGATACTGAAGGATCAGATAAATATGGCAACAAAGATGAGAACAATAGTCCGAATAATGTAAATAGTGTACATAATACCTCATCTCAGAAATATAGACAGATACTGAAGGATCGGATAAATATGGCAACAAAGATGAAGACAATACTCCAAATAATGTAAATAGTGTACATAATACCTCATCTCAGAAATATAGACAGATACTGAAGGATCGGATAAATATGGCAACAAAGATGAGGACAATAGTCTGAATAATGTAAATAGTGTACATAATACCTCATCTCAGAAATATAGACAGATACTGAAGGATCAGATAAATATGGCAACAAAGATGAGAACAATAGTCCGAATAATGTAAATAGTGTACATAATACCTCATCTCAGAAATATAGACAGATACTGAAGGATCGGATAAATATGGCAACAAAGATAAGGACAATACTCCAAATAATGTAAATAGTGTACATAATACCTCATCTCAGAAATATAGACAGATACTGAAGGATCAGATAAATATGGCAACAAAGATGAGGACAATAGTCCGAATAATGTAAATAGTGTACATAATACCTCATCTCAGAAATATAGACAGATACTGAAGGATCGGATAAATATGGCAACAAAGATGAGGACAATAGTCTGAATAATGTAAATAGTGTACATAATACCTCATCTCAGAAATACAGACAGACTACACAGTTTTATTGTATTTTTTTTTCGATTTTGTCTTAGCCCCTGAATACGTTAATCTTTATAAATATCGACTTCGAAATATCAAACTGCTGACTGTAAGTCATTTATTTCGTTGCTTAAGTTCTGAATTCTCACTCGGAAGCCTTTTGTGTGGAGGGTTGTATTAATTTTCCTAATCAGTATTGTTTGAACGAATTCATTTCGGTAAGATGAAAGATTCGCTTTTATTCAAAGTCACTCCGCCTAAAAAAAATTAATAAAATCTCTATGGATTTCTCTGCGTTCATTGTTCTTTTAAATTATGCAGACAAATTACAAGTTAATGTAACTCCATTAATCTTCCCGCTTGTACGAATTCAGAATAGACCTTCATTTATATTCGGTGCATTGAATTGTTCGTCACTAGTTCTAAGTACTGACTGTATCAATGCCAGACCACCAAATCTCGAAGATCTGAGTTGCCCAAAGTAGGCGGCACTGTTTTCCTCAAACCCTCATCACCGACAGTCGGTTGAAAGATTCAGAAGTCGGTGAGAAAAAAAAAATCAACGGTAAGAGGAATGTTAGAAAAATATTGGCGGTAAGAGAGAACAGGTTAGCGTGAGTTTTTTTCCTCTTCTGTGTGCAGTGTCTCTTCAGGACGTAGGCGGTCATAGATCTCCACAATTTCTCGTCCTTTGTAGCTCTTAATGGACATTTTTGTTTTCTTCCATAATCTCTGTTCTGTCATCCAAGCTCCCAAAATAGGCGTTGTTTTCCTTTGATACTCTTGACTTCAATCTGTCCTGTGAGTACCAAATTTTCAAAACCCTGTTTCCTCATTATGTGCCCCGACACGACACCTGAAGGCACAATATTTGGAAAGCCATGAAAACGACATAGCACAAAAGGGTCATGATGACTCGCGACTTCGTGTCAGGTCAACCATCGACCGCTCCCAAATAGTTCCGTCTACACAATATCACTCACAAGACTTGGGTCAACTGGTGGTATAGATTTTAGGCACTTTCCAAAGGTACCGCACGCTGGGATCACCTCCCCAGGGTGATAACATCAAGAATCCACCTCCCTGACAAATTTACAACGATCGACCGGGTCTCAGGGTTGAAAAGTGAACGTTATAACAACTCGGTCACGCGCCCATTTATATATATATATATATATATATATATATGTGTGTGTGTGTGTGTGTGTGTGTGTGTGTGTGTGTGTGTGTGTGTGTGTGTGTGTAAAATCGTGTTCACTCCAAGCAAGGCATTAAAGCCACTAAGACACAAAAGGTTACTGGTTGTGAAAGGGTGAGAAAAATTACTAAGGAACGAGAACAAAGGAAGAGCAATTAGAAGGAAAGTACATAGCGATTGATATTGCATTTAAATTTTTGCAGATTAAAGTTTGCTGGAAAGCATAGAGCTGGAAGTGAGTTCCAAAAGCGAGACGTGTGAGGAAAAAAAACTGTTAACATAGAATTTACGGCTACATCTAGCCATCCAACTCAGCTGTAAGTTGATGAGACCTCGTCACTAATCTAGTACTGCGCTTAAATTAACCCATTACCTGCCATTAGCCCCATTTGGGGATCTGTTAAAATTAAACTCACTTCATTTTATTCCTTGAATTTACATTGAATTGCTTACATACATTGCATTTGCTGAGGTATATTTTACAAGACTTAGCCTTTAAAGCTTTTATTATTAGCCGTAACTAATCATAGAAGTCACTTTCTGTCGTAATTTTACATTTCACGAGTAGAAGAATGACTATTTTGAAAAGTATTTTTTATTATTTCTAATCAATATTATTTTTTGATGTTTTATACACATATATATTTGATGTTCTAGTTTCTATAAAGTTTCAAAGTACCAGATATTAGAAGAAAATTTTAATATTGTATGTTGTTTTAACTCCTAAGACACCTGTCTGGGCCAAAAATGCGCATTAAAAATTTGGCAGTTAATGGGTTAAAAAAGTCTAGATACCACAACGAAGAGCTAATCCGATATACATATATATATATATATATATATATATATATATATATATATATATATATATATATATATATATATATAAAAGTTAATGGTCACGGTTAAAAAGTGGTCAATAAACGAATAAAGAAAGGAAAAGAAAAATTTATCATGCAGAAATTTTAAATTAAAAAAATTATTAAATTTAAATATTAGAAAATGAAAAAATGTCGGCTATTTTCTAAATATGTATATATATATATATATATATAGAGAGAGAGAGAGAGAGAGAGAGAGAGAGAGAGAGAGAGAAATTCCTAATTTTTTTCCTGTTTGTTTTCACCAGTAATTCAATAGTGTTTATTTTGTTGTTTTATGGCGAGATTATTTGAATTGTTATATCAGATATCTCTGCGTTCAAAATTATACACAATGGTTTAACAAAGACTGACTGCCAATATAAAATTATATTAATACGATACTTCAGACAGCTGCAAGACGTAGATACCGTAATGCGATCGTGATAACTTCTAAATAAACTTTCCAACTCTAGTGATCAGACATGGCTTCTTTACTTATTCATAATTTTGCTTCATTCGTTAACACCTTCACGTCTATTCGTGGACTGAGTTGCCCTCGACTGATTCAGTTTTTCTAAACATTTTTAAATATAACTATACCTTAGAACCCTGTTGCCGTTTATATATTTTTAACTTCATTTTTTGTCACAAGTCTACGCCATCTGTTTTATTTCTTCTTCTTCTTCTTCTTCTTCTTCTTCTTCTTCTTCTTCTTCTTCTTCTTCTTCTTCTTCTTCTTCTTTTGTTCTTTTTTGCCTTATTCATCCTCCTCTCCTTCGTCTTCTTTCGTGGCTTCTTTTTCTTCCTCTTCTTCTTCATCTTCCTCTTCTTGTTTTTCGTCTCTTTTTTCTTCTTCCTCTTCTTGTTCTAGCTTTTATTTTTCTCTATCTTCCTCCTCTTCTTCGTCTACTTTTTCCTTTCTTTTTCTTCCTCTTTTTCCTCTTCTTTTTTTCCTACTTCTTCTTTTTTCCTTCTTCTTTTGTTCTTTTTTGCCTTATTCATCCTCCTCTCTTTCGTCTTTTGTGGCTTTTTTCTTCCTCTCCTTCATCTTCCTCTTTTTGTTCTAGCTTTTATTTTTCTCTATCTTCCTCCTCTTCTTCGTCTACTTTTTCCTCTCTTTTTCTTCCTCTTTTTCCTCTTCTTTTTTTTACTTCTTCTTTTTTCCTTCTTCCTCCTCCTCCTCATCTTCTTCTTCTTCTTTTGTTCTTTTTTGCCTTATTCATCCTCCTCTCCTTTGTCTTCTTTTGTGGCTTCTTTTTCTTCCTCTTCTTCTTCATCTTCCTCTTCTTGTTGTTCTTCTCTTTTTTCTTCTTCCTCTTCTCGCTCTAGCTTTTATTTTTCTCTACCTTCCTCCTCCTCTTCGTCTACTTTTTCCTTTCTTTTTCTTCCTCTTTTTCCTCCTTTTTTTTCTACTTCTTCTTTTCTTCTTCTTCCTCCTCATCTTCTTCTTCTTTTTCTTGTGCCCCTTCAGGATATAGTCAGTCATTACTTTTCACAACTTAGTATCCTTTGTAGTGTTTTTCCTTATCCCTCCCAACCCCTATTGTGTCATCCATTTCCACAAACTCTTTAGGTAGGCTAATAGTAGTTGTTTTTTTCCCTGTCCTTCTTACTTTCAGGGTGCGTGTCAAATTTTCCAAACCCACTTTCTTGAAATAAATCTTCAAATAAATTTCTTCGATAGTGCATGATTTAGTTAATGGTATACGTGCATTCTTCTGTAAAAGCAGATTTCTTTTGTCACAAGTCTCTTTTCATTTGTGAAGAGATTATCCAGCATTCCGTGTCATACCTATTTTATTTCATTACTTTGTATTGTCTTTCAAAGTTTTCATAGAGAATTTATCGAATTGTTGAGACCTGCAAAAGAAGTATACGCCTATTTTTGCCGCTCTATGGACTGATTACAATACCTTAAGCAGATGGCATGACAGTTATCGACATGAAAATCGGATATTAGCAAACTGAGTTCAAATTTCGCCTGAGGCTACTGATGTTCATTTACCATTAATACACCTAGGAAAGCAATGAGACCGTATCCTTAAGTTTTGTCTCACCACCAGATATTTTGACAAATGTCTTGTGTAATGTTATCGTTGTAAAGAAGAAAGAGAGTAACTCTCTCATACATAATATTATTCTTTGTTCACGGCCGGACTTTGAAGTTAATATCGGCGTAGCATTATATGTGGCGGCGTAAAGTTATACGTGGCTTTTGGGGGCGTAACGTTATGTGTCTTTGGGGACGTAACGTTATACGTGGCTCTTGGCGGCCTAACGTTATATGCGGCTTTGGGGACATAAAGTTATACTTGGCTCTTGGCGGCGTAATTTTATACGTGGCTTTTGTGGGCGTAACGTTATACGTGGCTCTTGGCGACGTAACGTTATACGTGGCTTTTGGCGGCGTAACGTTATGTGTATTTGGGGGTGTAACGTTATACGTGGCTCTTGGCAGCCTAATGTTATATGCGGCTTTGGGGGGGAAAGTTATACTTGGCGGCGTAATTTTATACGTGGCTTTTGGGGGGTAACGTTATACGTGGCTCTTGGCGGCGTAACGTTATACGTGACTTTTGGGGGCCTAACGTCATACGTGGCTCTTGGCAGCGTAACTTTATACGTGACACTCGGCGGCGTAACGTTATACGTGTCTTTATGGGAGTGTAACGTTTCAGGAAGAGGCAGCTGAAATTTCTGGGGCACCTAATGAGAAAGGAGGGCTTGGAGAATCTGATACTCACAGGTCAAATAGTGGGAAAGAGCGACACATGGCATACCTAGTGGACTTAAGCAAGTGGTGAACAGAACACGGCCTTGAGGAAATAGCAAAAGGACAAAACTTATTGAGAGCTACAAGTGATAGGAGGAAGTGGTGAGCCATGATCGCCTACGTCCTGAAGGGACACGGCTCATAAAAAGAAAGAAGAACGTTATACGAGGCTTTGAGGGCGTGACGTTATGTGTTGTTTTGTGGGCGTAACATTATGTATTACTTTGGGAGTGTAACGTTATACGTGGCTTTGAGGCGCACATTATACACATATTTTGGTGATGTAACGTTATACGTGGCTTCGGGGTGTAACGTTATACGTGGCTTTGGAGACACAACGTTATGCGTGACTTTGGCAGTTTTATACGAATGAAATCTCGCAACGATGTGAGATAATCTCCGTCTCTTCCCTCTCGGGTGGGATCTTTACATAACTTCATATCGTCCGGCTGTCTGACGTCGGAACTAAGCGCAGCTCGATCGACCAAGTGTTTTACATGTTGGGGCACCCTGTGAAACCTGATTCTGCAGATCACCGACTAGGTCAGCCCTCCGAGGTACCTGGTTTCTTTGATACTTTTGTGATGTCAACGAATACTCTTTGTCAGTTTCGTAATGCTCATTGTAGTAGAGACTTTGTAATCGCAGATACAACTATGGGAACGCCGTTGAACAATACTGGTGAAAGACGCCTTCGAATATCACTCGTTCGAATAGTAATCCGTATAGAGAAACAGGATAGTGAATAGAGTCGAAACTAGCGTCCGTATAGTAGTAGAGGATAGAGTAGAAATAGCGATCCGAATAGTATAGAGGATAGACTAGAATATAGCGACCAGTTAGACGCTACGCTACTTTCTATTTATGCGTTTCCTCTATGGTCACTCGATCTACTTAATTCAATAATGGGATCGCCCGTTTTTGCTCACTGGCGATCTATGTTCAATCTCAAGTGTCGGCAGCGAGACTTTATTCCTGTATAGCAGATACACTGGCATAACACTGAGTGTAAAATCCACTTTGGCACGATCGTGAGCCAAGCATATATTGTGTTCATAGATAATCTTCTCTCTGAACAAAGGCTTTTTTATTGACATTAAATTTGATTCATGCCTCTGGCATTTCCCGGCTTGAATCACATGCTGCATATCTCTGTATCTAATAATGATCACTCTACACGTCAATGGCTTACGGCCATAACACGTTGAAACTCCGGTTTTTGTACGATCGCCGAAATTAAGCAGCGTTGAATCTGGTCAGTACCTAGATGGGTGACCGCTTGGGAATACCAAGTGACGTAAACCTGGATGTGCAGATGGTGTAATAAATAACACCTCGGAATTTACACCTGCCTCAATAGTAAATTTGGTATCGTTGACAAAACTAACTTGGCCACCGGTCTCGCAAAGGACCTCCAATCTGTGGTTGACTGGGGCAGGAAATGGCTTGCAAACTTCAATGTCTCCAAAACAGAAGCTGCTCTTCTTTGCCCACCACAGAGAACCCTCCCTGCCTGCCATCAGAATGGCTGATGCCCAACTCCTCGAGAGCGCCTTGTTACGCCTGCTTGGTCTCACGCTGTCCGCTGATACGAGGTGGAACAAATGCATAAACCCAATAGCTTCATCTACCGCAAGGAACATTGGCTCTCTGTGTCGTGACAGAAAGTTTTTTTATCGTCTGAGTCCATCCTTCAAATCTATAAATCAACCATCCGGCCTTGCATGGAATATTGCTGTCATATATGGTCTGGTGCCCCCGCTGTAAGTCTCGACGTCCTCGACAAAATCCAGAGACGAATATGCATTGTGATAGGTCCTTATCTGGCATCTAGTCTGCAGTCGTTTTCTCACAGACGTGGCGTGGCTTACCTCTGTTTCTTCTATAAATATTTTCACGGCAACTGTTCCAACGAGTTTCTTTCTCTGGTTCCCAGACTGCATGAATTTAATAGAGTTACTAGGTTGGCATCTCGGTCCCGCCCTTTCACTGTCGAAACGGTTAAATGTAACCGTCTCTTCTATTCAAACAGTTTCTTCTCTTGCACTTCCCGTCTGTGAAATTCTCTTCCTCTTACTTGCTTCTCTGATAACTATAATCTTCAAATATTCAAGTGTAATGTCAATCGACATCTTCTGATACCTTGATCTTGTTCCCCGTCCTTCTCTGTATCCTTTCCTCAAACACACCTCTTTACTCTTGTTCTCAATCCTCTGTAACCCCTTGTGTGCTAGTGGAACTCCCGCCTTGCTAGGGGTGAAATGCTTAAAAAATATTGAAATCGGAGAGCCGAGTTCCAGTCGGCCTCGTTATATTCACTTACGCTCAAATATCCTTAGGAATGTTATTAATCCAGCTCTTCTATGTTGTAAAGACATAAATGTGTGTATGGTTTTGGGAGTTTTCTACAAACGAAGATCTCGCAAGGATGTGACAGACTCTCCGTCTTTTCTCTCTTTCTCTTACTCTCCTTCTCTCACCTCTCTCCCCTCCGTGGGGCGCTTATATAACTTACCGTCATCCAGTTATCCCACGTGTGCATATCCTAAGCTCATCAGGGTAGGCCATATGTTTAGGCAGCGATATCCAGTGAAGCACGCTTCTGCAATAAATGTATTTGAGATTACCTTCTAGGTCAACACTCTGTTTGCACCTGGCTCCTCTGATAGTCTGGTATGACACCGAGTGTAAAGCCAATATTGCGGTTACCATATATCAACTATACTGAAAACAAGGATTATTTATTGACATCAAATTCGTTTCAGTCTTCATTGCGAGTTTTAAGCTTTAAACAGATCTTGAGCGATAAAGAATTTTTTTTAATAATGTCATAGCTTACAAAGCTTAAAATAATGTTGGCAATTGACAGAATGATTGGCAGTTGGCAACGAATTTTGAATGCAGTTTAGATAATGACAAATTGATGATTTTATCTCATCGATCTCCATACCGTATCATCATTAGTTCCTGACCGAATGTGGTCGTAGGGTCGCAACTGAGCAGTTGACCAGTTGTCTCCGCGTGAAAGCCGTATTGAGTCTTAAGTAGCGTGTTTTAGAAAAGTAGATCTGACGGAGCTCATCCCTCTACTGACCAACCCACAGCCGATGTCCTTCAACTTGGAAGCTCTTTCCAGTATTGATGGGGCCTTCCTTCTTAAGCTTTTGCTTGAAGTACTGTGAAAGTGGAGTAATGGATAACGGCGCGGATTGAGGAATCGGAGAGCCGAATTCGAATTCTAGTCCAATCTATTACATTCACTTATGTGCTAATACCCTTATGATGAACCGTTCTTTTCCTTTTATTTATATATATATATATATATATATATATATATATATATAGGGACAGTAAAATCTTTGGAAATTAAACAATTTTCAGTTACTCCTTTAACCTTCTTCGGTGCTTGTTAATGAATAGTTTGCTTTTATTTTCTCTTTTTCTTTTTTTTTAATTGGGCTAAATTTCAAATCCAGCAGACGTTAATGACCTCAGTGCGAGAATTCTCAATCCTGTGGCGGTGTCATGTGATAAAGATCTTTATGGCTTCTGCTCAAACTTATCACTTTTTGTCATGTCTTCCAATCAGATGATGCTAATTATAATTGGTGAGATGTGTAGCCGAGAACTCACGAGAATATAAGATGAAGAGTATTTAATAATTATTATTATAACTGCAGTAAAAGATGTAATGATAAAAAAATAAAAGCGCGCACGCAAGGGAGATATTATCTGTGACTATAGAGTGATTAGAATGGGAATAATGTCTGTAATGACTATAAAAATGTAGTAGTAGTAGTAATAGTAGTAGTAGTAAAGATGTGAGAAGCATAAAGAGAAGAATTCCTTCTTTTCTTTTTATGTGCCTATGTTTTTTCAAGACATAGGCGATCATGGCTCTCCACCTCTTCCTATCCTTTGCAGCTCTCAACAAGTTCCTTCCCTCTGCTTCATTTCCCCAGACCACGTTCTGTCATCCACTTGCTTAAACCCGCCAGATATGTCACGCGGTGTTTTCCTTTGTCTCTCTTTCCCGCTATTCAACCCGTGAGTATCAGATTCTCCAGGCCTTTCTTCCTTATTATGTGTCCCAGAAACTTCAGCTGCCTCTTCCTGGTGTTAAGTATAAGCCTCCTCCTTGTTTGCAACCTCTCTAAGATCTCATCGTTGCTCACACGATCGGTCCATATCCTTAGTATCCTTCTGTAGAACCACATCTCTGTCGCCTCGAGTCTCTTCTTCATCTTTGAGAAAATCGTCCAACATTCGCTGCCGTAAAGAATGACAGATGTCACGTAACAGCCCAGTATTCTTTTCTTTGTTACCAAAGAAATCTTCCTGTTCCACAATACTCTGCCCAGCCCTAAGTATACAATAAATAAATATCTATATGAATGCATATATATATATATATATATATATATATATATATATATATATATATATATATATATATATATATATGGTCAGAAAATAGTAATTAAAATAGACACATGTAGAAATATATAAGCATATTTACAAACAGTCCGGTGTTGTCCAGCTATTATTAACACACAAAGGTGTTTTAATATACAGAAAATGCCCCGAAAGTAATGCCATTGATACATTTCCACATAAACTGAACTGGATAGAGTAAGTTTACGGCCAAAGTAAAATCATATTTTTATCAACATCACTGGCCCTGTATTTTCGACATTGATCAACAAAATCCGACGCTGGGCCGCTTGGAATGTGGCTTGTCACACACATCACTGCCGCTACTGCATACATTACCTGCTGCCATACGTCCTGGGTATAACGATCCGACAGCAAGACTACCGATTGGGAGGTTTTGAGGAGCTTGCAACCAGCTCTTAATTGCTATTGTTTCAGGGCCAACCTTAACCCGGGATGGTAGCATCTGTTAGAGTCCCAACTATGGGCAATTACTGCCACTCCATCCCCCAAATAAAACACTATAAAAGTATAAAAATACATTTTAATAGTAAAAATACCAGAAATATATATTTTATATAAAAAAAAAATACCAACAATGCATTCTATCTGTATTTGAAGAGTGTGCTATTGCGTTCAAAATATATTTTACGACGAAAAAAAACACTATTTTTATCAACATCACTGGTCCCGTATTTTCGACACTGACCAACAAAATCCGACGCAGGGCCGCATGGAATGTGGCTTGTCACGCGTATCGCTGTCGCTACTGCATACATTCGCCGCTGCCGTACGTCCTGGGTATAACGATAGACTATATCCGGCAGCGAAGCCTCTGATTAGAAGATTGGAGGTTTTGAGGAGCGTGAAAGCACCTCTTAATTGCTCTTGTTCTCAGGTATGCTCTGACCCGTGATGATAGCACCTGTTAAGGTCCCAGCTATGAGCAAATAGTGGCGCCCCCAAGCAAAACACTATGAAATTATTTAAAAAAATAAATTTTAATACTAAAAATAGCAGCAATTTTTATCTGTAGTTGAAGCCATACAATTATGTTCAAAATATTTAGATTTTGGCATTAAATAACACATAGAGGTGTTGATATGCCGCTAAACAAAATCAACCAAACCAACCAACCCGGTGCCACAAATTATCCACTTCCACGCATTGCCCATCGCTTAAGTGTACTTATATTCACTGCTTGATTTCCGTAATCGTTCAGCAATTGTCGATGAAAGTCAATGGGTGCAAACTTTTCAGCATGGAACAATTAAATGGCGCATCTTTTTGCCAAACTGCTATCTGTAACAAGGCAAAACAAATTATAGGTTACCGTTGGGAAATCTCAGCCACCGTTTCGACCAGCATCTGCGTATGACTTCGCGGTATATCATGACAAAACAAATGACACTAACTTATCTTGTAGATGATATTCGCAAGAAATGTACGCTGAGAGCTTCTAGCCACATGATCAAATATCAGATATTTAAAGAAATTCTTCGTCGGGTGGAGAACCTTTAATCAGTGATTTATACTGTAAGCTTTAGTTACAGTTTCTGCGCAAAAAGAAAATAAATGTTCATGAGCAGGGGTAAGCAAAACGCATTAGCCAGCCACCTTAAAGAATGAATAGTACGTTCGATCCTCATTGGGTGTCCCACACTTTTGATCGTACCACATCTAAGCTACACTTAGCAAATCACCAGTCGTGTAATAGTTAGCAAGCTTGTCTCGCTAGATCAATTAAGACTGAATAGTACGTTCGATCCTCATTGGGTGACCCATACTGTCAATCGTGCCGCATCCAAGCTACACTTAGCAAATCGCCAGAAGTGTAAATTGTTAGAATGCGTGTCTAGATAGATCAACTATGACTGAATAGTGAGTTCGATCCTCACTGGCTGCTCGATGCTTTCGCCATTGTGCCACATTCAAGCTAACTCTTAACAAATCACCAGTGGTGTAATTCTTAGCCAGCTTGTCTCGCTAGATCAAGTAAGACTGAATAGGGACTTCAGTCCTCACTAGGTGCCAATACTTTCGGCATTGTGCCACCTCTCTGCTACGCAGAGAAAATCACCAGTGGTGTAATTGTTAGTAGGCTTGCCTCGCTAGATGAATTACGACGGAATAGTGTGTTCAATCTTTACTGGGTGCCCCATACGTTCCGCGCGCGCCACATCTACGCTACGTTTACAATATCACCAGTGGCATAATGATTAGCAAGCTTTCTCGCTAGATCAAATACGACAGAATAGTGAGTTCGACTCGCACATTGTGCCCCATATTTCGTTCCTTGTGCCACATCTATGCTACGCTTAGAAAATCACCAGTGATGTAATGGTTAGCATGCTTGCCTCGCTAGATCAATTTTTTTTTTTTTTTTTTTTAAGCGTATCACCCCAAGCAAGGCCGGTGGCCACTATCACGCATGGGGTTACAGAAGGGATGGAGGAAGAGCAGATAGGAGTGGTAAAGGAAGGGATGTAGAGAAAGAGAAGGACGGAGGGTCGATCAAGGCAGGGGGGTTACGGAAGATATAGAGCGAGAGCAGATAGGAATGAAAGATGTCAGGAAGTGGAGAAGGGAAGTGGATAGATCAAGGCAATTGGAGATGACGATTGACGCTACACTTAAACCGTTGGAGATTGTATTTGTCAGGGAAACAGTAATAGGGAAGGGAGTTCCATAGGCGAGATGTGCGAGACATGAAGCTATTGGAGTAGAAAAGACGTCTACATCTAACAGTTTCAAAGGTGAAGGGGTGGGAACGGGATGCCAGCCTCGTAGGACGCTTAAATTCACGAGGCGTAGGGACAAGCGAGAGCAACTCCTCGGAGCAATTACCGTGGAAGTACTTGTAGAAAAGGCAGAGCGATGCAACATACGACTAAATAGTGAGTTCGATCCTCACTTTGTGCCCAATACGTTCGGTCTTGTGCCAAATCTAAGATTCGCTTATAAAATAACCAGTAGTGTAACTGTTAGCAAGCCTTTCTTGCTTGACCTCTGACATCTTTAGTTGGTGCCCCATACTTCCGAAATTATGCCACATCCAAGCTGGGAATGAAAATAAAATTGCTTTGTAAACATGAAGATTACGTGTAAATTTCATTTCGTCTTTTTTTTTCCCTAGGGTAAAGGAATGGCTAACACGTACTGGTTACTTGGGAAGGAAGGATTCAGTAAAGAATTGCCCAAAGATCCGACAAACGGGTAAGTTCACATATTATTCAATTTTAATTAATTAAACTAATAAAATAAACCAATTCTTAACATTAAATAAAAGGTTCAACTCTGAAAATATTTTAAAATCAATTCACTCCATGCAAGGCGATAATGCCACTAAGGTGCAATGGACTACTGGGAATAAAAAAGAATTAAAAAAAAAACTTTAAAAGGAACTGGAAACGGAATCTTAAACATGGAAACAAAGAATAAACCTCTACTCCTGTTCAAAAGAACTGGGAGGAGTTTGAAACAAATATGTTCACACCTCTCCTGTCTTTTGAACAGGAGCAGAGGTTTATCCCTCGTTTCCTGTTTAGGATTGTGTTTCCTTCCAAAGTCTTTTCATTCTCTTATATTTTCCCAATCCCTACAATTTTCAAGTCTAGAGTTAACAGTTATATTTCCTGCATAAACACATGAACTTCACTCTTTGCCCTTTCTTACACTCATAGAGCACCACACAGTATCCCTCTACCTTGAGTAGTTCTTCAGCCTTGTATTGGGTGACCATTAGTAAAAGAAAAAAATTGCAGAACTCTCCTCAGTATTCCAGCTGTTCTTAGTGGTACTGTCGTCGTCTAGATGGTTTCGATTATTCCTCAGATGTTCACTCTTTCCGGACGCTTCCTGACTCCTTCAGACTATTCTCAGGGCTCCTGTCATGAGTGGCACTACTGTCACCTACATGCTCCACAACTTTTTCAATTCTCTGGCAGGGGCAAGACACTTTTCAAACTTTCTCCATTTTTTTTTAGTTTTGTTCTTCGTTATGCTAGAACAGGGAATACGGCTATATCACATTGAAACACCGGTTCTCGTACGATTCACCGAAGTTAAGCAACGTCGAGCTTGACCAGTACTTAGATGAGTGACTGTTTGGGAATACCAGGTGCTGTAAGTTTGGATGTGTGGTTGGTGTAATGATAATGGCTCAGAATTGTTAATCGGAGAGTCGAGTTTCAATTCCCGTTGGGTTCGTTATATTCACTTACCTTTGGGAAAGGTATGAATTGACCTTTACTCCACTTTTACGGATTACATTCCCTGATCCCGTCACGAGCTACATTCCCTGATCCCGCAAATTCAAACCTTCACGGCAAGGACACGCCATCCCACTTACATAGTAGCAAACCACACACATTCCCTCCATATTCCATCGGTGAGAAGTAAGTTCCACTCTAACAGCTTAATTCCGCGAACCACTGCTCTGTGGAACCGATTCCCAAGAGGATCTTACCCCGATCACTACAATCTTAACCTGTTCAAGGCTAAGGTTAACCGTTATATTCTACTCCTATACAAATTACCTCCTAACGTAACCCTCTACCTCGAGTGGCCTCCGAGCCTTGTAAACGGTAAATGTTACTGTAAATTAAAAAAAAAAACTAGCTATGGGTTAATTAGTAGGACTTATATCAATAAATTATTATCTCCAAAAAAAATTCTGGTTAAAAATATTTTCTGGTTTTAAATAACCTGCAAGGGTTTAAATCGTAGAAAACGTATCAATCAATCATATAGTTTTACAAGCAGAGTAAATTTTCAAGTTCTCTTCTTAATAAAGAATAATGATTTTGTAGCATAAAATCACGTGACTTATTTAAACAATATCCCTTTATATGACACAATCAGTTTTTCATGCAATTCAAAAGAAGATAATGCTTCCTAAATTCCAATTCTTTTCTACAGGATGGAAGGAATGACCTCCAGCCAGCTGATTCAAGAAATGCTGGAGAAGTCCAAGTTAAGAGCCGAGAATGAAGAAAGCCTTGGTGAACCTGGAAGCGCTTTGGTTCCTGCGATAATTAGTAGCAACTTACTCCCCAACCCGAGTGATTTAGCAACAGCAACGAACGTCCGACAGGAAGCTTTGATCAGACTGCCGCCAACGCCTCACCCTGTTTTTACAGGTGCATCAGTTCACGAAAGCGGTCGCGATCTCGTGGCTATCCACACCCGAGCTGCCTCGCAGAGTTGTGGCGTTTTCTTTCAGGGGTTGGAATGTCTGGACACTAGGCCAATTACCCGCAACACCAGCTATGCTACCGGTATTTGCAAAAGCTGGGGTAATATAACTAAAGTTGACAATGTTAATATTACCCTGCCGGGTACGGAGCGCTTTCAGGCACCCGGCATTGTGAAGTCGGCACTACGAAGAATTAGTTCCCACAAGTTTGACAAGAGAGAATCAAAACTTGCCTTACCCAGAAGAGGAAGCACCCCAAAACCTACAGACTGCCTGGAGCTGAAGGTGGTATTATCCAAATCCGACCAGATCTTCAACCCGGACACACTGAAAGCGCCTTTCCCATCCAAAAGCGGCAGTTTCCGTCGAGGGGATTATTCCGATCAGAAATTAACTTTTCTGAGCACACAGAGGGAAAAAAGCGGTAGCTTAATGAAAGTAGTAAAACCTGGGTCCGAGCCGGGGACAGAAAAGCCGGCTACCAAAGAAATGCTTCTCATGTCGTCGCGTGAAACATCGGCCGCCAAGAAACCTGGGGGTGGTGTCGGGATGAGTGGCGGGGTCGTGAGCGGAGGAGGAGGAGTCGGCGAGAGCGCGATGTCGGAAGGCGGACGCTCGAATCTGAAAAGAGAATCAAGGAAAATCAAAGCTTTGGACACGACGGCCGTGTTCCCCTCGGAAAACGTGAGCGTTATCGCCAAGGCCGAACTGTTCGAATCGAAAGACGCTTGCCCTGTGAAAACGAGTTCCATCAAGAGAGACAAATCAAACGTCGACTCCAGCAAAGACAAATCGCCCCGTTTACTCCAGGGTGATATTTCGGCTTTTTCAACATCTAACGTTTGACAGAGTGCGCAATATTGAAGCCGTATCTGACTGCCGGCTTTCTGTTATTTATTGACTTTTTTATTGTTATATATTTACTTTTTAATCCTGTTATTTGTTTATTTATTTACTTTTTTATTCTGTTATTTATTTTTATTTACTTTTTATTCTGCTATATATGTGTTTACTTTTTATTTTTATTTATTTACTTTTTTATTCTATAATTTATTTATTTGTTTACTTTTTATTTTCTTATTTGTTTACTTTTTATTCTGTTATTTATTTGTTTACTTTTTTATTGTTATTTATTTACTTTTTATCCCATAATTTATTTATTTGTTTACTTTTTATTCTATTATTTATTTACTTTTTATTCTATTATTTATTTACTTTTTATTCTATTATTTATTTATTCTGTTATTTATTTTTAATTACTTTTTATTCTGTTATTTATTTCTTTACTTCTTATTGTTATTTATTTACTTTTTATTCTATAATTTATTTATTTATTTACTTTTTATTTTTTTATTTACTTTTTATTTTTTTATTTGTTTACTTTTTATTCTTTTATTTATTTATTCTATTATTTACTTTTTATTCTGTTATATATTTTTTTACTTTTTATTCTCTCATTTTTTATTTCCATTTTTAAAGCCTTCCTTTTAAAATATTTTCTGTTTCTGTCATCTCTCTCTCTCTCTCTCCCTCTCTCTCTCTCTCTCTCTCTCTCTCTCTCTCTCTCTTACTGTGTCTTGTTATTCTGTATTTTTAAAAATGCGTTTCTTTCATATAATTTATTTAATTTATTGTTTTATTTATTTAGCTTTTTATGTTTGAAGGTAGTCTTCAGCTTGCAACGTTTATTTTTATATGGTTTTATAACATTGGTTTAATCTCTTAACGTTATCATTATTATTTCTTTATTTTAGATCTTTATCATTTGTATTTGAAGTTTCGATATGAAACTGATTCTGGTCACCTACTGATATAAAGATATTAAAAAAAAAAAAAAGATGAAAACCACAATGAATTACATGTTGCTATTAACAGCAAAACTTTTTTAAATATAGATTTTGTATTGAGAATGTGAGCTCTTTTCTTATTTAAGTTTCGACCAAACCAACATTGTCAAAAAAAACAGTTAAATGAATAGTAGTAAAAAAAAATTCAAATTAAGAGTTCGATTTTTCATTAAATTAAAATTCAGTTATATATTTAGATTTTAATACGAATGATTAAATCTCGACACAAACATATATATATATATATATATATATATATATATATATATATATATATATATATATTTAAAAGAAATTTTTAAAAATTTGTAAAAACTAAAACTGAAATATGAATTCCGGACAAAAAATTGTTAAAAATGCTACTTCTCGCCTCAAAAAAAAAAAAAGATCAGAAAGAAAAGAAAAAAAAGAAAAAGGTTATCTTTAACATATACTAATAGTAGATTTTATTTTCTTTGCGGTCCACCAACCAAATTGAGTATGTGTCCTGCGCATGCGTTCAGTGTTTCTCACTAACATGAACTAATCGGCGTTAATGATATGTTCAAGAAAGACAATTCATTGATTGATAAAAAAAAGTTATCTTTTTTCTACGCTCTTGTTAGATTAACATTGTTACTCGTTTTTAAAAAAATGTTTAAATTGCTTTGATGTTAATATATTAGTTTTTGTTCAACACAAGCTATTTTCAGATTCTACATCATATATATATATACACACACATATGTGTGTACGTGTGTCTGAGAGTGTGTATGTGTGTAAGTGTGTGCAGTTTTGAATATAATTGCATGTATATTTATATATATATAAATATATATTGACTCATATGTTTATATATATATATATATATATATATATATATATATATATATATATATATGAATAAAAATTTTATACCACAGAATTTATATATTGTTTTAAAAATGCTGGAGCGCATTCTTTTTCTTTAAAACAACCTTCCCCGTCCAACATTTCATCAGAAAAATTTGCTGTGAAAAAAAAAAAAACTACAAAAAAATAAATAAAATAAACGGCAAAACAACTTGTGTTTGGAGACCCAAATTGGACAGCACGTCTCTTTTTCTTTTTATGTGCCATGTCCTTTCAGGACGTAGGTGATCATGGCTCTCGACCTCCCTCTATCCCTTGTAGCTCTCAACAAGTTCCTTCTCTCTGCTTCCTCCCCCATACCACGTTCTGTCATCCACTTTCTTAAGCTCTCCAGGTATGTCACACGTTGTTTTTCCTTGTCTTTCCCTCTATTCGACCTGTGGGTATCAGATTCTCCAGGCTCTCCTTCCTCATTATGTGTCCCAGAATCTTCAGAAGCCTCATGCTGATGTTAAGTATAAGCATCCTCCTTGTTTGCATCGTCTCTAAGACCTCATCGTTGCTCACACGCTCGGTCCATGGTATCCTTAGCATCCTTCTGTAGAACCACATCTCCGTCGCTTCGAGTCTCCTCCTCATTCTTCTACATATCAGACAGGTTGGAGTCGCCGACAGTATTCGCTTGACAGAGTCAGCGATTGGACTATATTTGGTGAACAACCAGGGTTGCGCTTTGAAATATCTTGACAAAGCTTTTTGTATACTGCCCAAAGCTCGATTGGCTAATCATTTATGTTTTTTAGATGTTCATATCAAGCTTCATCGACTGACTATGTGCAGGCAGAAGAATAAATTTCTTTGTTGTCTATGTCTCATGCGTGTGTCGTGAGTACAATTTTTTTTTTCTGTTTTATACTTACTAGGAGTTTATTTACGTCGATTTATTGTTTTAGTAATAAATTTATTTTAGATGTAGTTTCTTATTTAGCCCCGTGCTCTTTTCCATTTTTGTCGTTGATGTTTTATTTATTATTTTTTGTATATTTGCTTTTTCCAACGAATCTTTCTGAAGAACTGTTTGACGAAAAACGTTCCTTTTAAACAAAAAGAATGCGCTCCGTCATTTTTAAAATAATATATATATATATATATATATATATATATATATATATATATATATATATATATATATATATATATATATATATATGCAATTATGTACGCATACACATTAATGTGCACTGTAGTTATTACTTTTGAACATATTAATGTTTTATATTTTTTCACATTTTTATCTTCAAGTTGCTCATTATATATCAAATAAAAATCTATTACATACATAAATGAAACTCTGCGATACTTCATAAAACTAACGTTAAAAAAAGAGGAGTCCACAAAGTAAAACAACAATTATTGAAATAAAATACACATTATAGTGTGAAACCTTGACAACATGACTCACTATATAGATATTTACAAACAAATAAAAAATATTTAAAAAAACAACTTAGTAATGAAAAAATTATTTATTGGCTTTTTATTTGTCGTAACTGACAGTGAATAGAGAAACTATTTGGTACTATTGCCTATGAAAATAAATATGGGAAAAAAAACTATTACCTTTTTTTTATTTGCGAGCTTTTTTATTTGTTCATTATCTTAGCATGGGAGTGATAGATCTTCGCTGACATGCCTGGTAACGAGAACGGTAAGACCTTCATCCTTTACTTTGGTGATAAATCAAAAGTACCTTTCGGAGTTGCCATTAAAAGAAAAATAATTAGACAATTTCAGTTACTGAGCTGTTATCATTTGCACCAATGAGCCATGACTACGTGTATTGAAATAAGAAATTAATTTTGCATAAGAATAAATAAGTGGAAAGTTAAACCCACTTAGTACTTATAGCACTACAGCTAAAATCGTAATTTATTTTATTTTCAGTCCACCAAGCAACGTGTGTTCGCTAACATGAACTAATGGGTACTAAAGCAAAGTATTAAAAGATAGAACAAATTCGTTAAAAAATCAAGAAAAGTGTGCTGCATTCCGTTGTACACTGTCCGTAATGTCTGTTTACAATTTTAAAAAATTATTACAAAAGCAAATAAACAGACAGATATGTGGAAATTGTTACAAAATTAGGAGTAGATACTGAAGTTTTATTTAACTAATTTAATACATCTCTTTATTGGCACCATTAGTTGCATGAAGCACATCAAGACGGTACTCGATTTCTTGTTACGTTCGCTTTAGTATAGCCTCATCAATGTTGACAATGGCATCAGTGATCTTTTGCTTTGGATTAGTGATATCCTTTTACTTTGTTCGATGCACGATACCTTTAACATAACCCATAGAATGAAGTCCAGGGAAGTGATATTTGGTAAACGAGGTGGCCAGGGAATTGGGCCATACCTTCCAATCCACTGATCTGAAAATGTTAGGGGTTCATTTAACAGTACCTCTTTCATCAACAGAATACATGAAATACACAAATGCAATGTGATTAAAAACTTTGAAAACTACTGAGTACATAGATCAAATCTGATTAAGATATCTCATCAATTGCTTTTGTAATTTATCTTTTAAATTGTAAAGAGACTTTATGGACACCCTGTACTTAAATGGCAGTGAATGCAGAACAATCTCCTCATGCCTTTCAGAAACTAATCACTAACATTTAGACATTTCGTTAGAAGCCAAGAAAAAAGTGCCGCAATGCTCTGTAATATCTAATTTCCTACATGGCAGTAAATGATGGACAATGGCTTCGCAGATGACGAAGAAACTTGAATCGACAGGAATGTAGTTTTGCTGAGAATGCTATGGACAAAGTATAAAATAGGAACTACAAAGAAACGTATACTTACAATCAGAAAGAGAGAACTGAAATCCGAAGTCGAACAGGAACAACGAAAGATACCTTCCAGAAACTAATTAAACTATTAAGTGATAGGAAAATGTCCTTAGAAAGAAAAAAACTGATGAACGACGATGTAATATCTAATCTCTTATATACCCATGACTGCTGAACAATCTCTTCACAAACGAAGGGGAGACTTAAAGTGACAGAGATGTGCTGAACCGACGAAGATTCAGAATATCATGGTCAGTGCATGTGGACAATGAGGAAATTTTAAGGAAAGTAGGAATTAAAGGAACACTTTTCAATAAAGATTTTCTGGGACACAATGTGGAAAGGGAACGTGGACAATCCAACATTCACAGGACATAGAGAAGACAAAATAAGCAACGGGAAACAAAAAGTAAGATGCTTGAAAGTTTGTGTGAATGGATGGCAGAACTAGGTCAAAGAGGGATGGTAATCGGTCAAAACTTAGTTAAATCAAGAAAATACAGGGGAAGTTGTGGAGAGCAATAATCGTTCACATCTTGAAGGGAGATGTCACATAAAAAGATGCACTATATTATAGTCTCGTCGATTTCTTTTCTTTCCTTGCATAATAATAATTAATAACATTTTCTGTTTTGATCTGACAGTAATCGTATTTATTGATGATGGTGACGATAACTCTTTGGAACGGATAATGATCTGATTATCAAGGTGAAGAGAAGAAGAAGGACAAAGATATTAACGATAATCTTTGAAGAATGATTATAATAAAAATGAACAGTAATATTATTGTAATATTTAGATCAGCCTTTGGCTTGGTCAACGAAAATGACTTCAAATCTTCCCTAAGTCTGCAAGCCATGGGGAATAGTGGGCCTTACTCTGCTATGTGGATCTTTAACATCATAACAGGAAAGTGAATTCAAAATTCTAGTTCTCTAAGACTGGTTTCTTTACAAAGGTTAAAAAAAACCGCACTCTACTTTATTATTTTTAAACATCTCTGGTAGTAGGCGAGAAGAGATGGATTCTTGCTTTTGCTATCTGTCTCTCCCAATCCGCCTTTTCTCCTCTTTCTTTTTTCGCTCGCCATTTTAATGTTCTCGTCAGATTCGACCAGCAATTCCTTTTGCTTCCAGGTTGCATTTACGCTCATAAATGTTAAAAGAGCCTATCAAATATGTTATCTACGCGCGTGCAGGTTAGATCAAAGTATATTTATCTACGCTTTAATCTATTAAAAATTCACAATGATAGCATTTGTTATAATTTAGCATTTTGTTGTAAAATAAATATAATGATATTAAGAACAAACTCATTACAGGATGTTCGAGTAGCTTAACGGTTGTCTGCGCAGAAGGTGAAGCACGAGAAGCGAGTTCAAATTCCGGTTTGGTCTGTTTTGTTTTATGGCACATCAACACTTCAATGGGTTATTTAATGCCGACAAGATTTTTATTGCTGGTAATATATTTTTTTCAAAAATATATTGCTGGTAATACTTTTCTTCAAAAATGCATTGTTGGGGTAATATTTCCCATCAATGTATTTTCACCGCAAAAAGACTCTCAAATTCATCGCAGACAATGGCTGTAGGACAACTAATCAACAGTCAAGACAATGGTGTTTGGGCGTGATAAAAAATCTGATGCAATCAGGTATGACTCAAAAATTTTAAGGCCAAACAAATTTTTGCTGAGTATTTGTATGAAGTGGATGACACAACCTTGGCTGGAATTTGAACTCGGTCTGCAAATTTTAATTTCCAAATAGATGACCATTGCGCCTTACGTAAGATGATTGTAACCAGAAAAAATAATCGCAACAATTCAAATGATTATAATATAAGAAAATAATTATGGAAAGTTAAAATAATTATGACAATAATAACCAAGTTAATATTACGAAATTAATAAAACTAGGTACCTCCACAGATTCGCGATACCTAAAATGAAACATTTTGAAGCTTTTAGTTTAGTTTTAATTTCAACCTAATAGATTAAATTTAATATTTCCAATAAGTATGCTGTATTTCAAAACTAATTTAAATACATTGGAATGAGCTTTCGTCTTGAAATTTCAAAGATTTTTTTATTTTCGAGCTACCTTTAGCAAAATGTTATAAAAATGAAATATCTTTCTTAAAAAAAACTTCCAAAAATAAAATATACTTTTCTGAAACTTTATTTGAGGGATATTAGCAGATTTAAAGTTTAATTAATCTGATTTGAAACAACTATTATTTACTTTAATATCTGTCTATATCTCTGAAATGAGGTATTATGTACAATATTTACACTATTCGGACTATTGTCCTCATCTTTGTCACCATATTTATCACAACGTTTCGGCCGTTATACGCTCCGGCTTTCTTCAACAGCCGAAACGTTGTAATAAATATGGCGACAAAGACGAGGACAATAGTCAGGATAATGTAAATAATGTACTTACTTTAAGTTTAAAATATCGCAGAAATGCATTTTTTAATACAGCGGTATCTGTTTATTTATGTTGAGAGCTTCTTAACAGCTTAATGGCAGATTTTTATCTGATGTTGTTCTACGGGAGCTTTAAATGTAAAAAAGATAATTGAAGAATATAAAGCAAGCGCCTTTTAAGTACTTAGTAATCTTAAAAATTTAAGAAAATATTCACGGTATTCTAATGTTTTAATAAATTTCAAAGAATTTGGGCTTTAAATTTCCTCTAGTTATCGCACTTATTTTCTGATTATGTCGTGTATGGGCGACCGTATCAACAAAAATTTGCACCTTTATACACATAAAAAAACAATTCAAAATTCTTTTTAAAATAGTCGGAGTTGTCATATTGTAATAAGCTTTACGATATATGAATAGTAAATATGATTTTACTTAATAACAATATTCCCTAAAATTTATACCTTTGAGACTGAATTTTAAAAGATTTAGACTTTATAAATTATTCTAATTAAAATTGTAAAAACTCATAATAAATCTTGTAAAAATTCATTTATCCTCTAAATTGTTTTTCTTAAGAAAATATAGTCCTTAATATATATTATTCATAAAAGCAATCTAAAGCTTTTTTCTAATTAAATAATGTCTTAGTTTTACTGGGGTTTTTATTTTACGATACAGAAAGGATTTTCGATAGGACGGGTTACAACTTTGCAAAAAAAAAAATTGAGATTTAAATTCTCCAAGAGTTCTGCTTTTAACTAGTATGGTCACTAAAATTTAACTAGTATGGTGATTAAATTTAACTAGTATGGCCACTCAAATTTAATTAGTATGATCACTAAAATTTAACTTATTAAGTGGGGTGAAACAAATGAAAAAAATATTTTTATCAATATTTTCTAAAAATAAACATTTCTAAAATAATTTCATTCATTGGTGAATAAGTCCTGAAAGTTTCATTAATACATGACAATTATTTGATTTTCGCAAGGATTTCCAAATTAATGTCTGTCACCACAAAAAAAGACACCAAAACTGGCTATGCTAATTAATAGTACATCCGCTGATGCAAGAAAAACAAGATTTTTAATCAAATTTCGAATGTTCTAAAAAGGATTAAAAATTTAATTGAACATTCAAAAATACTTTGATTTTGACTCTTAATTAAGATTTTGACATAAAGAGTTTAACAATCATAAAGATTTTGACAATAAAACATTGTTTTCATTAAGTTTGGAGTATTTCTCATCGCGGCATGCTAAATTTTAGCGATTTTGTGGAGGTGGTAGCTATAATAAAATAACGTTGTTAAATTCATATACCATAATATTTAATATTGTGGATAACAATGATTCTAAAGGGACCGATCTTTATTAAATTTTCAGTTGTATTCATGAGAGAATTAAGCTTTCAATACGTGCATACGATCCCATAGTTCCAAACAAAAAAAGTAAATTTAGTACTATTAATGCTACAACTGCTATTATTAATAATAATAGCAATAACGCTCTGATGCAGCAGTAAGTATAGCTCTCGTGTTTTTTGATTTTAATGGATTGATGCTTTTAGCATGTGTTTTCCCTTGGCAAATCACGATAGGCTACAGTAAATAACCGATTCAATACCACAGATTTGCTGGCCATATGCATGACCAAGTTGGGCATGTCTCTTAGGGGTTAACGTACTGTGCATCTCTGTTCATGCATTGAAGTAAAGGTGGAACATCATAAGGTTGGATATTTTAAGTTTAAACGCTGAGGCAGCCAATGCGACCTGGGAGCCACATACAGATACTCAGAAACACTTTCAGTCGATCATAATCTCAGGAAGTTGTAGAAGGAATCTAATCGTTTTAGGAACAATCGGGTTGGCTGGAAAAATGTCTGGAAGAGGTGAAAATAAAGGGAAGAGCTGCAACAATCCAGGTGTTAGCATAATTGGAAACAGCTTGTATACTGAGTAGAAGGCTTGAACATTGAAGAGACTTGCTACCACTTGATCTCCACCAGCTACTACTCATGTGAACACTCAATGAGTTAATAATAATAATAATAATAATAATAATAATGAGAAGACCCTTAAAATTACATGGTTTTCTTATTTGAATTTTCTGATGAATCTTAATTCTTAAGTTAATGATTGAATAAACTCATGGCGAGTTCTACAACAATAAACTATCCGTAGAATTTCCCCTATCGAATCGTTTAATATTTGAGCTTAACAATTTTAACAAAATATTACAATAACAATCATAAATATGAATGCTGGCCGTTATTTTAAGAAGTGAGTACAAATAAAAAAAATTTAAGTTAACAACTTTTTCCATTGCACTGAAACAGCCGTCATACCCTTTTATCTTCCCTTCTTCCTTTAATTTCCTCACTGAAACCAAGTAGCGTCTCTGATATGTGTTTTGTTTTTCCACGCACTCAAAATGTAATAGTCTATTTTTATGAGGTATTGGCAGATGTTAAACACTTCTATCTTTACTTCTTTCTTTCACTTTTTCGTTCTTTCTTTCTTTCTTTCTTTCATTTTCTCACTAAAAACAAGAAGTGCATTTCCCCTTCTTTCCATGCCATCAGAAGGGAATAGGCCATTGTTTACTAGATATTGGTAAGACGTAACGGTCGTGCGAACTAACGAAGGAAGGGACAATCACAACAACAACAATAATAATAATAATAATAATAATAATAATAATAATAATAATAATAATGTATCCTGATGCTATACAAAGCATGGGTTTCTGATCTTAAATGATTGAAGATTTTAATATGTGCATATTTTATCTTGCTAAATCAAAAATTGACTATCCATTCAATAGCACAGATTTGCTTGCCAGTCACTTAACCTTTGGCACTGTAATCTAAATACAGCACACAAAAACTAGCCAAAGAACTTCAAGAAATGGCTAATGATCCTACTAAAATTCCTGCCTCGGTAACCAAAGAAATTACTTTCCTTCTACGTAAGAATGGTGACACAAATGTCTCAAAAACTACAGACCAATTACATGTCTTCCCACTACTTACAAACTGTTGACATCTATTCTGACAAAACAGATATTTTCCTATATCTTCAACAAAAAGGATGCAAACGTGGCTCTTACGGATGTAAAGACCAATTACTTATTAAAAGGATGATCTTGTAAAACTGCTTTAAGAAAAATTTCAGTACTGCCTGGATAGATTGTCGTAAGGCATTCGATAATGTACCCCATTCCTGGATCTTAAAGTCTTTAAATATATACAAGGTATCACTCGTTGTCATCAATTTCATCAAACTATGTCGGTATTGAAATAACGCTTCAACTCAATCATATAAATGGAGTCTATAAGTCTGGTGAAACAGAGGAATAATTCAAGGTGACTCTTTGTTTCCCTTACTATTTTGTATATCCCTAATAACATTAACCATCAAACTTAACACGACGAAATATGGCTATAAGATATCTCAAAAGAAAATAAGCCATCTTATGAAGTCATCATGAATGACTTAAAGTTATACGCTAGGAAAGACAGTAAGCTGGAAGGTCTCCTGAAAGCAGTCAAATATTTCAGTGATGACATTGGAATAGAATTCGGTTTGGATAAATGTACTAAAGCTACAATTTTACGAGGATCACTACAACAAGCCTCTTCTATTAGCTTAGACACTGGGGTAATAATCAAATATTTAGAAGTAGAAGAAGCTTATAAGTACCTCGGTGTAAATGAGGGTGAAGGAATACACCATAAAGAATGAAAGAAACAATGTGAAAAGCATACGATAAATGGGCGCGACGCACATTAAGAAGGGAATTGAATTCTCAGAACAGAATTACGGCCATTAATAGACTTGCCATCACAGTGGTTCAATATAGTTTCAACATCTTGAAGTAGATTCTAAATAATATCAAACGCATGAATTCTAAGACAAGAAAGCTTCTTTCTAAGCATAACCTGCATCATCCAAAGGTTGATGCAGACTGTCTATACATACCCCTCAAAGAAGATGGGAGAGGTCTTATTTAGCTAGAATTGTCATACGACAACAACTATTGGATTACTAACATACATGAAAACAACAAAGGACTGAATGATACAATTAGTCAAACAACACGAAAACAGAAAAAAATATTCAATCATGAAAGAAGGTTGTAAATACAAACGAGGTTTACATTTAGTAGATTCCAAAACCAAAAAAAAGGAATCCAAGAACCAACAGTGGCAGCAAAAAATATGAAAAAGAATGCCAAGGATAAAGCTCTTGAACAGATGAAACAACACTAGCAAGACAAACTTCTGCATGGCCAATATCCAGAACGTGCTAATAAATCTAATATTGATAAAGTTAACACTCATCGATTGTTATGAGTATCTGGATTAACGGCTGAAACGGAAGGCTTTATTCTTGCAGCACAAGACCAGAATCTTTTCACTAGAAACTTTCAGACAAATATCATACATAATAGTGTGGATCCAAAATGCAGGTTCTGTGACAAATATCAGGAAACCATGGACCATCTAAACTCAAGATGCTCTGTACTTGCGCCAAATGAATATTAAAATCATCATGATAGTGTGGGGCAATACTGACACTGGACAATGTTCAAACACTTTGGAAAAGATGTTAATAAACACTGATCTGAACATCACTCTGCACAGGGTTACAGAAATAGAAGATATCACAATTCTATGGAATTACATCATCTTTACAGACAGGAAGAGTGAAGCAAATAGGCCGGACATAATTGTCAACAACCAAAAAGAAAAAAACTTACCTATTAATTGATATGGTTTGCCCAGTGGACTATAACATAGAAACCAAGGAATCTGAAAAACTATCGAAGTATAAAGACAAAGAAATTGAAATAGGAAAAATGTGGAAATTGAAAACAAAAATAGAAACAGTCGTAGTAGGTGCGCTTGGAATGATAAAAAAAGGAACACAACAACACATTGAAAAAATGCGTGAAAATCCCAGCTTAAGAAAAATGCAAATGTCTTGATAAGTACAGCCCACACGCTAAGAAGAACTTTGACCATGTAATTCTAGTAATGTTATAGAAGTTAGAAAAACAAATCATGAAATGTAGCCATATCAACACACCACTACCTGCCTTAGGTCTTCCCGCAGATTTGGTAGGTAGTATGACTATAGCAGAAATCGAAATATAATGAAATGATAATAATTTGGTGTGCTCGAAACCTAACCAAAAAGGCTAGAATTGAGATTAACTGAATCAGAAATTCCGGCAAAACCTTACAGGTCTGTGAAGTTACAGATGATAAAGATGCCGTAAGTTTAAATAAACGTCCCGTCACTCAGTCAGTCAAGACATATTATGTGAACATTGAAACTTACGAATTAATAAGGGTAAAAAGAATAATAATATGAATAGAAGAAACTTCGCGATATAAGTTAGTTCTATTCTCTTAATCATTGGTAACAATGAAAAGAAGATATGTTAAGTATTGGTAAATTCGAAAGAGAAGTCAAAACTTGGATAGTGTCAGAATCTTCGCAGAAATCGCCAAGACCTCGAACTGAAAAGCTACGCCTACGTCAACTAAGTTCTGATCGAGGTTCCGAAGTTACTTTGACGAAGGCTGTGACAAAGATGAATTTGGACCATGAGAAATCTTGCAAATGTGACTTAATTGAGAGAAAAAAAGTTGAGTTTTCTTAAAAGACGAATTTCCACACAACGGTCTTCGTACAAGTTCAATAAATAAAAGAATTCAGTCAGTTTTAAAGTTGTTTAAATAAAATGATCTAGAAATTAAAACTACAAAGGTTTTACGCTGAACTTCTACTGAAAATGATTAGATACAGATAATATTTCCAGTACCATCCTAAAAGATTACAGCTTAGGCAAAAGAAAATGCAGACTAAGTGGAAAACGGGATGTTGACGTCACTGAGTAGATTAGAAGATCCTGCAGAGAGATTCAGATAATGACACGCAAACGAGACACCTGGAGTGGGCTGGTCAAGTGCTCATCTGTGCAACCACCCTACGACCACACCCGGTCATAGAACTGATGCTGATGATGATCTGTTTTCAGTTAAAATGGAAAACTACAGTCTGTTTTCAGATTTTGGTCATTGTTTCTAGTGATTCATAGATAAAAAATCTATGTAAGAAGAAGCAGCAGACGGAGAAAAAATGGGCTGACATCGTCACAGAACCCTGGAAAATCCTTGAGATAGACTCAGATATTGGGAAGCAACCGAAACATATGGAGGAAACTGGTCAAGTGATCAACTGTGCAGTGACTCTACGACCACACCCGGTTATGGAAAGATGATGATGACGATGACGACGATGATGATGATGATGATGATGATGATGATGATGATGATGATGATGATGATGATGATGGCGAGGAGGATGAGGATGATATACAGGTAAAATTATTGAAGGAAATTCTTTTATGGTCCAGTATTTCAGACCAAAACATTATAGTAAGAATCTTCAAAAATCAGAACGATAATAATGAAAATAATAATAAAGTCCGGCCTTCACCTAGGGACAATTGCACACATCTCTGTTCAAGGGGAGTCATCGCATGGTGTTAAAAGGGGTTTTATATTTTTGTTATAAGGATAAGGTAATCAAGGTGATCTTTGGAAACAAATCTAGATATTTTGAAACACTCTTTATCAGAGACTATCAGAGCGTATTGGATTAACGACCTGAAAGTCTTTCTAACTGGACTCAACCTATAATGTTATGCGCTGTGTTTCCATCAAGGATTTTCACCATATTGCGCCACATCTAACTGTGATGTATGTGCCTAGTATTCTTTTATCAGATTGGGTCTCATGATGGATATTATAATAATAATAATAATAATAATAATAATAATAATAATAATAATAATGATAATAATAATGATAATAATAATGATAATAATACGCCGAACACCATCCAGACCCAGTTACAGACATAAGACCTGTAACAATTTTATGGGACTATAATAAACACACAGAATATTCAAGGCTACTCGACCATATATAGTGATCAAAGACCACAGAAACAGAATGGGTTTTCTTATTTACATGGAAATTCTTATAAAATATCTTTGCAGATGTTCAAAAACTATCAAAATACTAAGATCTTGAAGTGGAAATCTATAAAAGCGCATGTAGACATCAATAATTCCAGTTGTAGTTGGGGCCCTGGGTTTGATTGGAAAAAGGTTCTGATAGACTCATTGAAGAGATTCCTAGTCGCCTGTGGATTAAAGATTTGAAAAAGAAAATCGTTCTCACAAGTACAGCTCGCACCTTATGAAGGGTTTTATCTATGTAAAATGTGTATGCTGTTAGTCTGTTTTCTTTTCATTTGTATTTTTTTTTTTACAAAAATATTCAGTAGAAAATATTAAGATGCCATTTCTGACCTTAGGTCTCTGGCTGGGTCCCGGAAGGAAATAAGTATATAACGGAAATCAAAGGAAATAATAATAATAATAATAATAATAATAATAATAATAATAATAATAATGGCATCTGAAGACAATATCATTACATGTTGTTGTTATAGGGGCTTTGTGAATGACATCTAAAGGAGGAAACAAATATGTGGGCCAAATTCCTGATAGCTTTAAAATTGAAAAAAAATCATACTCAAGGCAACTTCTCAAATCTTGCGTAGATTTCTTTCCCCCTATGCAGTGACCACAATTGCATTTTTTCCTGTCTGATTGCATGGCACCTCATCTATTTCATCTTCTGATACAAAAACATTTGTCGCCTCTTGAAGTCTGGTTGACACTTGGTGGCAAGTTGTACTGCGCAAAACAAAAATAGAACGCAAGAATAACAACAACAACAACGACAACAACAATAATAATAATGGCCGAAACATTTTTCTCTTACCCAATCAAATGCAAGCGTAGAATCCATTCACAAATCATAGCTGTTCTTATAATAGTCTCACATACGTGTATGTGTATAGGTAAACTAGTTTATATTTTTACACATAAATTTGCATATGTTACGCCATGCACCTCCATATGCATTGCTGTGCAAAAGTAAGTGAACCCGAAAGATAATATTTAAAATAATTATCTCTTTTTTTCAGATAATCAACAATTCTTAATTAAACTATATATTCATTAAGAAAAACCTTTATTAAATGAATTACAACCACTTTTATTTTTTATCAAGCTGGAATAAAAATATTAATTAAAAATTAGTACGTGCAAAAGTAAGTGAACTCTTTTTGTTTTACATAGTTGTCAGTGCAAATATTTTTATGCACATGTAAAAATCAAAATGACACGTGTTCATTTTTTGGTAAGCTGTGTACACTGCAATCAAATAATATAACTCTGTGTATGCAAAAGTGTGCAGTTGAAGACTATTTTTTTTTAATATATATGCAAAGATCAAAAGAACTTCCTGAAGCTTTAAAAGATCGCATAATTGAAACCTATAATGATGGAGAAGGCTACAAAAAGCTATCAAACCAATTTGGTGTGCATTCTCCGACGTGCAACAAATTATTTATAAATGGATGTTCTTTGGTATGACGGCACATCAAGATGTGGCCTTCCATGAAAAATAACAACAAAAGCAAGTAGACATCTAGTTCGGCAAGCCCAGACATATCCTGCTATGACCTTTGTTATTCTCCAATGCTCACTGGCCAATGTCGGAATCAATGTGCATACATCTATAGTGCCATGAAATCTGAATCAAGCCAATCTTCATGGCAGAATGCCTAGCAAAATACCACTGCTTAAGAAATAGCACAAACATATTCGCTTCAGCTATGCCGAAGATTATATTAATAAGCCAGAAATATTCAGGTATAAGGCTTTGTGGTCAGATGAGACCAAACTGGAGCTTTTGGGTAAGAACGATAAGTGGTATACCTTGCCAGCTCCAAATACGGCTTTTGAAGAGAAGAATTTGATACAAACTATTAAATTATGACTGTGACAGCATTATGATTTGGAGATGCTTTGCTAGTTCAGGGAAAATTATACGTATTGATGGCACAATGGAATCTGAAGGATAACAAGTAATTTTGAACGAAAGTGTCTTGTCCTCAGTTCCAAAGTTGGGTTTATATCGTGACTGGAACTTCCAAGAGGACAATGATCTGAAGCATCTTAGCAAATCCACAAAACAATGGATTCGTAAAAATAAATTTCAAGTCTTGGAAGGGCCTAGTCAAAGTCCTAATCGAGACCCAATTGAAAATTTGTGATTCAAGTGAAAGAAGGCAGTGCATGGAAGAAACGCAGGTAATATTGAGCAATTGTGATAGCTTTGCCAAGAAGAATGGTAAAAATCGGCACACACTACTTCAAAAGATTTCTTCAAAATTATAGAAAAAGACTGGTTGACATTGTAACCTGAAAAGTGACAGTCACTAAATATTAAATGCAAGGGTTCACTTACTTCTGCTTATCTGAATTTTAAATTAATATTTTTATTTCAGCTTGATAAAAAATTTTGAAAGTGGTTGTAATTGATTTAATAAAAGTTTTTCTTAGTGACTATCTAGTTTAATTAAGATTTGTTGATCATCTGGAAAAAAGACAATTTTTTAAAATATTATCTTAGGGGTTCACTTACTTTTGCACAGCACTGTATATACGCACACACTCACACACAAAGCACGCGCGTGCGCACGCACACACACATACGTACATACATACATATGTATATATATATATATATGTAAGACAAAATGGAAAAATTATTTGTGACGCGTTTCATCCGTTAGGACTTCATAGGACTGGGTTTGTTGACGTTTTGTGACTAAACGTACGCATGACAACGTCAACAAACCCAGTTCAACAAAGTCCTAACAGATGAAACCCGTCACAAATAATTTTTTTCATTTTGTCTTACAATTTCCTGAATGCTCTTCTTGATATATAAAAATATATATCGTTATCTCATATCATAAGTATCTATACATATATATATATATATATATATATATATATATATATATACATATATATATATATATATATATATATATATATATATATATATATATATATATAAAGGAATATAGTCTTAAAGTGTGCTATATTTATGGGATAAAGTGCTCAATATCAGAGATAGAGCGTGTGTAAATATAAAAGTGAACATAGAAGTCAACACTTAGAGGCCACAGTCTGTTTCATGGTAGATGCAATCATCGGCCCGATGATTGCATCTAGCATGAAACAGACTGTCGCCTCTAAGTGTTGACTTCTATGTTCACTTTTATATATATATATATATATATATATATATATATATATATATCAAATATGTGGTGCAGTTTAATTTATATTACAATGAATCATTCATACAAAAAGTAAATTAGTTAATGACATGAAATGGCGAATTCACTTCTCTAACTAAATTTTTAAAATGCATTAACCCACTAAACACTCGATGGATGTTATGATCGTTATTTTTAAAAATTATAAACTGTATTAGGTCTCCCTTAATTATGCAAGTACTTGTTATTAATAACATACTTCAAAAAAACATATTTCGATTTGCATTATATTTTTTCGTCTCGGATGCTACTTGAATTTTACCAAAAAGAAAATAGTTTCCATGCCTGATGATGACTGGTGAACCTGTCGAAAGTACTTGCATATTTAAGGAAGACCTAATACAGTGTATAATTTTAAAAAAACAAAGATCATAACATTCATCTACTGATTAGGGGCATAATGCGTTTTTAAATATTACTTGGCGAAGTGAATTCGCCATTTTATCTCACTAACTTTATTAATTTACTTTTTGTATGACTGATGTATTGTAATATATATATATATATATATATATATATATATATATATATATATATATATATGTGTGTGTGTGTGTGTGTGTGTTTGTTTGTGTGTGTGCGCGCGTGTCTGTGCATGTGTTTGTGAGTATGTATATCTGTTTATCTATACGAGGTTTTAGTCGATAATTAAACATAAAGGCGAGGATTCCCGCCAGACCCCAAAATATATTGTGTAAGCCACATTTTTAAATACAGCTTATTTCGGCTTCCTCGTTTATATAAATGCCAAACAAACTTAAGAAAAATGTCTGTCTTTTTTACTTTTCTTTTGTCACTGTAAACGGAAAGTGCCCTAATTTAACATGACTTACAATGAAAGAATGAATTTTAACTCAATTTCCTTGTTTGTTTCGATGTTAATTATTATTATTATTATTATTATTATTATTATTATTATTATTATTATTATTATTATAGTTCAGTCCTTCGTATGAAGCCGTTTTGAAACAGAATTCATTTGTCCGTCTGTATGGACATACATACTTAAATTTGCGTATGTATGCATGTATCTAAGCTGATAATTTGTCAAAGGAAAAACAAAATCTGTAGAGTTATCTCCCTTTGATACGCCATTATTGATCTTTTCTTGAACCTTATTTATATCTATTTTTATAATCAGAACTTGTTTTGATATATTTCAGCGTTCAACAGTTTTTGTTTTTTCTGTTATTTTGACTGTAGGTTTTCTAACTATAATTAATTTTTAACTAAGAAAACTTACAAAAAAGATTGCGTAGAAATGTGTAAAAGAAAAGGAACAACGTATGAGGAAAATGTTTTATTTTGCTTTATTGTGGGGGGGGTTTATTTTCATGTCATTTTCTCATGGTTAAAGCCATCTATATCGATGACACGACAATTAGTATATACGTCTTAATGTTATCATTACTATAAGCACCGTCTCTCTTGCCTCTGGCTTTATTACACGTTTCATATGCTTATATACTTGCCTTCATATCTGTGGACATGTTGTTCTTTTGGCGATAGGCGTAAAACCTGTCCGGTTTCATCATTGTGAAGGATACTGGCTTAATTGCTGTTTCTCTCTCTCTCTCTCTCTCTCTCTCTCTCTCTCTCTCTCTCATCTCTCTCTCATCTCTCTCTCTCTCTCTCTCTCTCAACGATAGGAACACAGACATTTGACCAACTAAAGTCGCAAATTCGTCATCAACCAGTAAAGTTACTGATGTACATAATATATGTATATTCGTAAGTAATGTCTGTGCAGTCTCCATAGTTATGACGAGGATAAAAGAGGCCACAAGAGAAACTTTCGCCTGTTCCGTCACAAAAATAATGGTTATTTTGTATTTTTAAACTCAGCATCCTGCAGGTGAGCATCGTCTTCAAAAAACAAACAAAATCATTTTTAACTCCATAAATCAACAATGAACATTATTTTACAAAAACAAGGTTCAAAAATTTATTGTTACAAATTTGTGCATCCGTATAGTCAGAAACTATCGTATACAGCTTCTGATACTATATATATATATATATATATATATATATATATATATATATATATATATATATATATATATATATATATATATATATATATATATATATATATATATATATATATGTTGATTGATTTATACGTGTGGATATGTATATTCGTTTACGTATTGTATATTTTTAGTCCAGTTGTTAGAACGTCTATACGTACGGTGCTGTTCAATGTTTTCTAAAGACAGCCTCTAACGTGAATTTAACTGAATGTTTTTTCTGCTTAATAGAAATTAGGTAGAAAGTAGAACAGCTAATCGATAGAATGCAGGTTTTGTATCCATGAAATCATTTATATTCCGATTGCTTTGTGATTTGACTAAAAATGACTCGTTTTTCCGTGCGATTAGGGTCTCTTTAAACACTAGTTTAATAATGATATTTAATAAGGTTAGATTTGTATGGCACAAGGCCAGATTGAAGAGAAATAGCTGGTAGGAACATTGTTTAATTTGCCTGCATTGAAAATGAGCATCCGAAATCCTGGCTTTTATCTGAGATCGAACGCCGATCCCTGACATTTAATTTATATTTTTTTGGGTCAGTGAATATATTTAACTTTCTCTGTCAGGTAATATATATATATATATATATATATATATATATATATATATATATATATATATATATATATATATATATATATATATATATATATATTCAACCCAAGCAAGGCTACAAATATGCAAGGGGCTAGTGAGTCTGAAAGGGAATGAGAAGACTTTAGAAGGAACCGGAAACCCAATTCTAAACAAGAGATAAACCGCTACTCCTCTTCAAGACACCGGGTAGTTTGTGAACCGGGCAATAAACGATACATTATATTTAACTTATTTCCTGTCAAGGAACACAGACTAACAGAGAGAGAGAGTGGTTTTCCAAGCATAGCTTAGATGTGGCACAAGGCTGAAAGTATGGGGCACTCAATGAGGATCGAACTCACTACTCAGTCGTAATTTTTCCAGAGAGACAAGCTTGCTAACCATTACACCGCGTAGGAGTGCCCAGAGATTTTCCAGGCATAGATTAGATGTGTCACAAGGCCGAAAGTAGGAGGGCACCAAGTGAGAATCGAATTCACTACTCAGTCGTAATTGTTTTCGCGAGACAAGCGTGATAACCATTACAACACCTCGAGGTGCCCAGTGATTTTCCAAGCGTGGCTTAGATGTGGCACAAGGCCGAAAGTATGGGGCACCCAGTGAGGATGAATGTTATAATAGGGCAGGTTGATTTTTCAGTTTTATTAGAAAATCAACATTGCATTTGATATGACGACTACTGTACATCAAAATTTAGATTCATAGCTTTTACCAATTTTTGAGCATTTAAAACATCATCTGAAAAGAAATGTACAGAAATACCTAATTTCCGCAGGTTTTTGCTTACAGACTGACTTTAAAATTTTACCACTTCAAGAATAAATCCAAATAAAGTTGATATATTTTGTATTAGATAAATGTAATGGAAAATATATTCAAAACAGAATTCTAATTATGAATTATCACAAGCAAAATATACAATTTTTTTTTTATTGTAGTCGATAAGTGAAAACTGTAAAAATTGTAAAAGATTACAAAAAAGCTAGTCAACAAATAAGATCTTACACCATTTGTTAGGTTATAATGAATAAAAACAAAGAATATATAAAAGTGTATATAACACCATTGTACTTCTGGGCACAAATTATGAGAAAAATATCTTAAATTTTCATTGTTTATTTAAAATTGCCCTAAAACTACTGCACTGTATAACATACAGTGTAACCCGGATATAAGAGACCCGGATATAAGAGAAACCCGGATATAAGAGAGATATTATCTGGTCCCAAATTAGAGCCATACTTACCTAAACAAAATAGACCAAACCCGGATATAAGATAAACCCGGATATAAGAGACTTATTCTCCGGTCCCGACAACTCTCTTATATCCGGGTTACAAATTTTAAACCTAAAGCTAAACTCGTTTCCTCAAAAAATGTTAATGATTTTGAAAAAATATTTTGTGTTATAATTTATCTTGTGAAACCCCAACTTTCAAATTAAGTAAAATATCTTGCTTCCAAAGTCAACCTACCTATCTTGGCTCCAAAGTCAACCTAGCTATCTTGGTTCCAAAGTCAACCTACCCTAATGTTACAAGCCAGTCTTGTTCATACACGTATACATATCAGTTATTCATTTTATCTACGTTTGCATGTGTATGTATGTGTTGCTACACATATTTTTTTAATAAATGTGCCATTATTTAAACCTGAGACCATGTCATTCAGCTTTCTAATACATCCGACAAAAGTAAGTAAAAACTGATGTAAATAGTTATAAACTGTGTAACTTTGAGAAGAATCATTTTTGTTACAAGTTTTGTTTGAAAAATTGAGCGACGTCTTCGTCTTTTTTATTTCATTTACACAAGGTTTCATTCTTCAGTTTTCATCAGAAGTACAATCTGTAATTAAAAATGAAAAGATTTATTTTTCCAGGAAAATGTTAGCCAAAAAATTGTCATTAATATAAAAAAAAACGGATCATTCAATTTTAGAAATGTCTGTGACACAGACCCAACAACACCACCATCCTTGTAACCGAGTAATTCCAAATTATACCACGAGTGAATTCCACTAAAACATTCTTGATTACCATTCGTTTGTACTATGGTGTATTTGAACACTTCACAAAATGCTTTTCCTTAATATTTAGCAAGTAACAAATCAAAATTTCATAATTACTCAAGTAGTTATATATATATATATATATATATATATATATATATATATATATATATATATATATATATATATATACATCAGTCAAGTAATGATAAGGAGTCTTTTGTCTGTCATAATATTTGTGAGGATTACAAACAGGTTCGTCTACTGAAAATGAAACCAATTTTTGCATATTAGAATTCTTGGAACTTACAAATTCCCTTTGTAATATTGACTTTTTAATTCGATTTTTCTAAATAGAATATATTTTTGTTTGTTCAATAAAAACCGGAAAGATCCCTCATGACATCATAATACAGAATTAAGTGATAGAGAGAAGATAATTAAGAATTATATACATATATATATATATATATATATATATATATATATATATATATATATATATATATATATATGTTTGAAGGTATGCTCTATTTATGGGATACGGTGCTCAATATCCGAGATAGAGATAGAGCGTATGTAAATATAAAATATAAAAGTGTACAGTAAAGTCAATACTCAGAGGCGAGAGATTGTTTCATACTAAACGCAATCGATAAGCTACTTGCGTTGTGTTTTTTCTCGGCTATTTATATATACGGGTCATTGATGCATTGTGGGTAGTCTGTTCTAACGGTTATTTTCACGGTAGTGGCTTGTTAATTCGTTTATTATTTTATTTATTTATTTGGATTAATTTATTTTACTTGTTTTTGTTTACTTATTTTTTTTTATTTATTATTTCAGTTTTCGATTTTTAAGTAACGTAGTAAAAGTTTGTTTTCCTGTCTGCATTTTGTGATGAGTTCTGATCGTTTATTTAGTAATTTGTTTGATCTGGGAAGGAAATTATAGCTATTTTTCCTCGAAGCAGAGTTTGCAGTTTTTGGATGGATTGTTGTAGGCTGATGTTCTTTTTCTTATTTTCCATTTTTGGTGTGATTTGCTTTTTGTCTTTAATGTCGCAGATATACTTGGAAAGCATTGTGTTGTTCGCGTATTTACTATTTGTGAAATATGTTTTGTGTGCGAAGTTTCTTTGTTTCCAGGGTCCTTCAGTTACTTCTATTTATATTTTTTCTTCGTTATCTAATGATTTTACCGTGGCTTGGTATATTACATTGTTTTGTAAGCAATTGCCGTTTAAGGGACATTCGTTCTTTATTCTGCGGTTACACGTGGGTTTAATTTGTTCGAGTGATTTGTTGATAGTCTTCCTGTTGTGATTTTTTATTATTTGTGTCATGTTCTCAGTGCAACTGTAGCTGATTTTGCTGTGTTTTTGTTGAGTATTTTGTGTTGAGTGCTTGATTCGGGGAAGTGTTTGTGTCTGAGTTTAATGAATATTTTTCCTACGTTTGTCTTTATATTTTTGTTGTACACTGAGTTGAACCATATGATTTTTCTCTTCCTGTTCGCTTTTTTGTGCTCTGTGTTGTGTATGTGAGTGTTGCCGGGAATCTACTATCCTTCAGGGCTGTTTCATAGTTTTTCTTAGCTTCGTTGAATATGATTTCATTGTAATAATTGTCGGAAAGCCTGGGATTAATTGATTTTGTTATCTGCTTGATCATAGATGGCGTGTGTTTGGAAGATGTGTATATACATTGGTTGATTATTGGGTTTTCTGTAATGTTTATATGTACCTTTTGTTAGGTTGAAGGTGACATCTAGAAAATCTACTTCCTTTATTTATATATATATATATATATATATATATATATATATATATATATATATATATATATATATATCGGTTTTGTAGTGCGTATTCAATTTATGTAACGTAAATCATTCAAACGAAAAACAAATACTGAAGCTTCAGTATTTGTTTTTCGTTTGAATGATTTACGTTACATATATATATATATATATATATATATATATATATATATATATATATATATATATATATATATAAGTGGACAACGTTGTTTCATGCTTAAATGCAATCTTCAAGCCTGAAGATTGCGTTTAAGCATGAAACAGAAAGTTCACTTTTATATTATCATATGCTCTATCGGTGAGATTATTTTATTATTAGCAGACATAATGTCTGTAATTTATTCAATCAGACATGCCTAAAAGAGAATTTGCTGCCTAAATACACAAATTTATATATATATATATATATATATATATATATATATTAAATAAAAATAAAGTAAAAATGAAATCATATAGACTAGATATTCTCAATGGGGCGTTTGAAAACCACGCGGTAATAATGTTGTGAAAATAACCAATTATTTATTTGGATGTAAACTTTATAATGTGTTTGGTATTGATTGATTTTGATAATATTAACCATAACATTATCAGCGGTTAGAATAAACACTTTACTCTGTCATTGGATTAAGAAAATAACGCCGTTGATGGCTAGGTTAATGGATTTAATGATATTTCAATTCTTGCTGGGTTATTTAATGCCGAAATCATTATCTGTTTTTTATTTTCATTTGACTTTATTTTATTTTATTTTTCATTACCCTTAATCCCAAAATAAATTTTACAGGATAAAATATTTCAAGGAATTTTAACTTTAGTTTTTCTGCCTTAATTACCAACGAGAATATTTCCATATTTTTTTTTAATGTTTTATATATATAGACTAGTGTACCCGTGCCGTAAAAAGTGACAGCAATTTTTCTGACAAGTTTTAACATCGAGATGCAATGAAACACAATTTAGAAAAAATAAATTGAGATTAAATAAAACGGAGATCCAGAAGTCACAACTAAAATAGAGGCAAATGAATTGTTTAATTAATCCGTTGTCTTAATACTACGTTTCTTAAAAAACATTCTTATATTAGATTTATTACATAACAAACATAATAATTACATGTATTTCGTTCTATTACATGACGAATTTTCCTAATTCACGACTAAAACAGAAGCTACCGAAATGTGTACACGTTTTAGTTCCCTTATTACTATGTTTCTTGTAATAACTGTTTACTGTTTTCTTGATTGCCTTTACTTCTGATATCAAACGGTAAATGAAAAGCCGCCTCAATCCATACGTTGCAGATGTCGGAAGTAATTTCAGAAGTCACAACTTAAACATAGACTACTGTTTCGCCAATTAATTTCTTTATCACTGTTTTTGTGAAGGTTTTATTTGGTTAATTACCCTGAGAATCCCTTACTCTAGATTGCAGTTGTATTTGGTCAAGCGTTTCTTGCGAGGCACTCAGATACTCTTGTCTTTCTTCAACTTGGTCTTTGTCGTTCTGTTGCTAATCTTTTTATTCCAGGGGTAATTCCATTTATGAATATTTTTCGTTAAAAGGTTTTCTAAAAATTCTACAATTAAGAATATTATTATTTTTCTATCTAATAACTAAAGGAGAGACACGAAACGCATATATAAATAGCGTACTCCCTGCCGTAAAAAATGAAGTCTGTTTACAACAGTGTGTGACTGAACCTCATTTATAATGTAGCCATATATTATATAATAGGAATTATAGGGTTCATGACATACTTTGTGTCATATATGATATACACTAATCATTAAAGAGTTTATAATATACTTTGTTTCATATACGACAAAACAGGCATAAAGATTTAAAGACAGTATCCATTTGGTATCCATTTATTTAAAAGAAATTCTCTTTTATAATAATGAAGGAAGTATATACATTATTTGTTTGTCCTATCTAATTAAAGAAGTGTGACTAGAAAGATAAACATAAATACACAACGGTAATTGTTATATAGTTTGATATCTATTACTAATTTTCAAATAACAAATATCCAAATAGATCCCCATATTTTGGAGTATAGACCACTTACTTTATGAAGGACAGTAAGAGATCCACACCGACATTTTCGAATAGGTTCCCATATACTGTTGAAATTCACACTATCAAATTCTTATGCATCTGACCGATAAACCAATATGTGGCATCCCGTCTGCAGTCGTTCTCTCACAGACGTGCCGTCGCTTCCCTCTGTCTTTTTTACAAATACTTTCACGGTAACTGCTCCGATGAGCTGCTATCGCTGGTTCCCAGACTTCATCAATTTAAGCGTCCAACTAGGCTGGCATCTCGCTCTCCCCCTTTCAACTGTCGAAACTGTTACATTTAGCCCTCTCTTCTACTC
>OZ038494.1:71943140-71950640 GCA_964036315.1 Acanthosepion esculentum | reverse complement strand
CAAGCAAAATAATTTGACACAAATAAATAAATAAACAAATAAACGACTTCCGGTAAAATAACCGCCAAAATAGAGTACCCACAATGCACCACTGACCCGTATATATAAATAGCCGAGATAAATAACAGCACTCGTGGCCTGACGATTGCATAAAGCCACCTTTAGCTCTCTCTCTCTCTCTCTCTCTCTCTCTCTCTCTCTCTCTCTCTCTCTCTCTCTCTCTCTCTCTCAACGCGCCTGAGGATTTCAGTGTCACATGTTTCCGTTCTCTGTTAAAACACTTCCTAGATATTAAATTTTGTGCGCTTGCTTGATTTTGGCGTCCCCAGTTTGTAATTCGCATCTTGGGCTATTCAATTGTCAGCAACAGGTAACCACTCTGCTTAAATAAAGATAATAATATTACAATATTATACAATATTAAATCATATTATATTACATAATATTATATAATATTACATCATCAAAAGCTTAACAGTTATTTGAAGTTCTATGTAATTACTGTATAAGGCACTACAAGTTTTCTCTTATTTTAAACTCTCGTGGTTTCCACTAAATACTATAATCTTCAGTTCTTTCTGGTAGAAGATTTGATCTTTGACTAATAATATTCTCATTTTAATAACAATGATGTACCAGCAGAAAGCAACTATCACCTAGATTTTCTCAACTCATACGTATGCATCCCATTCTAAGACACAAAAATAGTGAAGTAAGCAGCATATTTTCTGACTGGGGCACAATGGGGAACCTCCACACCCAATAAGAATGTAGTGTCAGGAGACTATATTGTAAACCATCGTTTGGTTTTAAGCGGATTTTCTAAAGCTCCAAACCCCAATCTCTCTCTCTCTCTCTAGATAGATAGATAGATAGATAGATAGATAGATAGATAGATAGATAGATAGATAGATAGATAGATACATAAACACATACATAAGTATGCACAACACAAAAATGCAAAATATTACACTCATATGCATGGTGCATATATATATATATATATATATATATATATATATATATATATTATTATTATATAGAATCATAAACACATAGATAAGTATGCATGCACATATTCACAAAAATGCAAAATATCACACTCATGTGGATGGTGCATATATATATATATATATATATATATATATATATATATAGGCCAAATTTTGGGGCCATCATACAGATTTAATAAGTAGTAAGTTTCATACTTTCTTTTGTTTGATTAACTCATAGTAAGCTAGGATAATGAAACTAGTTAAACCATTAGTGTAGCGTATCCTCTTTTTTTAGATAGCGAGTTACCTAAAATTTTAAATCCACCAGTACTTAGATTACCATTAGGCAACAATGTATTTTTTGCAAAAAAGAGCAACAATTTTATCAAGTAATGGGTTAATTTCGTTATTGTTGTTGTTATATTACTACCATGATTATTATTATTATTATTATTATTATTATTATTATTATTAAATATATGACAAAATCCATCAAGGAGAGAAATTCCCTCTGGCCCACAGGTGAGCTACTAAATTAGTTTTGAGAAAGTCACGCAACCGTCAATTTTTAGGCAATTCTACAAAATCCAGAAGATAGTCTCCAAGGTTTTGGCTTATAATACATATATATATATATATATATATATATATATATATATATATATATATATATATGTATGTATGTGTGTGTGTGTGTGTGTGTGTGTGTGTGTGTGTGTGTGCTGCGACCTGTGGATTTTTACCACATCTGTTCTCACTTTTTGATATATATATATATTTATGCTCTACTCTGTATTGAGCACTCTTTTAAGAATAATAATTGTTGGTTATTGGAATTTATTCCGTATATACCAATCCTATACTTGTATATATATATATATATATATATATATATATATATATATATATATATATATATATATATATATATATATATGGCGTAACAGCAAAATTGTCTAATTGTTAGATTAAGTTTGAACCGTTGTATCTTAGAAATGATTAACGATATCTTACTGGAATTCTCCGGGGTTTTTATAACGCTATTGTACTCTTCTCGGAAAACTTGTTGTAACCTCCTGATACATTTTATCTCTCTACTGTTCCCGCTTTTTTAAACTTATTCACCATTCCCTTGATGGTTCTTGAATTGACTTTGAAGGTGGAAGCCAGAGTATGAATGCTGGTACAATTAATGAAAGCCTGAATGATCTTCTTCCTCTCACTATTGGTCAGTTGCGAAGACATGGTGAGGCTGACACAAAATGATTTTAACCTGTTATCTTTCTAGCTGATTAATTCAAAGTTTTTCTTTTTAGCGATTCATGCGAAAAATTGTGTCAAGATGGCTAAACATCTTATCTGAAAACCTGGAAAAAAGAAACTCAATTAGTTTAGTGTTTTTTTTTTTTTATATTAACCTTTTTGTGGGGTGGACAATTATCACATGCTGTTGCACGATTTGGACAATTTTGCGGTTACACCCGGTATACACACACACACACACACACACACACACACACACACACACACACACACACATATATATATATATATATATATATATATATATATATATATATATTATAGGTTAAAATACTGTTACATTAGAACATAAACAGTGGGTATGTACGTGTTCATATATATATATATATATATATATATATATATGTATGTATGTATGTATACTTCCCTAAAAAGCGAAACTTTCTTACTTGAAGGATTTATTTGTTTTAATTTCAAGCTAAATTTTATATTTACAATAAGGAAATTATTAATACTTTACGTTATTTCGAACCGAATTTACATTGATTGAAAAATTTTATCTGATTATCTTTAAAATCGTCCATATTGTCACATCTGTCAACATAACATAATTTTCTTTCTTAAAAATCTTTTAAACTTAAAATATAGTTTTCTGACATTTTATTTGAGAAAAATTAGCTAACTTGAAGTTTAATTAATCTCAATTGAAACGAATATTACTTACTTTTAGTTTTAAATATCACAGAAAAGCATTGTTTGACACGGAGATGGGTGTTTTTCTGAGGTGTTGACACATTCATTGACAGCCTGATGTTTGGGAAATTTATATATAAAGGAGAAAATGAATAAAAAATTACTTGACGAATACAATTTGAACGCCATTTTTATATAATTTTTTTACTATCCAATGATCTTTAAAATTTAAAATATTTTAACTATTCGAATATTTTATTGAATTTTACCTACTTTGCCTTTGTCTTACTTACGAAGACGCTTGTTAAAGAAATTTTAGAAAATTACCAATAAATTTAAAATTTACTATTGTTACCGATCCTATTTTCTGATATTTTCATGTTTGGACGTCTGCATTTATAAAAATTGAAACATTTATATACAAAAAATCAAAATTCTTTTTTAAAATACTGGGTCGATGAATTGTAGTAAGCCTTTCCATTTATGATTAGTAAATATAGTTTTATTTAATAACAATATCACTTGACCGCTAAATATTAATACAGAATTTCTAAAGCTTTGAAAATTCATAAATTATTCTAAATAATTTTTTAAATAAAGCAATTCTTGTAAAACTTCGGTATTCATCGAAAAAATGTTTTTCATAAGACAATAATGTCCTTAATATATTTTATTCATAAAAGCAATTAAACCTTTTTTTAATTAAATAATGGCTTAGTTTTAATGCATATATTATTTTACGATTCCGAACAGATTTTCTAGGGTGGGAAACCTATTCCCCGCCCCCCACACAAATTTTTTTAATATTCTGGGAGTTCTTGTATTTATAACTAATAGAATGTATAGAATATATAGACTAAAAGAATGTATAGACATTTCATAAAAGTTAGTGGGAGGGGGGTAATAAATGTAAAATAATATTTTTTCCAAGATTTTCTATAAAGGAAACGTTTAAAATATAAGTGCATTCATTTGTGAGTCCTGAAAGCCCCATCAAAATCTATTATCTGATTTTTGCAAGAATCTCCATATCAACGTGTTTTTCATCCCCAAAAACAAGCTCAAATTTCCCTTACAAATTTATGATCCCCAATTGACGCCAGAAAAGCAAGATTTTTAACTAAAGTTTCGAAGGTTCTAAGAAGGATGTACATAAAAAATACTTTGGTCTTTCTTCTGAAGAATAACGCAAAGAATTTGACGATAAAACTTTGTTTTTATTAAGTTTGGAGTATTTTTTTCATCAGGTAGGGTGATGTTTTAGCGAATCCCACTCTTTCTCACTCTCTCGCCTTCTCTGTCTCTGTCTCGCTTTCTCTCTCTCTCTCTATCTCTATCTCTCTCTCTCTCTCTCTCTCTCTCTCTATATATATATATATATATATATATATATATATATATATATATAATTCCCCACGTATAATACCCATTTTTTCTAAAAAATATTAGCAAAATCATGGGTGCGTACTATGCACAGCTACAAAAAATCTTTAAAAATTGCCGTAAAATAAAATAAGAATTATCATTAAAAAAATTACAATAATATTATTCTATGTTCAAAACCATTTTTTAAATAAGAGTAGGAAACGCTGGCCGTAATCAGATAAGAAAGGTACAATTTATAGGGTTTGATTACCAAACAAGGGGTGCGTATTATGCGTAAGTAGAAACATTTTCTTACACTTTCAGCACAATTTTAGGTGTGCGTATTATGGATGAAGACGTATTATACATGGGGAATTACTATATATATATATATATATATATATATATATATATATATATATATATATATATATATATATATATATATATATATATATATATACGCACCCTTGTGGAAATTAATTGAAACAAACGCTTTACTTTACTTTCTTTCACCATACGGTCAGTTTTAGAGCTACTAGAGTGACAGGGTATAATCGACTCCTATTTTTTCCTCGGATAAGGTCATTTGCATTGGTGTGCAGTAATATGAATCTATTTTCGTGGTGTATGATGAACTTTGTTTGGCCTTGAAAAATATGGCCTCATCCGTGATTGCATCAGATTTTCATCACGCCCAGACACTATTGTTTCGACTGTCAATTACTTGTTCTACGGCCATTGTCTGCGATGGATATTACTCCAAGGAAGCGTACGAAAATTGTAACGCTGAACGAATACACTGGCAAACCGTGCCAGTGAGCAAATCATAGTACCAGAGACTGGCTCGGAAACACTCCAGATTTAAATCCAGTCAAAAATCTGTGGTCAATCTGCAAGGAAAGACTTAGTGGAATGGACATACAAAGTACTAACATGTGCACTGGGTCATGTTTCATTGTAAAAATACGAAAAAAAGTAAATAAGTAAATAATAACGGAATTATTCGTTTTGTTTCAATTATGTTGCACAAGGGTATATATATATATATATATATATATATATATATATATATATATATATATATATATATATATATGCGGTGCTAATAAACTCCGTGCACAATTTAAAATACTTGTAAATACTTTGTAACCCTAGATGGTAGTAACAATCTGTAAAATGGATAAGAAAGAAGTATTTAAATTTATTATTGGGATTGTTAATTTTCAACATGTCCACCATCATTACACATAGAAAGGTTAATGTGATTCTGTAGTTCTCGGAAAACATTTTGCAGCTGATTTTCAGTAATTCCTTCAGTCGCATCAACTATATATATGTGTGTGTGTGTGTGTGTGTGTGTGTGTGTGTGTGTGTGTGTGTGTGTGTGTGTGTGTGTGTGTGTGTGATTCACAGACAGTACTGTTTCGCTGTATCACAGCTCCTCAGTGCGACTAGACTTCCGAATGCCTCAAGCCAGGATTGAAACACAACTAATTTTGTGTCAGCCAGAGCTATCTTCACTCGGTAGAGTTACACAACTAAATCTAGCGTATTGTTTTTACAAATGTAAACAAATGCCAATCAGCCAAAGTGCTCCATTCATTTTACTGAAGAGCTTTGCATTAGTGCAGGTGGCTGTTGTTTATAGAATTAGCTTATGACCCAAGAGTGCTCAACTGAAATGTATTTTCAAGAGCTAAAGTATGTCATTCACAGACAGTACTGTTTCGCAGTATCACAGTTCCTCAGTGCGACTAGACCTCCGAATGCCTCAAGCCAGGATTGAAACACAACTAATTTGGTGTCAGCCGCAGCTATGTATGTATGTATGTATGTATGTATGTATGTATGTATCTATCTATGTATGTATGTATGTATCTATGTATCTATGTATGTATGTATGTATGTATCTATGTATGTATGTATGTATGTATGTATCTATGTATCTATGTATGTATGTATGTATGTATCTATGTATGTATGTATGTATGTATCTATGTATGTATGTATGTATGTATGTATGTATGTATGTATATATGTATGTATATATGTATGTATGTATGTATGTATGTATGTATGAAATGGTACCAAAACAGGCATCAAATCACAGAGGAAAGATTAACAAACATGTTTTATTTAGTGTCTAGTGGTTTTTGGACAAACAAAAGGGAGATTTCAAAAAAACTTCTTTTTTTGTCGATTATTTCAATTTGTTTGTTTCTTCTATTCTTTTCAGTTTACCTCTTAATCACTAAGTATAAATTTGTTTTGTTTTGTTATCCATTACACTGATTTTAATACGTCCCATTCTTAAAGATGCGCATCTTTCAAGTCTCTTTTGTTAATCAATTGATTCTAATCAAGATGAGATCGCCACGAAGACGCAAGAGGGCTTCCGGTAGTGAAAGAGAATATTAAAACTTTAGTAGAACCGGAAACCCAATTCTTAAGCAGGGAACAAGGGCTAAGCATCTACTCCAGTTAAAAAAAAAACGGAAAGGAATGTGAACCTGACGATAGGTGAACTTATCTACTCTTGGTAAGATCCACAATTTAATATCATTTAATAATGGAGGTTACTATTGCAATATTCTACGGTGTCCCAATGTTAAGCCGTTATAGTTAAACAAAGAAGTAATAATAAAAACCCCAAAAGAGTTGATCTCTTACAACATACATGAAGATTTCTCTTACACGACAGACGCTTTAACCAATATGGCAGATCTTTTCGAAATCTACTTCTTCTTGAAGATTTCATTTCTAAATATCATTTAAAACGTTGCGATAAATACAATCAAAAATTGGGGAAAAAATAAGCCAAGTTTAATAATGAATTCTCCTCTCAAAAGTCATCATTGTCGATTTAGCATTATGTTATCCCTCGATCCCAAACTAGTTACTACTTTCGCGTACTTTTAAAATCTGACATACCTATAGAGCATAACTATCACTGAAAATGTGTACACCTTCTTTCTTATCCGGTCATTCATTTATGTGCCATGCACAATACACGCTTAGGCGATCATGTATCTTTCGATATGACTGACAATGCAGATTTTTCCCGCAGTAGGTTGCCATTTCTTTCTGCGGTAGACCAATTACCATCCAAGGCTATTTACCCATAGCTGGTGGGGAAGAAGAGGAGGATTCTTAACTTTCCCGAGGGTATTAACACGTAATT
>OZ038494.1:71935640-71938140 GCA_964036315.1 Acanthosepion esculentum | reverse complement strand
TCATGACGAGCTCAACGATACCTCATTTTTATTTCTACGCCACTGCGTTTAGCGAAAAACCGCCAAAAAACCGAAAAATCGATTTCATTTACGTGTACGCGCGCCCGTGCGCCCATTTGAGCGTATGTGCGTCAGTGTAAAATGACGTCATTATTTGTACTTTCCGCCATATTTGTTTAGCTTCATTCCTTAACTTTTTCACTATTTTTCTCTTTTCTTTCAATTGTTGCCACTTGAAATCCAGTTTTCTAGATATGTTGTCGTCATATATATATAAATATATATAGTTGTATATTTAGGCAGCAATCCTTCGTTTATGCATGTTTCATTAAAAACGACGGTTAAGCTTTTTATTTAATTTTTTGTGTTCGAACAAGAGCATTCTGTTCTGGACAAAGGGTGTGTAAAAACTGTCCAAATGTTTTATATTTCTGACCGCTTTCGGCTATACCTTTAGCCATTATCAAGGATGATTCGATTTTTCAGCTTAATTGAGTGTGTGCATTATGTGTATGTCTTAGTATGTAGTAGGGATGTTTTAATTTCCGAATACGGTTAGCACATTGTGGCCTTGTTCGTAGTTAATATTATTGAGAGTTGTTTTTGTTTTTTTCATTATAAAAGTTTCCATTATTTTTAATCTTTTTTACGGGTGGATGCAGTTAATATATTTCTGTTTTCTCCTAGTATGTTACACCTATCTGATCACAGCTCCATTAGGACCCATTTAAACACACACACAAATTTACCAGACTCCATCGAATCATAGGTAAAAGTGCTCAACATCAAGAACGTGGGTATATATTAAAGTGGCGAGTCCAAGAAAGACATCTGAATCACTACTACGCAAAAAAGGTCGCGAAACCAGAAACACATGGAAAATAGAGTATAATATATAACAACATTTAAACTACAAACATTTGCAGTTTATCTTCTTTTTAAAATATACACTATAACCTCTTCCATATATATATATATATATATATATATATATATATATATATATATATTGAACAATAAAAATTATTTTAAAAATTAAAACCTTCAGACACCCTGGGTTGTAGATTAATATTCTTTCGTTTTTATTATTATTATTTCATTTAGATTCCTAGACTAGTTTCGGCCAACATAGCCATCATCAGGAGAAAAATATTTCTGCTTGCTGGTAGTAGGGAACTACAGAAATGAATGTCTTGATGGAGAAAATGAACTTTTGTCTGTCGTTTTCATTCGTTTTTTTATTTTTTAGCTTTTTAACATGAATTTTTTAACATTTCTTGTGTTGGTCAAGCAGTCTCTTTTAAGTTGTTATTTGAGATAAGAGCTGGATAAGATGCTTTGAATTCCCTTGGTCAGTTTGGCAGTTTTATTGGTTCCTGGAGAGGAGATGTGTCTCTGTTGTGTGTGTGTGTGTGTGTGTGTGTGTGTGTGTGTGTGTGTGTGTGTGTGTGTGTGTGTGTGTGTGTGTGTGTTATTTGGTTCTTAGGGAGTGAGTGAGTATGATATGTGTAAGCGTGTATATTGCTGTGCGTGTGTGTTATCATTTGGCTCATTAGGGAGTGAGTGAGTATGATATGTGTAAGTGTGTCTTTTCGTGTAGGTGTGTGTATAAGTGTGAGGCCACAACACCTCTGTAAGCATGTCTGTCTTGTGTGGGTGAGAAATGTGGGAAGGTTTTGATTTGTATGGTTATGTATTACTACTATCTATATTGTTAAATTTATGGTTTAGCCCGGCTGGATAGTGTGTTTTTAAACGTTGTATCCACTTATGTTCATGGAACTCTAAAATCTTTCTAATGTTATCTGCTCTGAACTTTTCTATTCTCTCAATTATAGTGAATTTGGCATGGGTTTTAAAATCGTGTTTTTGTAAACGGAAATGTTGTTCTACAGGCAATAACCTTTCATGAGGAGTCGACTTAATTCGATTGCGGTAATTATTCATTCTGTAGTGGAAGGGCCATTCAGATTTTCCCACATATTGTTTCTGGTATCGTGCGCATTCTAATAGATAAATTATGACTTCTACAGTTAGAGTCGTGGTAGATTTTGAAATTAGATTTAGTGACTGAGTTATTGAATGAATACGTGTGTCTAATGTGGTTGCAGCATAAGCTCCTTATATATATATATATATATATATATATATATATATATATATATATATATATATAGTTGAGTGTGTGTCTGTGTATAAAGTTAGATATAACTAAAAATATACCTGAAAAAGACAATGTGAATAAAGACGAAAGGAAAAATTATCTCAGCCGACGCGATTCGCCGCACGATGGACTTTATCAAGAAATATGAAAGGATTTTATTTTACAAGTAGTAAAAATGTTGTTAGCGTTCTTACTTTTAAAATTTTGAAAAAGTGACGGCATTTTTACTTGTGTATATCAATAGACATGCAAAATAAAATCCTTACATTTGACTTGATAAAATTCCTATATGTTTATGCGCGTTTATACACGTGTGTGTATGTGTGTTTGTGTGTG
>OZ038494.1:71918140-71933140 GCA_964036315.1 Acanthosepion esculentum | reverse complement strand
AGGAATGTGTGCGAATTTCTTTAAAGATCAAAGGACGCTACTTCGTAGATGCCTCAAATCGTTTGTTGCCTAATGAGTAAAGAAGCGTTATTTTAGACAGCAAATATTTCTTTTTCAACATAATCTCCCTATTTGGGAATATACAGAATTCAATGGTAAATATTAATCCCCACAGATCAGACATTACTCAGTGAAATTTTCAAATCGAAATTCTGGTAATATCAACGTGTCGGTCTACAATAAAAGAAAAAGAAGGAATATCAATCAGCCTATCGACCGAAAAAAATAAGATGTGAATACCAAGTCGTACAATTAATAGAATAATGGCGGCATTTCTTCTACGAATTCCAGACAATATCAGCAAGACAGAAAAGCATGCTGGTGACTTGAGAAGACAAGTTGTCGCTTCTTACGCGGTAATGCTCACAAGAAATTCTTGGTATTAAGATACAAATAATTGCTTTAAAAAATTTTGAGTCAGAAATAAGTGGTATGTTGTACACATTGAGTGTTCGCGTTAGTATTTATTGGTGATTTTCACTAGAGATCAAATGACAGCATGTCGCCTATCATCCGATTTACTTATTATTCAATGTTAATTAATTAAACTAATAAAAATAAACCAATTCTTAACATTAAATAAAAGGTTCAACTCTGAAAAGATATTTTTTTAAATCAATTCACTCCATGCAAGGCGATAATGCCACTAAGGTGCAATGGACTACTGGGAATAAAAAAGAATTTAAAAAAAAACTTTAAAAGAAACTGGAAACGGAATCTTAAACATGGAAACAAAGAATAAACTTCTACTCCTGTTCAAAAGAACTGGGAGGAGTTTGAAACAAATATGTTCACACCTCTCCTGTCTTTTGAACAGGAGGAAAGGTTTGTCCCTCGTTTCCTGTTTAGGATTGTGTTTCCTTCCAAAGTCTTTTCATTCTCTTATATTTTCCCAATCCCTACAATTTTCAAGTCTAGAGTTAACAGTTATATTTCCTGCATAAACACATGAACTTCACTCTTTGCCCTTTCTTACACTCATAGAGCACCACACAGTATCCCTCTACCTTGAGTAGTTCTTGAGCCTTGTATTGGGTGACCATTAGTAAAAAAAAAAAATTACAGAACTCTCCTCAGTATTTCAGCTGTTCTTAGTGGTACTGTCGTCGTCTAGATAGTTTCTATTATTCCTCAGATGTCCACTATTTCCGGACGCTTCCTGACTCCTTCAGACTATTCTCAGGGCTCCTGTCATGAGTGGTACTACTGTCACCTACATGCTCTACAACTTTTTCAATTCTCTGGCAGGGGCAAGACACTTTTCAAACTTTCTCCATTTTTTTTAGTTTTGTTCTTCGTTATGCTAGAACAGGAAATACGTCTATATCACATTGAAACACCGGTTCTTGTACTATCCCCGAGGTTAAGCAACGTCGAGCTTGATCAATACTTTGATGGGTGACCGCTTGAGAATACTAGGTGTTGTAAGCTTGGAAGTGTGGTTGGTGTAATGGATAAAAGATCGGAATTGGAAAACGAGGTGTCGAGTTCCTATTCCAGTCGGGTTCGTTCTATTCACTTACGCGCAAAATACCATTGGGAAAGGTATGAATCCTATTCTCCCCCTATATACGGGTTAATTAGTAGGTCTTATCAGTAAATAATTATTATCTCCAAAACATTCTTAGAATCTAAAAATATTTTCTGGCTTTAAATAATCTTCAAATGGTTGGTAAACCGTAAAAAATATCAATCTGCCAAAACAACAAAATTTACTATGTTTTTTTTTCTTCTGGTTCAAGAAATTTGACACACTCTTCTGGCCTTGGTTGCGGTATTCGAAGCATTATATATATATATATATATATATATATATATATATATATATATATATATATATATATATATATATATATATATATATATATCAGTCTCTTGAACAAATGCTGGTCTGTGCATATATCATTGGTCCGTATGGTTTGAGAGTTTATTTCTTTTTATCTGAGGTTAAAACTCCCAAGACACTCCCCCGAGGTGAGCACACCAAGAAACCATTGGTGGAGACCCAGGCTCTGGCACACCACTGCGACAGATGGAGGAGAATGGTGAACAGCTCTGCACGCCAGCGATTTTTTTTTTGTTTGTTTGTTTTTTGTTTTTTGTCTTTTTGTTTTGTTTTGGGTTTTTTTCTCTGAGCTACTCTTTGAGTATTTATTCTTTTTCTCTACGGTATTCTTTAAGTACTTATTACATCATCTCACTGTGCTTGATCTAATTCCAAACTCCCGAAATCCTGGTCACTTTATTCCCCGTGGAGTGTTCTGATGCTTTCTTCTTCGGTAATCTGACCCCTTCGATGCTTTCTCTTTTTCTTTTCTTCGTTACAAGCATTGCATATTTTGCAATGCCAATTATCATTCTATAGTTTTGGTTGTATTATGGTTTCCAATTCCTTTTTGTTTTTAGCAAAAAAAAATGTTAAGGTCATCCATATCCATAAGGTGATTCACCTTTTCTCTCGGTTTTATCAACTTTATCCGCCATTACAATTTCGTGATATATCATTCAGCAGTATCATGTCTAGAATGAATAATGTTTAGGTCAGAGTCATTCTAGAAGATAGCATTTTTTATTTTGACCTCTTCTTCCTGCTATCTTTCTGTAGTTAATTCTATTAGCTTGAGTCATAAGTAATTTTCCAGCTGTCATGAGGAATGTATCATCTTAACTACTAATCATATGTAGCAATTAAGATAAACTTGGAGTATACTAACATAATTTTTTGCATTGCAGCGTACACGGTGGATTAAAGGAAAAATGTTGCTCTCCCTGTGACAGTATAAAATTATATAAAGCAAGAAAAACACAGGAAAGACTTTGGAACTTTGGTGATCTGTTCTACCCTTATCGCCCATATTCATCTGTCCTTCTACCAATTGTTATTACGTTTTTCCATTACTGCAAATTTTTTGATAGAGAAAAACTGTCTCTAAGTAAAACCAGATTCAAGAATTCATTGAAAACCTTTTCCCATCAAAACCGGTGTAATTTTAATCAAAACCTGTTGAAGATAAATGGCAAGAGGTCATTGGAAATAATGGTCTCTATTTACTTGAATAAAATGTAATTGTATGTTATTTTTTAAATCGGTACAGATAGTCCTTCTGTTTAATTATGGGAAATTTTTCACATGTAAGTCTTTGAAATATTAGGTAATTCCTGTTTTTAAGAACCAGATGTAATGAATGTATCATCTCTATCTATAAAAGGCAGGATGTGTGTGTGTGTGTGTGTGTGTGTGTGTGTGTGTGTGTGTGTGTGTAACGAATGCACGGCTGCAATTTTCGACGGATTTGCACCAAAATTTACATGCACATGCTCCAAGTTAGTGGGAGGCCAAGACCGACTTTGTATTTCCCAACTCCCATCGATAGTGGAAATAATCGTAGTGGAAATAATTCATGTATTTTGCGGGCATTTTCTACTAGCCAGAGTGAGAGCCTATAGCTGGCTGCCACGAATAGGCAGGAAGATTCTATTGGCCAGCGTGAGAGCCAACAGCTGACTGACACGAATGTTAACTAGCATGCTACCATGCAAAATAAATCGATAGCAGCATTCATCACAAGTGGGAAAAATTTTAATCTGCATGGCACTTTCCTCCAATTGGCTCATTCGCTTGCTTAACCTCAACGTTGATTCTGATTCCGCAGAATTGGGTTGGATGTGAAAAAGTATTTGTTGTTAACATTCTTTTTTCATTCGGTTTTTCCAGTTACGAGTCCTTTTTTAAAGCTGATCGTTTTGTGTTCATTTTGTTTAGTTCTTTTTTCGTAACAGATTTGATGTTTAGTATAGAGCTTAGAAAAAATTCGCAGTGTGAGAAGTAAGACATGTAGCAACATCAGCACGGCAAAGGGCACTCCTTTAAAGGCAAGGAAGGGCAAAAATATTTTAAGTCAAGTGATAGCGATTGCTGTATGAGTCGTAAGATTTTTTAATCAAGCACGGGCAACGCCGGCCCATGCTGCTAGTCTTAACTAATAATCATACGTGGCAATTAAGAATAAATTTGCAGAACACAAACGTAACTTTTTACACGCATGTGGCAGCGTACACAGCGGATTAAAAGAGAAATGTTTTCTTTTTCCTCCAAGTCACATTTTAATCTTTATGTGCCGTGTCTCTTCAGGACGTAGGCGTTCATGGCTCTCCACATCTTCCTGTTCCTTGCGTTCTCTTAATAAATTACTGAAGCTTACTAAGTTATGCGTTGTTTTCCTCTGCCTCTTTTGCTTTCAATTTGTCTTGTGAGTATCAGATCTTCCAAGCCCACCTTCCTTATTATGTGCCTTAGAAACCTCAACTGCCCCTTACGTATAAGTTTCCTTTTTGTTTCCATTTTCTCTAAAAATTCGTCGTTGCTCACATGTTCGGTCCATGGTATCCTCAGCATCTTTCTGTAGAACACCATCTCAGTAGCTTCAAGTCACTTCTTCATCCTTAAGGAGATTGTCCAGCATCCACTGCTATACAAGATTCCAGCTAACAGCTCTTTTACACTGCTAGAATCGATTATAGGATCAGCCTATATCCCTGTCTAGGAATTTCCTCCATGACCACATTGTACTCTTGGACGATTTCCCTGACTAGTTTTGCTGGACAGCATTCGTTCTGACTTCTCCAAAATTTTATGAAGTGAAATCATCAATCAAATTTAGTAGCATGAGATTTTCCACTTTATATTTGAGAGTCAGATATTATCGTTTCGAAATTTCCAAAGTTTGCGTCGACTCTCAGACAGTTCGACGCGATTTTTCTTCTGCTAGCATCTTCAACTGATTAACTGCAATTAAAGATGGACGTTTTCAACCATGTTTAACTTTGTGGCACGTATCTTCCTCACGAAACTTGAGTCAAATGATGTTCTGTAGGAAGAAAAATGGTTCCATCACACCATTTTTTCGTCGTTAGAGCCAGTCTGAAATGCACGTCAGCCAAGTTTATACTGGTGTGATAAAATAATGCATAATTCTTCTTTTTTATCTTTTAAAACCCGGGGCTTTGCAACGCGCACAGGAAGGAAAACATCAAATTAATGTGTTCATCTTGCAAAACAGATTTATTTTACAGTTTTAGAAAATCGGTCATTTTTACAGCTTCTACACATGACAAAATAGGTTGACGTTCCAAATTCATCATCATCATCATCATCATCATCATAATCATCATCATCATCATCATCATCATCATCATCAAAATATTTGACTAATATTAACTTTCATCGTAATTTTTATTAAAGGATGCACTGTCGGCCAGTATAATCAATTTTTTTATTAGTATTCACTTTCATTTTCATCTTAATAAAGATTCAAACATCGTCATATATTGTGAATCATAATAATAACAATAATAATTAATATATGAATCATTATCAATAATTATTATTCATTTTCACCGGTATTTACTTTCATTTTCATTTTTAAATGAATCAGTCAACCATTATTATGAATTTTGACTACTAATTACTTTCATCTCAATTTTTATTAAAGGAAGCAATGTCAACCAGTATTACCTTTTTATTAGTATCCATTTTAATCTTAATAAAAAAATCACTAAAACTTTTTTAACAAAAATGAAGATTCAAATATTATCATATATCGCCACTAATAATAATAATAATTATTATTATTATTATTATTATTATTTGCGGTTACAGAAATAGGACCTGTGAAAATTTTATGGTACTTTACAATACGCACACAAAACAATCAAAGACCACAAAAACAGAATGCGCTTTCTTATTGACATGGCGGTCCCTGCAGACTGTAATGTATCTTTAAAGATCTTTAAAAAATTATCAAATACGAGGACCTTGAAATGGAAATCTCACAAATGTGGCACACAAAGACATCAATAATTCCTGTTGTAGTTGCAGCCCTCGGATTGATTGGAAAAGAATCCGATAGACTCAGTGAAGGGTTACCTGGCAGCCCATACATTGAAGAAATATTTTCTAAAAAATGATACTCACAAGTACAGCTCGCACATTACGCAGAGCTTTATCTATGTAAAATGTGTGTGATCTTTGGTTTTTTGTTTTTTTTTGGGGGGGGGGTAAAACAAAAATATCATGACGTCATTTCTGACCTTAGGTCTCTGGTTGGGACCCGGAAGTAATAAAGTGTATACAATAGAAATCAAAGGAAATAATAAGATGATGATGATGATGAGGAGGAGGAGGGTTTCCAATAACTGCCAATGTTTTGAAAAGAAGTATTTAAACCAATCGAAAATCTGCACGAATGCACCAGAGAGTGTCGGGGATTTGAGGAGACGTGTCATTTGCTTTCGAATGGTGACCATCATCATATATCTTTGGTTGGGAACGTGTCAGTTATAATCACCAGGCTAAAGATTGAAACTGAAAGAGAGTAAAAAAAGAATCTAAATAAAAATTAAAGAACAAACAGATAGAGAACTTGGCGTAGATTATTATGGCGGCCCTCAATGTTGGGTCAATAGGGACTGTCCATAAATAAAGCACTTCATTAAGGCGATGAAGCTAAGCTGATGAATTCGAAGACTTTGCCCGGGAACATATATATAGTTATTAGGTGTCAAGCAAGTGGGCGTTCATAAGGCTTCCCTGTAGGGAAAACGGACGTGAGTTCGAATCTTACCGAAAGCTTATCCTTTATATCCGATCAGCACTGACTACTCACTGTCGTAGAGTGCCGGCGTAAGAGAAGCTTGAAAATAAAAGGAAGTAAAAAGTAAAAATTAATGTATCAAATATTCAAAACATTATAATAATGGCTAACAAAATTTAATCAAATAAAAAAAATGATTTAAGGTGAATTAAATACTAGTTACAAATAAGTAATAATGGTTGACAATGCTTCTTTTAAAAATACTGTCAAAGTATAATTTTCATTATCATCAGATTATTATTATTGTTGTTATTATTTCCTTGGGTTTCTGTTGTATACACATTTCTTTCCGGGTCCTAATCAGAAACCTAAGGTCAGAAATGGATTCATGGGATTTTCCACTAATCATTTTTGTAAAAAAAAAAAAATTGAAAACTAAGATCACACATGTTTTACATGGATAAAGCTCTTCGTAATGTGTGAGCTGTACTTGTGAGTACAATTTTTTGCATTTCTTTAAGGCATGGGCTACCAGGAATCCCTTCAATGGGTCTGTCGGAATCTTTTCCAATCAATCCTAGAGCTCTAACTATAACTGGAATTACTGATGTTCTCATGTGACACACTTTTGAGATTTCCACTTCAAGATCCTTATAATTTTATAGTTTTTTGAAAATATTCAATGATACATTACAATCTACATGGACTCCCATGTCAATAAGAAAGCATATTTCTGTTTTGTAGTATTTGATCACGATGTTTTGACAATTAACTTTGATTGTTCTGTCTATGTGTATTGTAATGTCCTATAATATCTCTTTAACCAGTCCAGTTATATTCACACCAGTTTTTAGTGGTATAATTCCCGTAAAAGTTGCAGATTTTTCAGTGCAGATATTGGCCTACTTTATCATGCTTAGTTTTATATTCTGTGGATGCTAACACTGTTCAACCTGATACAAGATGGCCAATTGTTTCTGGATATTTATTACAAAATCTGTATTTCGGATTAATACAATTTTTCAGTATGTGTGCTTGGTAATTTCTAGTTAGCAAGCATTGGTCCTGTGCAGCAAGAATAAAACATTCAGTTTCAGCTTTTAACCCTGCACTACGTAGCTACTGATGGGGACGGAGTTTGTCTACATCAGCTTCTTTGTTACGGGCTGAGTATTGACCATGAACAGGCTTATCTTGCCATAGTTTCTGCATTTCGTACATTGTATTTGGTTTTGCTTTCTTTTTTAGGTTCTTTGTCGCTGCAGTTGGCGTATTATGCTTTATTTGAACTTCTTCACCCACTTGAAACTCCATTTTGAATTTGTTGGCTTCATTTATTACTGAATAAAGTTTCCTATTTCTTTCATGTTCTTTGACAGAGATCATCATTCTGTCTTCTGTAGTTTCCAGGTATCTTTGAAGACCGATTGTTGTGGTTTCTAGTTAAACTGATTCTCTGCTTCTTTCGGATCTGGGCACATACAGACAATCAACATCAGCCTTAAGATGATATTATTATTATTATTATTATTATTATTATTATTATTATTATTATTATTATTATTATTATTATCGTTATTATTAATATCATTATTATTATTATTATTATCATTATTATTATTTTCATTATTATTATTATTATTATTATTATTATTTTCATTATTATTATTATTATCATTATTCTTATAATCATTACTATTATTATCATTATTATTATTATTATTATCATTATTATTATTATCATTATTATTATTATTATCATTATTATTATTATTATTATTATTATTATTATCATTATTATTATTATTATTACCATTATTATTATTATTATCATTATTATTATTATCATTATCATTATTATTATCATTATTCTTATAATCATTACTATTATTATCATTATTATTATTATTATTATTATGATTATTATTATTATCATTATTATTATTATTATTATCATTATTATTATTATCATTATTATTATTATCATTATCATTATTATTATCATTATTCTTATAATCATTACTATTATTATCATTATTATTATTATTATCATTATTATTATTATCATTATTATTATTATCATTATTATTATTAATATTCTTATAATCATTACTATTATTATCATTATCATTATTATTATCATTATTATTATTATCATTATCATTATTATTATCATTATTCTTATAATCATTACTATTATTATCATTATTATTATTATTATTATCATTATTATCATTATTATTATCATTATTATTATCATTATCATTATTATTATCATTATTCACGGCATATTATTTTGATTGCTGGAAAATAAACTATCATTTTTTCTTTTCATCGACAGTCTGTATCCAATATTTTTCGAATTATCTTTGCTGTTCCGAGCAAGCAAGTTTTTGTCATGTTCCAAACCACATTCCAATATATACAAGATTTTACCGTGTTTTGTTCTACACCCCAGTACTCCAATGATCACTGATACTGTAATTACTTTCTTTCCAAGTCCTCCCAAAACTTCTTTTCCACTACCAACTATGGGTTAAATAGTAGGATTTGTATCTGGAAAAACCGATGCTATTTCCCAAAAATTGCTAAGAAAACAGAATATGGTTGATAGCGAAAAGTAGATACCAAAATTAAGCAAGTACAGCAATTTAAATATCTCGGAAGTATTTTAATGCAAAACGGAAAGTGCGGCACCGACATCCGAAGGCGTATCGGGATATGCCTTCCAAAAACCAAGCAAAGTATTAAGAAACAGGAAAGTCAAAAAAAAGAATCCTCAACTGTTAAGTAATATAGGTCCTCCTATTTGGCAGTAAATGCTAGACAACCTCCTCACAGGCGAAGAAGAGACTTGAGGCAATGGAAATATGGTTCTACAGAAGGATTCTGAGAATACCTTGAACTGGACACGTAAGAAATGACGAAGCTTTAGAGAAAACCAAAACAAAATATCACATATTTCACATCAGAAACAGATCGCTGAAATCTCTAGGGTACTTAGTGTAATAAGAGAGCTTGGAAAATTTGACACGCGCAGGTCATATTAAAGGCAAGAGGGCCAGAGGAAAATAACGTATAACCTACCGAATGAGCTTGTGTAAATGATTAGCAGGACATGGATTAGGAGAGATAGCGAAAGAACAAAATTTACTGTGTGACAAAGAACAGGACATTGTGAAGAGCAAGAAGAAGAAGCAAAGAAGATGTAAGACGACATTCTAATTTTGTTTCGCGTATTCTTAAATTTCCATCCATGGTTAACAATCATTAGCAAAAATATATAACTGCAAACACAGAAAGAAAATAGGAAAGCAGGAGAGGTCAAGATGCAAGATACGAAAGGGAGACGTGAGAATCAAGCAAGTACATCAATTTAAGTGAATTGTCAAAGGACATTGGAATAGTGAAAGATGCCTTTCAAAAGCTAAACAAAGTATTAAGAAACATATAAAAAAAATTCATTAGAAACAAAGAAAACAGTACTGAACTTGGATGTAAAATCAATCTTCCGATCTAGCAGTAAATAATGGACAATTTTCACACCCGAAGAGCGCACTTAAGGCAACAAAGAAGCGGATTTACAAATAGGTGCTCAGAATACCATGGACGAAACATGTAAACAACGAGGAAGTTTCACGGAGACTGAGAAAAAAGATATCTGTAATTAAAATCAGAAAGAGACATTTGAAATTTCTGGGATAGATAGATAGATAGATAGGTAGATAGATAGATAGATAGATAGATAGATATTGAATTTGCATAGATAGATAGATAGATAGATAGATAGATAGATAGATAGATAGATAGATAGATAGATAGATAGATATTGAATTTGCATAGATAGATAGATAGATAGATAGATAGATAGATATTGAATTTGCATAGATAGATAGATAGATAGATAGATAGATAGATAGATAGATAGATATTTAATTGGCATAGATAGATAGATAGATAGATAGATAGATAGATAGATAGATAGATAGATAGATAGATTTAAAGGAATTAATTTAATTTGCAAAGATTCTCTTTGAAATCAGTCGTAATTTATCAAACGGCATCTATTTGTTATGTTTTACAAGTCTTTTAGTTGCTCGAGTGTTATACGAAATCTGCCTCCCCAAAAAAATTTAAAAATCTAAAAAGGTGTACACACAAATATTAATAATTTTACTGAAAAACAAATTAACATCAAATATGAACTGTAAGTTTTCCGATAGAATTATTCTGGTGAAACTGCAAGGAAAGTTATTTCATGTCCCCATCATAATAGTAGATGTACCAACGTCACAAAGCACGAGCGAAAGAAATAGTTTTATAACTCACTAGATAATACCAAGAATCAGTGCAAATCTTCAAGAAATTATTATCATCATGGGAGACTTAAATTCAAAAGTAGGAAAGAAAGGAGACAATAAAATAGTCGGCAAGTATTGACTTGGTAATGCAATAAACGCTGACGAAAATGGGTTCAACAGTGCACGACAATCAACCAAGTAATAACGAACACCTGATTTCAAGAACAATCTAGACGCTGGAAAACCACATAAGAGGAATACAAACAACCACATAGACCATGCGTAACAATCAGCAAAAGATTCATAAATGCAGTCTTACATTCACAAAGTCCTGACTTTGGGAGAAATAACCTTCCAGTCACATGCAAACTCAGATTAAATTTACGGAAATTAAAGAAATCCAAAGCAATGCCTAATCTACAATACAGTAGACTCTACGACGACTCAGTTCGCAAAAAACACGTGTACTGATAGAGTTAGAAACAAATATATGTGCATAGAAGAGGTCAATAATTCAAAACGAAGCGAATGGCATCAGCGAAAAAGATCATTCCAAGGAAATAGAAACAAGAAGTAAAGTGGATTGCAGATTAAATTCCGGAATTTATTAAAAAAAAAAGAGTGAGAGAATACTAAAAAATGGTAGACTATATAAGGTCTTAAGCAAAAACATTACAAATAAAAGCAAGCAGACAAAAAAAATGAATGGCTCAACGAGAAATGCGCAAAACATAGATATAGCCGACCTGATTAAACATATATAAAAGAAATAAGAGAACAAAAGACAGACTACTTAGTAGGATTCAAAAACTCTAAAAAGAAAATATACTTGAGATATGGAACGAATATAATCGGAAAAAACTCTTCCACGACAAAAGAGCAGAGAAACCTAAACAATAACATAGCTGTAATATTAAAAGTTGCTGTCAGATCGGTACTGGCCATGATGAACATGAACAAAACAGCCAGATCAGATGAGAATTTAATAGAAATGCTACCAGTCTTGGACGATTTCGTGATCGATATGATTATCGAAATAATAAATAAAATATATGACATCGGTGAAATACCGGAAGACCTAGGTAGACCTATCTTTATAGCAATACCAAAGAAGCCAGGTTTCATAAATGAGTGTTTTGTGATGTCAACAAACACTCGTCGCCACTTCTGGGATGCCAACGAATACTCGTTGTCAATTTCGTAATGCTCGTTGTAGTAGAGAGTTTGTAATCACAGATACAACTATAGTAACGCCGTTGAACAATACTAGTGTCAGACGCCTTCGAATAACACTCGCACTAATAGTACTTGCTAGATAATACTCGCTCGAATAGTAACCACCGTATAGTGAGCCGAATAGAGAAATAGTCTAGTGAATAGAGTAGAGAATAGCAGTCTGTATAGTATAGTAGAGGATAGATTAGAAATAGTGATCCGAATAGTAATACAGGATAGACTAGAATTGCAGATCAATCTAGACGTAACGTGACTTCATATATATATATATATATATATATATATATATATATATATATATATATATATATATGCGTTTCCTCTATGGTCACGAGGTCTACTTAATTCAATAATGGGATCGCCTGTGTTTGTTCACTGGCGATCTATGTTCAAACTCAAGTGTCGACAGAGACACTTTATTCCTATATAACAAATTGTGAACAACAATCAGTGAAACATGTTAAATTCATAAACATTTGTTCTTTATCTTATCATTCTGTCGGATTCCGATCCCTATTTAATCTAAAATTTATCCCAACTCAGATAGGTATTTTAGATAAATAGACTTTTTAGGTATGATATGTTTAAAGGAACCGGACAAGCCAGGACATTACTAAAAGCTGATCCCATAGATAAACCGAATTTTTGCTTATAGAAATTTTTATTGATAGAGAAGGAACAGTGATTAGTAAGTGCATCAATAGTTTATCCTGAGAGATAACCTCCAAGCCACCAGGTTTAGATCCGTGCCTTCCTATAGGTCTGTAGCTGCCCCCAACATTTAAACAGGTGGCCGATCCATCTGAGCCTAGGATGATCATGAGGTCTACTTACTTCAATAATGGGATCGCCTGTGTTTGTTCACTGGCGATCTATGTTCAAACTTACGTGTCGACAGCGACACTTTATTCCTATATAACAGTGTGTAAACGTCAATCAGCTTAATGAGGAACATAACTAGATTATAATCAGGACACTGATGAATAGAGTTCGTAGCAGAAGTACACTGGGAATAGAGCAAGAACATTGTGGCTTTATTCAAGAAACTAGAACAGAAAATGCTATCTTTATTATAAAATGCTATCATTGCAAGCGATACTAATGAAGATAGGCCTATATTGATGTTTCATAGATCACATAAAAGCATTTTACCTGATAGGAAAGCTTGATTTATATGGGAAAGAATAGTAGAGTAATCGTTAACCTTTACTGAGAAGAAACCGACTGCATGCGGCGAACGATTTCATTGAGTTCCCGATCATAGAAAGAAGAATATGAGTTTTCTCGACAGATTTGCTTATCCTATAACATATACAGTGAGATGTCTCAAGTAGTTTTACTTCTCCTCTATACATTCCACATCCGCTACCTTCAGCGAATCTTGCGCATTACTTGCAGGTATAAAATCCCCCTCACCGAGGTTCTTCGACGTGCGGAGGTCGTCAGCATCGAGGCCATCATACAACAACGCCTTCTACGTTGGGTTGGCCATGTTGTGTGGATGTCGGGCAGTCGCCTCCCAAAAATTGTATTCTTCGGAGAACTCGAAACTGGCAACAGCCCACGTGGAGGCCCAAAGAAGCGATTTCGAGACTACCTTAAACGTGCTCTTGTCTCCTGCAATATTGACCTAACACAATTGGAGAACCTCGCAATGGATCAGATCGGATCGGATTGGCAGGCGGTCTCTCTACGTCAGGAACGTCAGAATTAAGATAGTAATGATATTTAACTACATGGATAGTGAAGCGACAGACAACTGGAAATGAGACCTAGAAATCCTAAGAGGCATTTAAATCGGGAAAATCCTTCCCAGATATAAGGAAACTATTAAGAGACAAAAAAAATTAATTATAAACAAAGAAAAAAGTATTGAACTGCTGTGTAATATTTAATCTCCAATGTGGCAGTGAACGCGAGACAATTTCCTCAGAGATGGTGAAGATGCTTGAAGCAAAAGATGTGGTTCTACAGAAGGATGCTGAAAATAACGTGGATTAACCATATGACGAACTAGAAAGTTATGAGGAAAATCACAACAATAAGGACATACATAAAACAGTTAAATTCCTGAGAAATGTGAAGAGGAAGAGGACTTGACGAATTTAACACTCACAGGGTATATTGAAAGCAAGTGAGACAGAGGGAAAAGCAAGTAATCTATTTAAAGATTTGAACTAATGTCACAGCAGGAACAAAGCCATATAACATGAAATTTTGAATAATCAAATTTCTAAGATAGATATTGAATTGGCTTAGATAGATAGATAGATAGATAGATAGATAGATAGATAGATAGATAGATAGATAGATAGAAATTGAATTGATATAGATTGATAGATATTGAATTAGCATAAATAGATAGGTAGATATTGAATTGGCTTAGATAGATAGATAGATAGATAGAAATTGAATTGATATAGATTGATAATATTGAATTAGCATAGATAGATAGGTAGATATTGAATTGGCTTAGATAGATAGATAGATAGATAGATAGATAGATAGATAGATAGATAGATAGATAAGAATTACTAGAATAAAAGGATGCGAACTGAAAAGGGCCTATATTTATGACCAACTGATTTATTATATCCATTGCTAGTGCCTTGATCAGAGATTTCCATTTTCATAATGAATAATATAAATATCATAACAATTCATTGTGAATAGATGGGGTGCTGAAAAGTTTGGTCTTTTCCATCGGCTTTTGGGAAGTTGATTAAGTCAAGAACTATTCAGCATCCATTCGTATTAATCTCAAATTGTAATCATGTCGGTCCTAAAGATTTTTGACGTGGGATGAGAAA
>OZ038494.1:71750640-71915640 GCA_964036315.1 Acanthosepion esculentum | reverse complement strand
CAAAACCTGCGGAGTCTTGTTTTGGGACCTTGTGGCACCTAGTGCACCAGGTCTCTGCATTCGTCCCTTCAAAAATGTTGTTGGTTCTGCACAATAATTAAATCATATGTGCTGAGGTTTGGCTTTCGTACGTCGAATACGACGGGAGAATCCACCATATATATATATATATATACATATATATATATATATTTTGAACGTTAAAATTTATTAAAAAAATTAAAATCTTCAGACACACTGGTTTGTATATTAATATTCTTTCGTTTTTATTATTATTTCATTTAGATTCCTCGACTAGTTTTGGCCAACATATGGACATCATCAGGAGAAAAAATATTTCCGCTTGCTGGTAGCAGTGAACTACAGAAATGAATGTCTTGATGGAGAAAATGAACTTTTGTTTGTAGTTTTCATTTGTTTTTTTATTTGTTTTTTATCTTTTTAACATGAGTTTATTAACATTCCTTGTGTTGGTCAAACAGTCTCTTTTAAGTTGTTATTTGAGATAAGAGCTGGATGGATCTATGCTGCTTTGAATTCCCTTGGTCAGTTTGGCAGTTTTATTGGTACCTGGAGAGGGGATGTGTCTCTGTTAAGTGTGTGTGTGTGTTATTTAGTTCTTAGGGAGTGAGTGAGTATGATATGTGTAACCGCGTATATTGCTGTAGGTGTGTGTTATCATTTGGCTCATTAGCGAGTGAGTGAGTATGATGTGTGTAAGTGTGTATATTCGTATGGGTGTGTGTATAAGTGTGAGGCCACGACACCTCTGTAAGCATGTCTGTCTTGTGTGGGTGAGAAATGTGGGAAGGTTTTGATTTGTACGGTTATGTATTACTACTATCTATATTGTTAAATTTATGGTTTAGCCTGGCTGGATAGTGTGTTTTTAAACGTCGTATCCACTTATTTTCATGGAACTCTAAAATCTTTCTAATGTTATCTGCTCTGGAGTTTTCTATTCTCTCAATTATAGTGAATTTGGCATGGGTTTTAAAATCGTGTTTTTCTAGGCGGAAATGTTGTTCTACAGGTAATAATTTTTCATGGGGAGTCGACTTAATTCGATTGCGATAATTATTAATTCTGTAGTGAAAGGGCCATTCAGATTTTCCTACATATTGTTTCCGGCATAGTGTGCATTCTAGGAGGTAAATTATATTATGACTTCTACAGTTAGAGTCATGGTAAATTTTGAAAGTAGATTTAGTGACTGAGCTCGTAAATGAATTCGTGTGTCTAACGTGGTTGCATCATAAACTACTTTTGTTGTTACATGGTTGGGAAAATCCTGTTGTTAGTTTATTACGGATTATCTTGTCCCCTAAAATGTGGTTACTACCTATGATTTCTTTTAGGTTCTTAGGTCTACGATATTCTAGAAGGCCGGGTTCCTTAAACAATTTTTTTAGGTCTGGTTTGAGATGTAGTATTTCCCAGCGACTTTTGATTATTTGGGATAGTGGAGGCAGAGTGGGGTTGAAAGTGGTTACTAGAGGAATGCGGCTAGATTTATTTTTAATCTTGTACATTAGGGTGTCTTCTCTAGGTGTTGAAATTGCTTTATTTATTTGTTCCCTGATTAGGTGTTGTTTATAGCCACGTGTTGGGAATTGATGCTCCAGATTTTCAATATATATATATGTGTGTATATATGAAGAAATATAGTTTTAAGGTGTGCTATATTTATGGGATAAAGTGCATATGTAAATATAAGAGTGAACATTGAAGTCAACAATCAGAGGCGACAGGCTGTTTCATCTATCGCAATCGTCAGGCCGCGAGTCTGACGATTGCATCTAGCATGAAACAACCTTCTGTTCTCTGTACCGCTCCAGTAAGTACTTGACTCCTCTTGCTATCTTCTACCTTTACAAGAGCTAAATCAGTCCGAAAATGGCGTACTTCTGCCATATATGGTCATGAATTTCCTAGTCCTCACATTTCAGTCTCGATAGAGTCCAAAAGCATCTAGGCGTCCTTGTGGGTGATGAATTATTTTACACTCTGCATCCTCTTTCCCATAGATGGAACCTCGCAAGTCTCTCAGACGAACTACATTCCTTGGTTCCACCAGTTCTAACTTTCACGGCTAAGACACACCATGCTACGCACATTGTAGAGAACCACCTTCATTCCCTTCATATTCCATTGGGGAGGTGCAAGTTCCAGTCGAGTAGCATCTTCCCGCGAACCACTGCTTTAGGGAACCGACTCCAAAGACGAAGCTTCTCCGATCACTACAATCTTAACCTGTTCAAGTCTAGGGTTGACAGTTATCTTTCCCATATATCCCCATAAAATGTGCCTCTTAATCTATAACTCTCTACCTTGAGTGGCTCTTGAACCTTGTACACAGTGAACAACATTGTAAAAAAAACTACTAATACTTAATGTAAGTTCTTGAACAAGGCATCTTTTATTGGTACAGGTCAAAAGCAAGAATCTCTAAGCTAAAGATTATAATCATGCAAAACAATGCTCCTGCACATTCTGTGAATTTGACTATTGGACATCGTTAGAAAAAGGTTTGAAAGACACTAAATTAATACAGTAACAATTTATAATTAGGCATTAAATAAGATTATATGGGAGTGAAAAACAATGTTCAAACAAAGAAGTTAAGTAATGTTAAAGTTGAAACTATAAAAAAGTTATCAAAGTCAATGAATGAAAGACTGATGGCGTTTAAGGAATGTCAAAAAGGACATATTAACATATAAATTAATTAAATAATAGTTTATTCAAGCATGTAGGATATTGTATTAAAACTTTTATTTTTGTTTTAAGTATGCATATAAATATATGATACAATTAGTTCGATTTCATAAAAACTGACTGCGCGAAAATAAGTTATTCTTGATATTTTAATAAGGATATATATATATATATATGTGTGTGTGTGTGTGTGTGTGTGTGTGTGTGTGTGTGTGTGTAATAGCTGGCCACTCGTATTCGAGGGGACCCGTCAGCTCGGGCGGCTAGCTAATCCCTATTGCAGAGGCTCGCTCAGGCACACTTGTGTTTGCTCAACACCCACAGAGCCCACCTGTGGTTTATACTGCAACTATGCTGAGCAGACCTTCTGGGAGAAAGTGTGATCAACAATTTGAACAAGGCCAACACGCTCAAGCCCTCGGCCACGATGACTTATGGCTTTGTGCTAGCACGGCTATCGAGGGCTCTCATGAGTTCCGTCAACCCAATGTTACTCAGAAGGCTTGGGTCAACCCATGGTATGATTTTCAGACACTTTCCAAAGGTGCCACACGCTGGGATCGACTTCGATCCATTCCGATAACATTCACGCGCCCAAATATATATATATATATATATATATATAGTCAAACCTAATGAGCCAGACACACCTACCAAGGTTTCACTTAGGCAGATCGTCAGGGCCGACCCTGACGATCTGCCTAAGTGAAACCTTGGTAGGTGTGTCTGGCTCATTAGGTTTGACTAGGTTTGCTCTACGCTTGTATTGAGCTCTTTAGTTAGTTGTTTACTCGTATCGGGGTTTTTTCTTTGGGCCTTGAACCTGTATCTGTGCGATTATTTTCGACAGACTTTCATGTTCCTGGCTCTTTCTTTTTTTAAAACCTTTTTTTCCTTCGTGATTGATTTGGCTGTTGTTAAATCAAGAGTTCGAAGGTTTTTCGACACGAGTATAGTTACCTACATTTATATATATATATATATATATATATATATATATATATATATATATATATATATATATATATATATATATATATATATATATATACATGCGCACACATATAATATTATTAATTGATCAAGAGTTGTTCACCTTGGGCTACAATTATTTCTTTAATCCCTAATTATTTGTTTATATAATTAACCCTATTGTTTTTCTATGTAATTATCTCCCTTTTTTGGAATTCTTCAGTCATTGAAGAGTCTAGTTAAGGAATGTTTTGTTAAATAAAATTTTGTTCACAAACTCATTCCAGATACAAAATTGATAAGCAGAAACTCATACAATATATTGCTCATATAAATAAAAAATACTTGATGTGTAATGGAAACTGCAGGCCTGACATCTACCACATTCAGTATTATCTCAAGAATTGTACTTTCCTTAACTAAAGCAGATTGTTTTTTTTCTTTCATTGTCTGTTAAGAATATAGGAAATTGATGGAATAACATTTATTTCTCTATGAGAAATAGTTATTTTAGATGCAAATTATTAAGGCTAATGAAAACATGCATTAATGTTATTATTTTAAATTATAACTAGATGTTTTGTTTTTGGTTTGTTGCTTTAAATGTAATTCTCATTAACGATGATAATGGTCTTTCCACACAATTAATTTCACGAAATGGAGTTCACGCGATGTTAATTTAGATAATGAATGCTTGAGTTCAATTAATTAACATACAAAGTAAAGGTTCTGTTTGATATGCAAAATGACAGCGATACAGTTGCAAAATAGATGAATACAAGAGATGCAGGGACGATGCACCGTTATCGCGTAGATTTTACGCTCGAAACACAATAGCAATTTAATAAGCGTCGCTTAGATGGGTGACAAGACTGAAAGTATGGAACACCTAATGAGGATCAAACTCACTTCTCAATCATAATCGATTGAGCAAGGTAAGCTTGTTAACCATTACATCATGTCCCGGTGACCATTATAGTAATTTACTAAGCGAAGATTAGTTGTGGTACAAGACCGAAAAGAGTATCGAACTCACTATTCAGTTGTAACAGATCTAGCGAGCCGAAGTTTCTAACCATTACGCCATGTGGAAGTGTTAAATTTCTAAGCGTTGCTTAGATATGGCACAAGGCCGAATGTGCGGAGCACCTAGTAAGGATCGAGCCCACTACTCAGTCGTAATTGATCTAGCGAGAAAAGCTTGTTAACCATAACCGTGTCGAAATGTTAAATGATTTTCTAAGTGTAGCTCAAATGTGGCACAAGTCCGAAAATGTGGAGCGCCCAGTGAGAATCAAATTCATTACTCAGTCATAATTGATCTAGCGAGAAAAGCTTGTTAACCATAACCATGTCGAAATGTTAAATGATTTTCTAAGTGTAGCTCAAATGTGGCACAAGGCCGAAAATGTGGAGCGCCCAGTGAGAATCAAATTCTCTACTCAGTCGTAATTGATCTAGCGAGAAAAACTCGCTAACCATTACACCACATCTAAGTGCCCTAGTTTGAGACAAAATAGCAACGATGAGGTTTTGGGGAGGACGCAAACAAAAAGGAAATTCACACTTAACATCAGGAAGAGGCAGCTAAAATCTCTGGGACATGTAATGAGAAAGGAGGGCTTGGAAAATCTGATACTCACGGGGCGGATAGAGGGAAAGAGGGACAAGAGAAAGCAACGCGTAACATACTTAACGTGGTTAAGCAAGTGGATAGCAGAACAGTGTCTTGGAAAAATAACAAAAAGTCAAAGCCTTTGGAGAATTACAATGGACAGGAAGAAACGGTCACCATGATCACCTACATCCTGAAGGGGCACACATTAAAGAAGAAGATAATATGACCCCAGTTTCTAAGTATTATTAGTAATCCTACCGTAGTCAAAATATTACAGTACTGGGCGTCACCCTGGACATATATGAATAGCTGGATATGCTTTTATAATGATCCTTAAATTTGTTATTTCTTATTGTTAATTATTATATAGGAATAAAGTGTCGCTACGGACACTTGAGTTTGAACATAGATCGCCAGTGCGCAAACAGAGGCGATCCCATTATTGAATAAAGTAGACCACGTGATCATAGAGGAAACGCATATATGGAAGACAGCGTGACGTCTAACTGATTGTCATTTCTACCATATCCTCTATTACTATAGGGACCGCTATTCTCTACTCTATTCACTATACTATTCCTCTATTCGGATCACTACACGGGTTACTATTCGAGTGAGTATTATCGAGCAAGAACTATTAGTGCGAGTGTTATTCGAAGGCGTCTGATATCAGTATTGTTCAACGGCGTTACTATAGTTGTGTCTGCGAATACAAAGTCTCTATTACAACGAACATTACAAAAGTTAAAACGAGTATTCGTTGACATCAAAAAAGTAGCAACTAGTGGTCGTTAACATCACAAAAATAATATTACCGTATACCGCAAATAAAGCTACTAGAATTACATTCACTTGTTATTTCGCCATCTGCAAATAGCATTTACCTTATATTGTGCTACCTTTCGGCGAAATATTTTAAGAATATGTAACAGAGAATTATAAGATAAAATAATAACAGTAAAGGTAAAGAATGTAATAAATAAATATAAATAAAGAGATGAAGACAGAATATAAAACACAACTGCAACATATACGGTATATATATATATATACATATATATATATATATATATATATATATATATATATATATATATATATATATATATATATATATATATATATAATATAAAAGTGGACATGGAAGTCAGCACTTAGAGGCGATAGTCTGTTTCATGCTAGTGCAATCATCAGGCAACTAGTTGCCTAGTTGCCTGACGATTGCACTAGCATGAAACAGACTGTCGCCTCTAAGTGCTGACTTCCATGTCCACTTTTATATTTACACACGCTCTATCTCTGATATTGAGCACTTTATCCCATAAATATAGCACACTTTAAGACTATATTTCTTCATATATATATATATATATATATATATATATATATATATATATATATATGGTTAATTTGCAGTTTAGCACCCGCGCTCAGTTCGCATTAAAAATCTCCCGGATACTTACATATAGGTGTAAATGTACATGCTTCATTCGAAAATGATTTGATAAATTTGATAAAATCTACCATTCTGGAGTTATCAACAGTAAAATTTCGGATTCATTCGTGTCGTTGGCGGAAGCCATTATTCGCGTTGTTTGTATACATTCGCTCCAGTATGTTAACAGGCTTTTATTTTTTTACTGATCTTTCTCGTCTCAACTTGTCTCAGTTACTGCGCAAGAGGACTATATTATGTGCCCGAGAATCAAGACAAGTGAATATTCCAATCATAACTGTTCCGCAGCGAGTGTATGCAAATAACGTCAGTAATGGCTGCCGCGAGGCGAAAGAATCCGAAATTTCACTGTCGATAACACCAAAACGGTAGATTTTATCAAATTTATCGAACCAGATTCGAATGAAGCATGTACAATTACACATAAATGTAAGTATTCTGGAAAACTTTTTAACACGAACTGAGCGCGAGTGCTAAACTGCAAATTAACCATATATATATATATATATATATATATATATATATATATATATATATATATATATATATATATATATATATTTAGATAGATAGATAGATAGATAGATAGATAGATAGATATTGTCATCCACAAAAAATATGGAACGCTTCACGATTTTGCATGTCATAATATAACACGTTCGAACGAAGATGAGCGCAAAATAATTCATCATTTGTATAAGGTATTTGTAGATTTTAAGCCTCACACGGTGAATAGCGTTATGCCGGATTTTTAACCTCATGTGTATAGCGTGTGTAGTGAAAACCCTTATATAGTGCGAACCCATATGGAGTGCTAACCCTTATATATTGAAAAAGCCCTGTGTAGCGCGAACCTTATATATTGAGAAACCCTATGTAGCGCGAACCCTTATATATCGAGAATCCCTATGTTGCACGAACCCTTATATATTGAGGACCTCTATGGAGTGCAAACCCTTAAATATTGAGGGCCCCTATGAAGTGCGAACCCTTATATATTGAGAAACCCAAATGGAGTCCCAACCCTTATATATTGAGAATCCCTATGTAGTGCGACCCTTATATATTGAGAACCTATGTAATGCAAACTCTTATATAGTGCGAATCCCTATATATTGCGTAAAAATGATCATAAAATTCGCACTATACTCGAGTATATATGGTATGTTGTATATATGGTATGTTGTATATATGGTATGTTGTATATATGGTATACTGCCATTGTATCGTCTCTGCACTTTCCTCTCGTTTAGAAGAAAATAACCATCGTAATTATTGTTGTCACTGACAAAACAAACACGAAACAAAATAAATTATGGCAAAAATAATGAAGAGGATGAGCAGAAGAATAACAGATCGAAAAAAGAAATTAATGACAACAATCGATGTTGATACACCGAACTATCGATATATTTCGAACAATATTTATCTAAATATTTATCGAAAACACAAAATCATATTTGTTCCGCGATTGGTGGCCTTTGTCTCGTTAAAGTAGGCGGATATTACAAAGAAATAATAATAATAATGTAAACCCTGCCCGGATTCGAACTTGAGTTAAGCAGGCTTATGACATACCAATACGTCAGCGTACTGATACTGAACTATCCGGGTAAAATTAGCTTTGGAACGTTAATATTTTTTCCGCTTATTTTTAATGTTGTTAATTATTCCAATGATACATGTTTTTATTTTTTTATAAAAAAATGCTGATACGTTACTCTCACTTAAATTACCGCTTACTAACTTTAACAGTTTTTTTAATTTTCAATGTATTTTATTTTAACAAAACAGCCATGGAAATAAGATAATTTTTTTCATATAAAGTTATCTTTTCTAATCTAAGTTTACAAACAAAAATTACTTTTTTTTTAAAATTTCAAAATTTAGAAAAAATAATTTTGAATTTTTTTTATTCTTCAGTGTTTTTGATATATGACACGAACAACTGGTGTTGTACCTGTTGTTCGTGTCATGTATTAAAATGTAATTTCATAGAAATTCAAATATATCTGGGGGTGTCTTTTTATTGTTTTTTTCTGTGTTTTTTTTTTTTTCAGGTAATAATTGAAATGTATATATTTGCGCAAATAGAACCATCGATCTGTACTTTCTTTCGCCTACTGTATATCATTATTATTGTAATGCGTTCGGCCCCGTGTCATTCTGCTAGATGAAGCTAAATACAGTAGATATCAAGGCGCTTCCTCGGGCTTTAGTGGTTAATAGACTAGGTCTCACAGACCATTTCAACAGTACCGAGTTCGATCCTCACTGAGGTTCTTGTATCGTACTTCTCTAGTCATGAGATAACAAGTTTAATTTTAAAAAATAACGATGCTACTGATCACAGTAAAAATCATAAAAGGATGATGATGATGATGATTGATATGGTTTTATAGCAAACAAAAAAAGATAAATAAATAAAAATGTCCGCGCAACTCAAAATTCATCCTCTTGGCTAAGATGACATGAACTCTATTTGGAAACCAATTTCAGTCGGACGAAATGAAATATATGTTTCATGTTCACAGTTGATCAAAAACATAACAAAAAAAATAACAAAAAAAAATTGTATTTGATTTCCTTTCTTGCTTTATTTTCTTTTTGCAACACTGATTTTCCGCCAGTGTTTGGTAATGAGATTACATGAGCCTCTCTTTCGATTCAAACTTACTTTAATAAACAGCTACAATACGCATGCGCAAAACCATGTACATGCTCAAATATATGCCCGAATGGTGCCACGAATAGTGTTGTAAACTTATATATTGCTTACACAACGTTATAAATGAAATTTATGGACAAACCAAATTCCTGTATATGTGTGAGCTTATTAGAAGAAATGGTGGATTTTATAAAGACGTTACATTTAATTATATATATATATTTCTTTGTATGTAAAATATATGCTGCCTAATATAATATATTTATAAAAAACAACTGATCCGCAGTACGTAATTCCTGAGAAAAAAAACTACTAAGACACATCACTATATTAATTGAACTATATATATTTAGTTCATGTCATGTTAACTGAAAAACACTTGTAAAAAAAGCATTCGTGGATTTACCATATTACAAAATTCATATAAAAACGATCACTTGAAAATTTTAACTTTAGCGTTGTAACTTGCACGTTCCGAGATTGTACAACCGTCAATAAATAGCACATTCTTTAAAAAAAACATCTTTCGGTCTACAAACAATTATTTTGTCTTCAAGTTTTAACTTTAAAGGAAAAAAATTACAGCCTGACGATGAAGACATGGATCTTCGAAAGTACTTGCTTAACTTAAAAAAATATACACTAGAAACATCTGACAATAGTTTTAGAAATGAGGATCACATCACTCAATGGATTAACAGTATTTTAATGCATACATTATGTTCTACTAGCGAAGGGATTTCGCCATTAATCGCATTAATATTGCTGATTGATTCTATGTATGATTATATCTTTATATATATATATATATATATATATATATATATATATATATATATATATATATATTGTTTCCTTAAGGTAATCCTCTATTATTCGATTACAAACTTCTGGAAAACTAGCCCACGGCGGGTACGTATCTCTCCAGGTTCTTTTAAAGGATAAAGACGATGTGAAATCGATAATCCTTTTACTGTTCCATTTTGCTTGTGCCATGTATTTTCAGACAAGCAAAGTAAAAACTTGAAAGGTTTATAAAAAAAAAAATGGAGAACGGCAGGAAGCTTGTCTCCTATGAGAAATAATAGCGATGCATTGAGAGGCAGATAAATTGGAGGTAGAAAATTAGAATTAGAAAGAAATAACTGTTCATATTATCAGAAGATCACATATGCAAAACTAAATTCACTTTGTATATTTTATATCTTGTGTACAGGTAGAGACACGGAAAGGTCAGAATAAATTTTGGTTCCTAATATATATATATATAAAATATATATATATATATAAAATATATATATATATAAAATATATATATATATATATATATATATATATATATATATATATATATATATATATATATACGAAAAGGTCAAAATAAATTTGTATATATATATATATATATATATATATATATATATATATTTATACATTTATATATATTTATATATATATATATATACGGAAAGGTCAGAATAAATTTGTGTTCCTAAAATATATATATATATATATATATATATATATATATATATATAATATATATATATATATAATATATATATATATATATATATAACCATAAATTAGAATATATATATATATATATATATAAAACCATAGATTCGAATATATATATATATATACATATATATATACATATATATATATATTTAAAGACATTTATAATATGTTTAACGTTCTTTTTATAGATACAAGTATTTAAGCAAATGCTCTGTTTTATAATAAACAGTATTAAATAACATTTACCGGCCTGAATGTCCGAGAAATTGTCATAGAAAATTTTTGTTCTCCGAAATAAATAAAAAAATTGTCGGACTATGTCCAATTCAAAAATATATATATATATATATATATATATATATATATATATATATTCGAATCTATGGCTTTGTATACAGGCAGAGTGAGAGAGAAAAATACGTGCGCGTGTGTCCCGAAATAATTCTATATCAGACAGTGACTTTTAAGATATAAGGCTGATCCAAAGCATGGTTCGAGAATTAATTACCATTTGTTGTTAAAGTTCCAGCATTCCAAATGCAAATATGCCATTGACTCTGAAAATCAGATTTTTATGAAGCTCTAAATATTCTTAATACATAAAAAATACATCAGTAATAATTTCAGTCTTTATGAAACGGTATTGTGAAATATATGAACTAAATATGTTGTACACTCATGGGCTAAAAAGAATGCAATTTAAGCATAATATATATGTAATTATTTTTTTGCATTAGATGATGTCTAACAATTCTCGATAATAAGCCTAAAACTAAAACCAGACATAATATTACCGATCATCATAAAAACAATATATATACTCGATCCTGTCTCTCTCACTACCCTCTCTGTTAAATTACATAAACTTAATACTACCCGTAAAAAGTGTAAATGTTCATTTCATTTTACGTTTCACCTTTCGGAAGTGAAGTCTGATGATCTGGCGTCCTTTAAAAGGGCTATGATGAAATAAATTATTACATGGAGCCTTAAAGTGGTTTGTTTTCCTTTAAATTATATATATATATATATATATATATATATATATATATATATATATATATATATATATATATATATATATATATAAGGTTAATGGCCAAAGTTGAATCAGACCAGGAAACAGTAGTGTTAGAAAGTGCTCAATACACATGTGAAAAAATAAAATAAAACTAAAAATAACATGTAGAGCTTTTAACTTTAAAAATCCGGAGGTACGCTTGCTTTTCCCTTCTTCTTTTCACCCTTCTTCTCTTCATCCTTCTTCTCTTCACCCTTCTCCTCTTCACACTTATCCTCTTCACCCTTCTCCTCTTCACCCTTCTCCTCTTCACCCTTCTCCTCTTCACACTTATCCTCTTCACCCTTCTCCTCTTCACACTTATCCTCTTCACCCTTCTCCTCTTCACCCTTCTCCTCTTCACCCTTCTTCCCTTCACACTTCTCCTCTTCACCCTTCTCCTCTTCACCCTTCTTCTCTTCACACTTCTCCTCTTCACCCTTCTCCTCTTCACACTTCTCCTCTTCACACTTCTCCTCTTCACCCTTCTCCTCTCCACACTTCTCCTCTTCTCCCTTCTTCCCTTCACACTTCTCCTCTTCACCCTTCTCCTCTTCACCCTTCTTCTCTTCACACTTCTTCTCTTCACCCTTCTCCTCTTCACACTTCTCCTCTTCACCCTTCTCCTCTTCACCCTTCTCCTCTTCACACTTCTCCTCTGTACCCTTCTTCTCTTCACCCTTCTCCTCTTCACCCTTCTTCTCTTCACCCTTCTCCTCTTCACACTCCTCCTCTGCACCCTTCTCCTCTTCACCCTTCTTCTCTTCACCCTTCTTCTTCTTTGCTTTTACGCTACACACTTCCTTACATTTACGATACATTTGCTTTTATTTTGGGTCCCTGTCACTGGATCTAACTAACGCCTTTATTCACTGTTCCATGTGCCAGGAACCAAATAGTGTGAGCTCAATACCCAGTTAAGGCAGTGGAGAACATTCAGAGGGGAATTAACAGAAGATAACTGATAACTGACATGCATTAAACATGGCACGTGGAATTAGAACAGTCTACCCCAGTGAGTGAAATAAAGGGTTCAGTTCCAAACAACTGAAGAAGGCCGGAGCGGACAACGGCCGAAACGTTGTAATAAATATGGCGACAAAGATGAGGACAATAGTCCGAATAATGTAAATAGTCTATGATGTAATTTATTGCGTAATAACCGAACGTGAGTAAATGTTGTTGTTGAATATTAATTTTTTAAGTAATTATTATTTATTATTTGTATTTTATTTCATTTACTTATTTATGTAGTAATTTTTTTTATTATTTTGAATATTTAAAAATGTCTTGAGTTAACCGTTTTCTTTTAATTTTTAAAAATATTTAATTTTGCAATTTTTTTTAATTCCAGATGTGTGTGTTTTTCTTTATTTGAACGTAACTACTAAAACATTTATAGAGACATTGACTTTTGAGAACCCCTGTACGGTTTCAGCCAGCTTTGATCTTTATTTATTTTAAACTGTTTTCTTTGGCAAAAACACTTTCCTTACATATTTCTTATTTTTATGGCGGCGACATCAAAATTCCGAATATATACAGATATATGCAATTTTCCACCTTCGAAACTGTTGCAGATTTTTTTTATCATTATTTTTTCCTGTGCCATTAAATATTCCGTCGGCTGGTGCTTACACCTCCTATAAAAAACATCTATTCGTATTTTCGCATAATATATATAAAAATATATAATATATACAAACATATATATATATATATATATATGGGTGGGTGGTTGTGTGTGTGTGTGTGTGTGTGTGTGTGTGTGTGTGTGTGTGTGTGTGCGTGTGTGTGCGTGTGTGTGTGCATATATACATTTACTAATATTTCGTATCTTTATCCCTTTTTTTTTCTTTTTCTTTGTATTTTATTAGTTTTATTTCATGCGTTCCAGGCAGATTCTGAATACATTTGCGCATGCGCTTTCTGCCAATAATATGAACGCGCGTCAACCCTATTAGAGGCTAAATCCTTGGTATGGACAAAGAAATCTGTAAAAACGAGTTGGTTGCCAAGGTGATTAAAAGCAACAGTAATATATCTCTTCAAAAAAAAATCAAATGAAAAAAATAAACAGGCAAGCAGAGAAATAGTGAAAAAAAATTAGCAAATTTCTTGTATATATTATATGATTTGATCAAGCGTTATATTATTTTGAGAAATAATATATTTTCGATTCACCTTTTCTTTTTCGACGTCACTGGCCTATGTCTGGCAGGGAAGACAATCGGACTTTGAGTAGATACTTCAAGAAGGATTATTCGTTTCTTCGTTACGAGGGAAGTTTTGAAACCAAGAACACCAGTGACAATGCTTGCTTGCGAAATTGACAACAATGTATACGATACATATATATGCATACACAGGGTGAGCCAAGTAATTGAGTAGAAATTATGATATAAAGAAAACCAAAGACATTCAAATTATGATATAAAGAACAACAAAGACATTCAAATTATGATATAAAGAAAAAACCAGACATTCAAATTATTATATAAAGAACAACAAAGACATTCAAATTATGATATAAAGAACAGCAAAGACATTCAAATTATGATATAAAGAACAACAAAGAGATTCAAATTATGATATAAAGAAAAACAAAGACATTCAAATTATGATATAAAGAACAACAAAGAGATTCAAATTATGATATAAAGAAAAAAAGACATTCAAATTATGATATAAAGAACAACAAAGACATTCAAATTATGATATAAAGAAAATCAAAGACATTCAAATTATGATATAAAGAACAACAAAGACATTCAAATTATGATATAAAGAACAACAAAGACATTCAAATTATGATATAAAGAAAAACAAAGCCATTCAAATTATGATAAGAAGAAGAAGTATAATAATAATAATAATAATAATAATAATAATAATAATAATAATAATAATAATAATAATAATAATTGAAAGAGATAAGTTTTAAAGATAGAAGTTAAATAACGGTTGATGCAACTGATAACAACTCCCATTTATCTGTATCTCACTCATTTAAACCATTATTTAACTTCTGTCTTTAAAACTTTTCTCTTTTAAATTCTATTCCTCGCTCTCGCCTTAGGCTATTTCTTCTTCTTCTTCTTCTTCTTCTTCTTCTTCTTCTTCTTCTTCTTCTTCTTCTTCTTCTTCTTCTTCTTCTTCTTAAATTTCGTCATTAAATGACTCATAAGGAGTTGATATGCTGCTAAAGAAACCAAACTAAACGATCTACAGAAGGATGCTGAGAATACCATGGAGTGAATATGAGAGCAATGACGAAATTTTAGAGAAAACGGTAGCAAAAAGGACATTTATACTTAACATCAGAAAGAAAAAATGGAAATTCCTCGGGCACAAAATGAGGAAAGGGGGGTGGAAAATTTACATAACAAGCTTGTCTACATGGATGGCAGAACAGGAAAGATAGCAAAGAGACAAACATTGCTAAGAGCTACAAAGGACAGAAAATTGGAAAAAACCATGGTCGCGAACGCCTCGAAGAGACACAGCACACAGAAAAAATTACATTAGTGTCAGTTCCCATAAAAAGGGTTATAGGCTGGATTCCTGTCGGAGAACGCAAATTTTCTACGAAATTTCTCGAACATTCAGGCCGGTAAATGTAATTAATGCTGTTTAATTTAAAAAAAGAGTATTTAGTTAGATAAATTATATCTATAAAATTAACGTATAAAGAGAAAATATATTAAATAATTGTCAGACTTAATCCATTTCATAATATGTTATCAATGTTTACGTTACGATACGTTTCGTCAGCAGAAATTTCATATGTATACACAAATATACAATGTGTTAACTCTTGATCTTCTATTATTTAAATTAAATAATTTATGAAATAAAAATAACGTAATAAATAATAATCACTTAAAATAAATAAACCAAAACGAAAATAAAAATTCAGCAAATTTACTCACTTTCGTTTATTAGGCATTTACTTACATCACTTATGATCTTCCATACTTTACCTAATACGGTTTTAAGAATATTTTAGAGCGTTCTTAAATTTTAAACATTTTGAAAACGTAACGATAATTTTTACTTCTGTTTATAAAAACATGTTGCAAAATAAAATCTTTACATATACCTTGATAAAGTCCCTCAGGAGACGGAAGGCGTTGGTAAAGGAAAGTTTTCCTTTTGTCTTTATTCATATTGTCTTTTTACAGATCTATTTTTATTTATATTTGATTTTTTTACAAATACTTATATAATCACAGTGGCTATCAATTTCCCTGTGGAGCGTGTCGCTTTTTCTTTCTGGGTGGCGCTATTGATTTTCTTTTGCTCACTAGTGTTTAACGCAGGTCTCGTCTTGTCTCGTCTTGTCTCGTCTCGTCTTGCTCTGTCTATCCGTGATGTGAAACGCCAAAATATCTTAACCCAACGACCACCTGCTACTTCATGAAATTTCCGGGATTCTAGGAAGCCTACTTCATGAAATGTCCGGGATTCTGGGAAATCTTTGTGCAGTTCTAAACTGGAGAAACTACTCTGGCCTCCTTGAAGATTCTCACAGATTTTCGCAAGGGTCATTTTTTTGTCTGTTCTAATAAGAGCATTAGACTGGTTAACATTATTCTCCTTCAAAACAGCAGCTGACTTGCCAATGTGGAGCCTGTCTCTAAAGTCTTTCGCCTTGTTGTTAACTCCACAAGTCCATTTCTTTATTGTGCATACATAAAGAGCAGCATTTCCATAAACGTTCACAAAGATCCTATGAATGTATGAAGAACTTTTTCCTTCCAAAAGCATAAATTTCTATGTCATCTATTTGCTGTCTGCGGCTGTCCCGAGTAGGGGTAAGACATTTCAACTAGTAATGCCTGATCTAAATTACTTATAAAAGTTTTAGTCATATATATATATATATATATATATATATATATATATATATATATATATATATATATATATAAATTTGTAGCCTCTCTCTGTTTGTTATCGAACTGCTTCTAGGGTTTTGGAGATAGACCCCCCACCCTAACTACATTGCCCAGGGTACTTGTATAAATATATTTCATTTTGATCAAAGGGGGTACACGGAGGCACCTCCATACTGATTTTCCCCCTTTCATTTAAATTAAATTTAAATTTGACAAAGGGAATGACTCCTATCCAAAATATAGAAGGAGAAAGCCGGAAGATGGAGGTCACATCGGCATCATCAAAATGAGACAATATGGATGTCAAGTTGAGCAAGAAATCACTAATCAATCCGTAGTGCCTTAAAATACATATTTGTTGCGACAATTCAACTGTCATATCAGTGTTGAAATCTGCTTATCAATTCTTTCAATCAAGTATTGCATCAAATGCATATCAAAAGGATCAGATTAAGCTGTTTTTGCACCCTACTATTGAATTTTCGCTTTGATTTTAATTAAATTTAATTTGCACAATGGAATGACTCCTATTCAAAATATAGAAGGAGAAAGCCAGAAGATGGAGGTCACATTCGCAAGATCATTGAGTAATATTGAAATGCATCATTTTTCTCCACAAATTATAACAATGATTTAAAATCAATCATCATTTTATTACAAAAAAATGTGCAAGGCGCCGGTAATTCGGCTAGTATATATATATATATATATATATATATATATATATATATATATATATATATATATATATATATATATATATATATATATAAGGGGATGAATTTTTTTATTTATTAACCCGACTGACTTTTATTACTTAAACGTTACTTTTAGTGGATACTCATATTTATTTATTTCCGAGGGGAAACTGTCATCGGGCGTGCTTTGATCTCTCGACTACTCTAAGCCCGTCAGATCTAATGACGGTTTCTCCGAGGGGAACGCAGGTTCGAATCCTGCCGGAGAGTGCATATTATTTCTAATAAGATTTATTGAATATTTAGGCCGGTAGATGAAAATAAATAATGTTTAACAAATAAACGAAGTGTCTACTCAAATACGAGTATCCACTAAAATAACGTTTAAGTAATACATATATGTATGCATGTATGTATGTATGTATGTATGTATGAGTGAAATAGTGAATATGCATGCTTTCATTGTCAGCATGTGGAACTTGAGCGAACAATCGTCAAGCATTTCGTCTGCTGAATCAGCAAGCAAACATTTGGCAAAGATTTCCATTGATAGAACATTTCAAACAAGCTTTGAATACGTCGTGCAGTTGAAAAAAAATGTTGCTAAGGAAGAAAATATTTCTACGGATGTTGTTCCGATGAAAATAGACAAGATCTATTAAGTCAGGTTTCTCTGCTGAGACGGGCGTATTTTTTCCCAAATTTGGTGTTTCAATGCTGATTTTCAAAATACACGTGCCCTAATCACATGGAAAACCAGCGCAACACAATCTTTCTAAACTCCATTCCCATCAAATTAAGTCAACCTTTTCAAATATTGGGATTTAATGGCTATAGCACAAAGGAAGGAAGGAAGGAAGGATATTTGGGAAAATATGGATGAAAGGAAAAGAAAAAAGAAGGCAGAATGAAGGGGAACATAAAAACTCAGAAAGGAATAATGAAAAGGAAAGAAAGAAAGAAAAAGAAATGAAGAGTACAAAAGGAAGGAAGGAACGAAGGAACGAAGGAAAAGAATGAATAAGGAAAATATGGGAGAAAAGGAAAGGAAAAAAGAAAGTAGAATGAAAAGGAACATAAGAAGTCAGAAAGGAATGATAGACAGAGAGAAGGCAGGAAAGAAAAAGAAAGGAAGAGTATAAAGGAAAAAGAACAGAAGGAAGGAAATGAAGGAAAGAATGTGATTAGAAAGAAAGAAAGAAAGAAAGAAAGAAAATAATAAATAAGGGAAATATGGGGTGAAAGTAATGGAAATAAAAGGGAGAATGAAAAGGAACACAAGAAGTGGGAAAGGAATGATCAAAAGGAAAGAAAGAAGGAAAAAGAAAGGAAGATTATAAAGGAAAAGAAGAAGAAAGGAAGGGTAGAAAAGAATTAATAAAGGAAATATGGGATGAAAAGAAAGGAAAAAGAAGGGAGAATGAAAGGGAACATAAGTCTGGAAGAAAATATTAGAGGGAGGGAGGAAGGAAGGAAGGAAGGAAGGAAGGAAGGAAGGAAGGAAGGAAGGAAGGAAGATTATGAGGAAAAAAGGAAGGAAGGGAACAAACATGAAGAAATGGGGATAATAGATGGAAGAACAGAAATATGGGATCGAAAGAAAGGAAAAAATGAAATGGAACAAAGACAGTAAGAAATGAATAAGAACAAAGGAATGAGGAAGGAAGGAAGGAAGGAAGGAAGGAAGGAAGGAAGGAATGGAACTAAAGAAGGAATAAAGGAAATATGTGGACTAAGAAAGGAAGGATGAGGACGAAGGAATATAGTTCAAAACAGAAATAAAATGACTACAATGTAGAAAGGAAATTGAAAAAATTCAGAAGAAAACAAAAAAGGCAAAACCAAAAGAAACGAGAAAAAACAAAGAAATTAAAATAAAAAAAAAAAAAACAAGGCTTAAAATGTAAGAAAAATGGACAAAGCGTAAAATTAAAAACAAATCTATGTAAAGAAGCATTCGGATGAAAGAAAGGAAGAAATATCCAAGATGGAAAGGGAAATTGCAATGAAAGCGAAAATGGATAATTCTCAGAAAAAACTGAAAAAATACAACAAGAAATAACAACAAAACATGTAAAGAAAGAACAACAGAAAAAGGTTATTATAGTTGTTTCATAATTAGAAAAAAGGTTGTTTGCGTCGAACAAAAGAATTGGAGCAAGGCGTTAATGAAAGAAAAAAGTATCAGATCGTAATAAAGTGTACAATGAAAAATAACCACTTAAAACAGAAGCAGCTAATCAAACACAAATTACATACAACCTTGTACAGAAAGAAAGCAAAATATATTCATTAATCTGAGAAAAAAATTAAATTTTCTCTAAAGGAATCCATTGTTCTTTTAGCGGCTACATTTGGAAGAGATAATCACGGATCGACTAACCATCGAAATATAGCAATAAGATTAATCATTGGGACGCAAATAGGAGAAAACGCCTGGCCTGTTTGTTGCAGATGTCAAACTGCACCTTCCATTTTAATGAATGGAATACAGTCATATTCACTGGTTGTTGTGAGTAACAGTAAATCCTTTGGATGATATTTGGAATGGTCATAACAAAATACATTATAAGAAATTCAGAATATAACTCGTCGGGTCCAGCCAAATCCTGCTTGAGTTTTACCATCATTATTTCTGAAAATATATTAGCTTACACCCAATTATTAAATTAAACTAAAAGCTTTTTTCGATATTTAATTTACGGACCGTTTTCCTCTGCTTTCTTTTGCCATCTTTCAAGAATCTTTTTTAATTCTGCCTTCTCGGGAATATTGATCTTTTCAGAGTTAGGTGCGTTTTACAACCTTCCTGAAAATTTCATTTTGTTCATTAAAAATTCCATAGAATCTGGATAAATGGTAATCTGAAATTGCAGTATGTGGTGAATATAGTGAATGCGTTAAAATTTCTCAGTGAAGCTATTAAAATATTTTTCATGTCACTAACAGTAAAACATGATGTCTAGCGTTACCTTTATAAAATATCACGTCCTTTCTGTTATCTAATTCTGGGCACTTTTGGCGATGTTTGCTGCCTTCTTTACTTAGTCTAACGAGAAACAGTACTTGTTTGAATCCAGCGTTTCGTTCTCTTAAAGCAACTCCTAGAAATGAGCACTACTTCAATTCTATCATAAACACAACATCACTTTCTTTGGATGAAGACCAGACTTTAATACGGTTAGTGTTGGTTTATTTCGCGTTGCACACTGCTGTAAAGCATCGTTTACGGAATATTTTCGCTACGCTTAAATACTTCATCATATGTGGAAATATTGCCTATTATGCTGTATCGTTCAGTTTATGTGAAAGCTTGGTCAAATTAATTCATTTTCAAAGCTTTATTGGACATCTCTGTCTCTCTCTCTGTCTCTCTCTATGTCTCTCTCTCTGTCTCTGTCTCTCTCTCTCTCTCTCTCTCTCTCTCTCTCTATATATATATATATATATCGTGTAGTGTAAAGTTGTTTAGTTTCCAATAATGTTTATATATCGCCATTGATCCTCCACCAGATTCGAGAACATCTTTCAGTGAGAAATCCCCAACGTCTTTTGACACGATCTATCATTAACAATACCTTCTCTTTAAACTGTACAAAATGTTTTTTGTTTGTTTTTCTTTCTTTTTTTGTTGTTTTTTGTTTATATATATATATATATATATATATATATATATATATATATATATATATATATATATATATATATATATATATATATATTTTGTCTAAGTCTAATTTTTACCTTTTTCGTAAATTAAAATATAATATTCTGGAAATATAGGGTGTTCCATTAAATTGGACCGATTTTAAATGTGAATTAAGTTTAAACGTCTAATAATTTTTTTCAACGAAACTAGCCTCACTAACCATTATCCACGCTGAGCAGTGAATTACATCCTCACTGTTAGCACCATCCAAAATTTGTCATTAAGCAACTCGACTAGTCGTCAAATCAAGCAACCTAATTAAACCTCTCAAAAGGTACGACTCAGAGAATAGAGATAAATATCCATACTCCATTCAGTACGCATGCGCAATGTTCTCTCCCCGAAAGTTGGGGTAGAAATTTGTCTATTTTATATTTAAACGATCATAGGCTCTTTTGAATCTTATATATATTTTATACCCCCTCCCCGTTCTGATCAATGTAGCAACTTAACACCGCATTACGCGGCTGGGGAAGGTAAGCAGCCCTTACAAGTTTTGACCTCTGAAAATACAATGAACATGATTTTTTCTTGACGTTTGTCAATGTGATTGAACTAGTAATGTCTCTGTTCGGTTTTTTAATATTTCTCGTAAATACCTATGTGTATCGAACTTGTGCGCGCGAGCTTTGTATCGACTTATTAGGAACTGGGTGGTGTTAGTGTGGTAGAAATGATTTTGTCGGTTACATCCTAGCATTTTAGAGCACTGGAAATGGCGTCATATGTAACTATTAATTGGAGCTAGACGCACTGGAAAAAAGTGTGTCAAATATTTATAGGTATTATTATTATCATATTAATAATTCTGCTACTTCTTTAGATAGATAGATAGATAGATAGATAGATAGATAGATAGATAGATAGATAGATAGATAGATAGATAGATAGATAGATATTGAATTGGCATAGATAGATAGATAGATAGATAGATAGATAGATAGATAGATAGATAGATAGATAGATATTGAATTGGCATAGATAGATAGATAGATAGATAGATAGATAGATAGATAGATATTGAATTGGCATAGATAGATAGATAGATAGATAGATAGATAGATAGATAGATAGATAGATATTGAATTGGCATAGATAGATAGATAGATAGATAGATAGATAGATAGATAGATAGATAGATAGATATTGAATTGGCATAGATAGATAGATAGATAGATAGATAGATAGATAGATAGATAGATAGATTATATCTGCCAATACTTCATAAATAATGGACTATTCCGTTTTCATCTCGAGAAAAGACAAAAAAGACACATCAGAGATGCTGTTTGGTTTCACTGAGAACAAGAAAGAAAGAAAGAAAGAAAGAAAGAAAGAAAGAAAGAAAGAAAGAAAGAAAGAAAGAAAGAAAGGAAAAAGAGAGAGGATGTGATAACACTCGTGTTTATCGTCTGCTTTGGTAAAATGGAAACCTTTGTCAGTTTGAAATCTTTTCATTTATACCCTCTTACTTCTTTAAATAACCTTAATATTTATGATTGTTATTGCAATATTTTGTTAAAGTTATTAAGCTCAAATATTTAGCTAAACAATCGGGAAATTCCTACGGAATATTTGACAGTCGCAGAAATTTCGAGAAGATAATTCAATCATTAACTTAAGAATTAAGATTCATCAGAGAATTCAAATAGCAAAACCGTGAATTGCTATTTCTTCTTCTTCTTCTTCTTCTTCTTATTATTATTATTATTATTATTATTATTATTATTATTATTATTATTATTATTATCATTATTATTTTATTTTATTTGGTTTCTTTCCGGGTCCCGACCAGAAAACTAAGATCAGAAATGTCATCATGACATTTTCCACTGAGCAATTCATAAAAAAAAAACATATTTTACATGACTAAAGCCTTTCCTAAGGTGTGGGCTGTACTCGTGAGAACATTTTTTTTCTTTAAGGCATGGGCTACTAGGTATCCCTTCAACGAGCCCACTGGGATCCTTGTCAATCAATCCGAGGACCCCAACTACAAGAGGGATTTTGTAAGTTCTCATGTGCCACATTTCTGAGATTTCGATTTCAAACTCCTTGTATTATTATTATTTTTTTTATTTCCTTTGATATCTGGCGTTTACACATTTCTTTCCGGGTCCCGCCCAGGGACGTAAGGTTAGAAATGGCATCATGACACTTTCCACTACAAAAAAAAAATTAAAAATTAAAACAAAAATAAAATAAAATAAATAAATAATTACATAGATAAAGCCCTTCGTAAAGTGTGGGCTGTACTTATCAGAACAATTTTTTGTATCTCTTTGAGGCATGGACTTCCAGGGATCCCTTCAATCAGCCTACTGGAATCTTTTCCAACCAGTCCAAGGGCTCCAACTACAACAGGAATTGTTGATGTTCCCATGTGCCACATTTTTGAGATTTCTATTTCAAGGTCCTTGTAGTTTAACAGTTTTTCGAATATCTTCAAAGATACATTGCAGTCTGCAGGGACTGCCATATCAATAAGGAGGCACTTATTTTGTTTGTGGTCTTTAATAACAATGTCTGGCCGGTTGGCTTTGATTGTTCTGTCAGTGTGTATTGTGTAGTCCCATAGAATTGTAACAGGTCCTATCTCCGTAACCGGGTCAGGGATATTATTATTATTATTATTATTATTATTATTATTATTATTATTATTATTATTATTTACTCGTATGAAAGTAAAGAAAAGAAAGTCAAGGAAAGACTCAAAATTCTATTAGCCATAATTCTTCTTATACAGAAGGAACAGCTCACATAAAACAAAATAACATTCATCTCAGGAGATGGTATATGGAAAATGAATAATATATTAAATATTATCTAAAAATATTTAATATCGAAGTGGGCGTTTCTGATTTGAGTATTTGTCTATGTGGGTGTATTGACGTGACTATACGTCGACGTGCATGCTCGTATCGACTTTTGTGCATGAGTATATCTCAGCGTTAGTGGATGCCTATGAGGACGCTGCATCTGTGTGTGTGTCTGTGTTTGTATGTGTCTGTGTTTGTGTACGTAGAGCATATTCGTCGTTAAATAAAGTATTTCAGTAATGGCTTCAGGTTTTTTATTGTGTAATTCTAAAATCACGAGGCCGACTAATATAATTAACCATTTCGTACGGATTACACAATCTAATTAACGAATCTGAACATTGTAATTTCTTGACAACCGCTTCTTAAGCGAAAACTTTCAATCAAAATTTCACAGCAATTCACTTTCACACTAATTCTTACTAAACACTTTTGATTTTATATATATATATATATATATATATGGGCGCGTGGCCAAGTGGTTAGAACGTTCGCATTCTGACAATGAGAATCTCACCATGGTCGATTTGTCAGGAAGGAGACCTCCTGATGTTAACGGTCTGGAGGGGGGAACGATCCCAGCGTGTGGCTCCTATGGAAAGTGCCTATACATATATATATATATATATATATATATATATATATATATATATATATATATATATATGTATATGTATATGTATGTATATATATATATATATATATATATATATATATATATATATATATATATATATATATATATATATATATAAAATTGAACACTGAAGTCAACACTTAGAGGCGACAATCTGTTTCATGCTAGAAGCAATCGTCAGGCCACGAGTGCTGTTATTTTTCTCGGCTATTTATATATACGGGTCAGTGGTGCATTGTGGGTAGTCTATTTTGGAGGTTATTTTACCGCAAGTCGTTTATTTGTTTATTTATTTATTTATTTTTGGGGGTTAAATTATTTTGCTTGTCATTATTTTTTTTATTTTTTTTTTATTTCTTATATATATTAATTTTTTTTTTAATCGGTGTTTTTATTAATATAATAAAAAATTGTTTATATCGCTTATTTAATAGTTTTGTTTTGGTTTGGGAAGATAATTAAAGCTATTCATTCAATTTGGGGGTTGATTGTTGTAGTTTATTCCTACTATTATTTTGGCAGAGCAGTTTTTAATTCGTTTATTACTTCATGTATTTATTTGACTTGATTATCTTTATTTGTTTTTTCTAACGGTTAATTTATCGGGATCGGTTTGTGGTATGGTTCAGGTTAGGACCAGGGAAGAACAACACGAACACAAGAGTAGAAAAACTAGATATATTACACGGAATAATAATACAAAATGTGGAAGGTGTTAGTATGACTGTCAGTCTGGTTTGGAGTGAACTACTATCGGCTCGACTCGATTCGTCTCTCTCTCTCTCTCTCTCTCTCTCTCTCTCTCTCTCTCTCTCTCTCTCTCTCTCTCTCTCTCTCTCTCTCTCTTGAGAGGCGTAGTAAACATAGTGTTAGGAAGAGTTCATTCTGTAGTTATAGGTAAGGACCCATAACAGTTTTTAGTTTATTTATTTATTTGGATTAATTTAGAATAATTTATTTTACTTGTTTTTTTATTATTTATTTATTATACTGTATATTTTTATTTACTTGTTTTTTATTATTTATTTATTATACTGTATATTTTTATTTACTCTTTCCGGTTTTCGATTTTTAAATAACGTAGTATTTTTTTATCGTTATGTAACAGTTATAGCTATTTTTTTCGTCTGATTTTTCGTTTGATTTTTATAGTCTAACTAATATTTTAGTCATAATAGTTTGTTAATTTGTTTATTATTTACTTTATTTATTTGGGTTCATTGATTTTGTTTTTTATTTTTTATTTATTTATTCTATTTCGTCTATTCTAACGGGTGTGATTTGGTAATTTGTTTGGGTTAATTTATTTTACTTATTTTACTGTCATTTTGTTTGTTTATTTATTTTATTTTATTTTCAGTTTTCGATTTTTAAGCAACGTAAAAACGCTGAGGGAAGGTAAAGGAAAATGGGGACGAATAAGACAATCATATTTACACTTAATGAGGAATGAGGGTCTGGAGAAATTAACGCACACAGGATATAAAGCGAGAAAATATTTATAACCTATGAGAAGAGTATATATAAACAGAGCAGAGCAGGGTAGGGCCTGACAGGGCTGGATCGTAAAACGACAAAAACTTGCTTGGAGTATTACTTAGAGCTGCAAACGGCAGGGAACTTTGAAAAGCCATGATCGCCCACATCTTAAAGGCAGTAGACTCACACACACAAATACAAAAAAAAAACGTATGTCAATAATTTAAAACTCTGTAGGGATCATTTACCCCCAATGTTTTAACATATACAAGGTGCCCATAAAGTTCGTGTGCACTTTAAAAAATGTATAACTTTATTTGTATTTGCGATAGAAATAATCTGTAAAAAATGTTATAAAGTTTAATGTACCTAGTTTTAAGTATAGCTAAAATAACTAATGTGATTTCAGGCATTACTGTAAATCAGTTGGCAAATGTTTTCTGTGAACTGCAAAATCGTATTACACTTTGTATTGCTAATTATGAAAGACATGTGGAAACTTAAATAAAATTTCAATAAAACCTTAAAAAATATAGATTTACTTCTTTCTAATCCTTTTTACAAATTATTTCTACCGCAAATACAAATAAAGTTATAATTTTTTAAATGCACACGAACTTTATGGACACCCTGTATATCATCATCATCGTCAGGTCGAGCAAGTTCAGCATTCCATGATATGCTGCCTCCATCTATTCCTGGCGTTCATGACATTTGAAAGCTCAATCAGTTTGCATCCCGTGTCTTCAATCAAGGATATACAAGATGTCCCCAAAATTTTGACATAATTTCGCAGGCCAATAATTTTGGCAATTCTTATTGAAATAACCCCAAATTTTCACAGAATGTATAGAAGCAGATCAAGATTTTATATTTAATGGAAGAGGCCAGTCCGTGCTTATCTCAATGAGAATCTTCCAGAGAGATGGATCGGGTGTGGTGTAGATGAAGACAGTTTTCTGATGAAATGGCCACCGCGGTCACCGGACCTGTCCCAGTGTGATTTCTTTTTATGGGAATATGTGAAGAGACCGGTCTATGCGCCCCCTCTTCGTGCTAGCATTGATGAACTCAAGCAGAGAATCACTTCCTCACTGGATAATGTTACCGCAGACATGCAACAGCGTGATTGGCAAGAGCTTAACTACCGACTTGACGTGTGCCGTGTCACAGGCGGTTCACAAATTGAACATTTATGAATCCGTCCCATAATAAACTTATGATGTTCAACACCTAAACTGTTCATTTTCATTGAGCTAGACTTATTAGTTTTCAAGATATTTGCTTTTAAAATGATATCAAACTTTTGTAGACACCCTGTATGTATGTATGTATATATATATATATATATTATGTACGTGTGTGTGTATATATATATATATATATATATGTTGTGTGTGTGTGTGTGTGTGTGTGTGTGTGTGTGTGTGTGTGTGTGTGTGTGTGTGTGTGTGTGTGTGTGTGTGTTTAGGAAGTATAGTTTCATTCAAACAGGTTTGGTTAAATAATTTAGATATATCATGTCGATTTATTTGAGTGGGGTCCTTTCAAGTTCACGGATTAATTTCTCTTAGCCTTAGAAAATTGAGTAAGAAAAATACCGAAATTTTCTTTCAAATTATTTTTATTTTCCCAAGTAATTTCTATCCCATCTGAGACCATCTTCAGCGGGTTAAATTGTCTGTGAATGTGTATATGTATTTCTGTAAATTCAAAACATTTCAATTGTTCAACACAGTAAAAACGAACAGATGAAATGTTTTGAATTTACAGAAATACATATAAACATTCACATACAATTTAACCCCGTGAAGATGGTCGCAGATGAAATTGAAAGTACTTAGGAAAATAAAAATTACATATATATATATATATATATATATATATATATATATATATATATATATATATATATATATATATATAAGCACTTAAAAGAATTACAAGAAAAAATGAATTAATATAAAAGAATTTAAACAATTATAACGAATTAATGGATTCATTTTGAATCCGACATTTTTATTACTTCAAAGGTTATTAAAGTAGATAAACCGTATTTGAAATAGAGTCCCGTGGAACACATTTTTCTTTACTAAGATTTCTCAAATGCACAGACCAATAGACTTTAATGCTCACTATTTAATAAATAAAAATGACCTATCTAAATCAAATACAGGGTGTGCCTTATAATAACATTTACAACATGTTGAACATGTTGTAAGATTTATCTTATCCTGATGAGCAGATCTGGCGTCATTGGTATGATGATAAGCTACATCCGACAGCAAGGTCTCTGATCGGGAGATTTTGAGGAACGTGGATCCACCTCTTATTTGATGTTGTTCTCAGGTTCATCCTGCCCCGGGGTGGTAGCACCTGTTAGGGTCCCAGCTATAGGCAAATCGTTAACCCTAAAACCGGTGTCAAAACACTATGAAAGTATAAAAATAGATTTTTTTTAGTAAAAATACCAGCAATACATTTTTTTTAAATAATATTACCAGAAATATATTTGACTTTCGATAAAAAAAAACTCTTTACAAAATACGTCGATGAAACTTGATCTACAAGCCAATATATAACCAGGAATGCATATTCTATTCATACGAACCTATCCTGAAAATCTTATCAGCATTAAATAACTTATTAAGGTTGATATGCCGTAAAACAAAATAAACCAATAAACTGTGTCTCTGTGAAACTTCAAAGCCAGAAGATAACATATTTCAACTTTTATTTATCTATTCAATATATACATATATAAATGTAAATATAAAAGTGAACATTGAAGTCAACACTCAGAGGCGACAGGCTGTTTCATGCTAGACGCAATCGTCAGGCCTGAAACAACCCTCTTTACAAAATACGCTAATGAAACTTGACCATTGCGTCTAGCATGAAACAGCCTGTCGCCTCTGAGTGTTGACTTGAATATTCACTTTTATATTTATATTTACATACGCTCTATCTCTGATATTGAGCACTTTATCCCATAAATATAGAACACCTTAAAACTATACTTCTACATATATGATGCCTTAATATAAATATATTGATAATATATATGGTACTCGTTCAGAAATATATTGCTAAAACCGTAGACGAGTGTACACTATCTTGATTTGCAGTTTGAGAAAATACACTAAAGATGAGGTGAGATCAATTGCATTAATACAAACCTTACTCTAAGTGTACGAATAATATTTTCTCGTAACATATTATTTACTCAGTAAGCAAATTGATACTTAGATATCTTCTGATACCCTACATTTGTTGCCCACTATGGAGTCAAAGCCATCGTTCTTATCTTAAATTCACCTGCTGCTAATTCTAATTCAAAATATCGCTTCTTGTTTATTTTTCTACTTGTATACGGATGAAATAATTTGAATTTGTATCGATGTTTACGAAGGTGAACCCAGTTTCCTATAAAACCAAATAAAATATTCATTTTTACCTGGATTCCAAATCGGTTCTCAGTTGTTCTGAAATGCATGCCTCACCAAAAAAAGCGTAGGTCGCTTATAACTTTCCTGTGGTGGGGCTGCCCAAGAACTGTCAAATGCAAACCAGTAATTATATAACAATAAAGCTTGCTAATAATTGTTTTCTGGCAAATTTGAATTTGTGTCCATATCTTTACGACGTTATTTTTTTTTCAGACTATGACATTACGATCTCGCCGATAAATGTATCACGTATGGCACTTAACTGAATGAAATTACCAGGAATTCTAGGAAAAAATAGTGCATTGTTTTTCTTTATATCCTCCGCATTTTTTTTTTAATTCTGAGTTGTTTTGCTCCTAGAATGGCTACCACCCAAGGCTAGAGAGTTCAATCTCTACTATATAGCTTTGTGGTAGAAGAAATGCATTCTTGTATACATATATATATATATATATATATATATATATATATATATATATATATATATATATATATATATATATATATATAACGCTACTCTTAATGCACATCTCGGAGATTCATGCTATTTGCAATCTTCAGGTACAAATTTGTTTAATATTTCTGGTTATTGTAAGGGAGGATAATTATTGTTAACTGTTTAAATGAATTGTAGTTTAATTTTGAATTTGAATTTAGGACCAGATTAACATTTAAGATTGAAAATAAGATTGAAAATAAAATATTTATCCATTTGATTATATTTACATAGATAGATAGATAGATAGATAGATAGATAGATAGATAGATAGATAGATATGAACAGACTGAGATAGATAGATAGATAGATAGATAGATAGATAGATAGATAGATAGATAGATAGATAGATTACTATATGAGAACAGATTTTTTTTAAATAGATGCTTGGATCTTAAAACCATGATATCACAATTGTTTTAAATACACTTTTAAAAAAAGTAGATATATTAAATATAAATGAGAAGGGGAAAAATTGAAAGAATCGTATCTTCTCGGATCTCAGCTGTCACGACGCCCTGACAGTTCCATAACTGCATTAAAACATTCTATTAGCAGACATAGAGACAAGGACACACTAACTAGTGCCACCAAAATATTCATGAAGTGCAAAGTGAAACAGAAAACAAAAATATCATCAAATAAACGAATAATGTCCTCTGTTTGCAATTTCCAACGGAAGAATAAAAACACAATACAGTCGACCGGATATGTTTTCTTACTGTCTTTTTTTCTTTAATGATGTTAGGAGCGAATGACTGCAGATGTGTCATTTTCAAGTTTGTTTGTTTTTTGTTTTGTTTTTTAACGTTAGCTGAAATCAGGAGCTGATATTTCTTCTTTTGCTGTTTCTACAGGAATGCGTGGAAACAGAGACTGTGTCACTGCTTGCTCAGAAGGCAGAATAGATGTATTTAAAATGGTCAGTGAGTTCAGTTCCGTGTGCATTCGAGATATATTCATATTTTCATTACCAGATGCCATTGTTTGACAATGATGTTCAACTTATACAAGGCCCAAGAGCCACTCTAGGTAGAGGGTTATAGACTAATAGGCAGAGTTTATGCTGACATGTGCGGGAGATAACGGTCAATCCTGGACTTGAACAGTTAAGATTGTAGCGATTGGGGAAGCATCCTCTTTTGAGTCGATCGCAGAAAGCAGCGGTTCGTAGGAAGAAGCTGTTCGAGTGGGACTTATATCTCAGCAATGGAATACGAAGGAAATGAGAATGGTTCGCTACAATGTGCGTAGCATGGCGGGTCTTAGCTGTGAAAGAACTAGTGGAAGTAAGGAATGTGATTCGTCTAAACACAGTCCATGGAAATAGCGATAGACCAGCGAAAGATTTGCGACGGTAACTCTGCGGGTTGTAGGGTAAAAAATAATCCATCACCCACAAGGACGCGAAGACGCTTTTGGGCTCTATAGAGACTGGAAATAAAGACTGGGCAGCGGCTGCCCATATATGCCTGTCTCTTGTAATAGTATATGATAGCAAGAGTCAGGTACAGGGGATCGACCATTTTTGCAGGATCTTTAGTGTTGAATCATATGTACGAGGTCTGAGTTGAGCATGTCACAATAGGTGCTCAAGGCACGGGTCCTCTCTGAGAGAACACCCGTTCATCCTGATGGCTGAAAATTCAGGGCCCGCTCGGTGATAATGGTGGCTCCGAAAGTAACGCCTCTTATTTTATTATGTTAATTCTTGACACTAGAGGCGGTTGTTTGTCGTGTTGCAGCAGGGGTTAAAACTTCTCGCCAGCAACCCGTAATGATATTTTCCTTTTTATTTTTACATTGTTAAAGATAACAGCTGAGCGGAAGTTAGACACAATGGCATCTGCCATGAAAGGGCATACAAAGCATAAACGTGTCATTATGGGGAAAATGCACTTTTTGACATTTATCGTCAATTACTGAAAGATTACGGGCATCAAACAATGAATGTGAGTCCAGTTAAGCATAACGAGGCTCATTTCTGGCGGTCTTGCACTGCGAGAATGCACATTGTTATGGGATGGCAAAATGCATAGCCAATGATGGACGCTAACACAAAAACACTGATTCATAAAATTCAGACCATATTCACCGCTAGGAATCCGCTCAAGAAAAATGAAGTTCGCTAACGTTGTATAAGCCTTGCTTTCCGATGTAGCCAATGAAATTACTGACCTGTTCGAAGACGTACCTGACACTGAGCTCTACAATATCCTTAAAACATTGCTTATAAAAAGGACAGGACGTTCAGACGAATAAATGTTACGGGAACTTTTTAACAATTTAACTTCAGAGGACAGAACACCCTCACAGCTTCTCAAGGGATAAAATACCCTCCCAACTTCTCAGGCACATGACATGTCGGAATCAATTCTACGCCGACTATGGCTTGACAATCTACTGTAGTCCGGGAACTTATGCCTATGACAGACGACACGTCATTAGACAAATAAGCGGACTTAACATACTAACATCCCGATTCGACAACGATATCCGTTGCCGTTATAAAACACTTGGAGAAAACAATCATCGAACAACAAAAACAAATGCAAATGGTATTAGACCAGCAACAACGGGAGATCAGAAGTACGTCACGCAGTCGCAAACTAACTCCACATCGAAGAAGTATAAGCCGTGGGAAAATAAATACCCACCCGGCGACATTTGCTTACACCATCATACATTCCGTAAAAAAGCGAGAAAATGTATCCAACCATGACATTTTTACACGAAGCGATGTCGGAGTTAACTCCTCCTTAATTTCTTCATTGTTTAATTTCCTAATTCTTCCTAGGGGTCGCTATCTCTAAAGTATAAATACTCGAGAATACTTCGTGTTCTCTCTCTCTCTCCCTCTCTCTCTCCTTCTCTCTCTCTCTCTCTCTCTCTGCAGCGAATACTGCGACCATGTAAAACTCTCGCAAAAGATACGAAGACGCCATGAACATTGCACACACACACACACACACACACACACGCACAAACGTACGCACGAACATACTTTGAAACACGAACACTTCTACATTCATACATACACACATTAAGTATGTCTATTCTAAAACCTTTTTGTTATGTAATACTTATACCTGCTTGTACATGTATATCGGTTTCTTGTTGTTTTTCTGTTACATTAATTTTTGGCAGACTAATTCTCCGAGTCTGCCATATTTTTAGTGGAGTTTATCTCAGGTGTTCCACATGTGTTCATATCACAACGCGTAAAAAAACACGGTCCGCTACAGAGACACCAGGGAAATGAACAAACCGGCAAGTAATTGCGACTACCTCAACCGACCCACTTATAAACAAAGTCGCTTATTTTATATCTGTCTATATTTCTGAAATGAGGTATTGTAATTATTTACATTGTTTGAGCTGTTGCGCTCATCTTTATTGTCATATTCACGACGTTTCGGCCGTTGCAGGATCCGGACTTTTTCAGGTGATACACGTTGGAATTTCGAAACCGAAATCTTTTATTTCGTCCACTGGGTTAGATTGTTCTAGTTCCACGTGCCATGAAACTGAGATATCCAGAAAAGGCATTCAAAAATCGATTCAGCGAAGGCATACTTCCAGATTCCGGTAGCGGAAGAAGATATTCCCCAAATGGCCGTAGTGACATCGTTTGGACTATATGAATTCGTCCGGATTCCTTTTGGACTTAGATATGCTGCTCAGTCTTTCCAAAGGTTAACTGACCAAGTCCTGAGAGGACTACTATCGTTTACGCCTATACAGATGATATAATTATAACTAGCAAAAAAATAAACTAAAGAGCATGAGGATCACTTACGCCAATTTTTCCAAAAACTACTACAATTTGGTCTCAAAATCAATATAGATCAGTGCATCTTTGGCGCCAGTCAAATCACCTTTCTTGGACACGTTATAGATCAAAATGGAATTTCACCTTTAGCGGAGCAAGTGAAAGCGGTTGAAAAATTCTTACACCCATTTCTATCCGACATTTACGAAGATTTATCGGACTGATAAACTATGCCGCCGTTTCATCCCAAACCTATCATTTACACTTTTAACGCTAATCAACCAATTACAGAAAAAAAAAACATCACACTACAGCAAAAAAGCCTTATACGATTTCCATACAGCCAAATCGGTGTATTGAACTTTCACTAAACTCTCATACATCAACAATGATGAAAACACACAAATCTTTTTCGAAACAGACGCATCCAATGCAGCAGAAAGAACAGTAATTGAACAAGAGATAGATTCAATAAGAAAACCTATTTCGTTTTTCTCAGCAAAATTAACTCAAATTCAAATGAATTATCGTACATTTTCCAGGAAACTGTTAGGCCTATATCTTGCGATCAAATAATTCAGACATATGCTTGAAGATAGGAATTTCATAATGCTTACTGTTGTAGCATACCTACGGACGATAATGATTATGTCCTCATTCACATAAATACGATAGTAAATACTGTATGGTTGTCTGTACTTGGAGATTGGACTGCAGCTCTGCTGGTCAAACTCTCGGCATCCGGGCAGAGAGGATCCCCAGACGAGGCTATGTCGAAGGGCAGAGCCTCGTCTCGGGAAACAGCTAACCGACCCCGTTTTATACGGGGTCTACGGAGAATTTTTGACCGAGCCTACGGGCTCAGATACTCCTCAATAAATTCGGTCTTGTGCCACATCTGACCGCGTGGAACAGTTGGTAGATATCCTAGAGTTGGAGATTCGTCTCCAGCTGTGCTGGTCAAACTCTCTGCCTCCGGACAGAGAGGATCCCCAGACGAGGCTATGTCGAAGGGCAGAGCCTCGTCTCGGGAAACAGCTAACCGACCCCGTTTTATACGGGGTCTACGTAGAATTTTTGACCGAGCATACGAGATCGGATACTCCACATTAAATTCGGCCTTGTGCCACATCTGACCGTGTGGGACGCTTAGTAAATATCCTGCAGTTGGAGATTCATTGTGGAATTCACTTGACTGACTTCTAGCAGATGGCTTCTTCTTCTACGCGCCGCTGGTGAATCTCATGTGTTGTTCTGTCCTAAGTATTGTCGCTCATTACCAACCTTCGTGTGATTATTCTATTCAGTAACTTTCCCAAGGTTACATTTACACAAACACTTCACTCGTGCAATGAACTGCATTGCAGATAAATACACCACTAGTGAAATCAGGTATCTAGACTTTACTTCTCAATGCACAGCAGACATTCGCCACATTAAAGTCTAACAAAAAGCTGCAGCAGCCGCACTGTCACACACAAATACCGCAACTATTACTAATGGTATATTAATTTATGATTTAATTTCAGATTAACAAAAAATTGGCTCCACACTAACTGAAGTATTATCAAACACTTCCTTAAAACTGAAACAATTTCCAGTTCCTTTTAGCAACAAAACATAATATTTTGACAATACTTTAACTAATCCACCGCCATATATACCTCTTACCTTGAGGAAACAAACCTTACAACATTTACAGAATCATTCGCATCCTAGCAAGCGAACATTTTGTATGACCAAATATAAGCTCAATACAAGGAATCAGGCATCTATATGCCTTGATTGGAAAAAATAAGGTACAACGCTACGTCAGAATACCGAAAGGCACTTTTGGATAAGCAGCCCAGATTCAAGCAAATACACATAGATATCGTAGGACCTCTACCAAGTTGCTAATGTTATTCTAACCATTGATTTTCTCCTTGGCCTACAGCAATTGCACTCCAAGTGACACCGCGACAACAGCCGCAAATGTGTTATTAAAAAATTGATATCAACTTTCGGAGTACCCAATATTATCTTCACCGATCGTGGCCCACAGTTCCAATGAGTTCTCTTTCAAGAATTTAGTAGCTTACTGGGAGTAAAACACATAAAAACAACCGTTTACTACCCATGTTCAAATGGATTAGTAGAAAGATTCCACAGATAACTCAAAACATCTTTAGCAGTGCAACAAAATTCATTCAATTAGGTTGATAACTCACCTCTTATTCGGCTGTCCATAAGAAATATTATAAAAGAAGATCTTGGCTGCACACCTGCCGAACTAGCATTTGGCCCACTACCATTATCGGGACAATTCTTTGAAGTTGACAAACATTGTACCTCCTCACAGTTTATTCAAGAACTAAAAGCCATAATGTCAAAATTACAATTCACACAACTCGACATACAACAGAACTATATAGACCTATAAGACGCAGTTAAAAGGCCACTCACAACGAATTATCAACGTTCATTTAAAGATTTAAACCGAGTAAACAGTTCAAAAAGGGAACGTTTCAGACAACATAAATGGTAACAGACACAAGATGGCCTTCTTGGAAAAACGTCACCAACCACACACATTATTTTCTGATGCACAACATACACTTCACATCAATAATACACCAAAAACTCAAAATATGTTAGGGAGAAAAGTTATATTTCGTAAAGCATGTATTTACCATTGACAAATTGGTTTGATCAATATTTTAGAAGTGAGGCCTTGTCGTATCTTCTACATCTGCTTGACTCCAAAGTTAACAGCTCGGTGTCAAATGACAAAATGTGTCTCTGGGTTTGTTATAACTCATACCTACTGGTTATAATATTATGTCTTGCATAGGCTACTCTTCGTGACGTCATTAGAATTCTCTTCGACTGACTCCAACAGACTTCCCTGACACACTTGGAGTTCTTTATTTAAGACGTCTTGCCTAGTTCATTTGTGTTACGGGAGTGTCTTATTTACTCCACAACATCCCCCTTTTGAGATTTTTTTTTACTAGTAAATATTTTATTTTATTTCTTAGTATTCACCCCCTCCTCTTTCTGAAGAGTTCTCCACGTTCTGATCTTTGTATTTCTTTCGTTTTGGGTCAACCTCTAGTTTTTCTGTGTGTTTCCTTTTTCTGGCAATCATACGTGTACATTATTGGGGTGTTGGTACGTCAAAAATATCATACAGTACTTACATGGGTTCTTCCTTTCTTGTAGGCCTTTCTTCAGTAAACCTTTTCTTTAAATAATTCCAAAGCTTTTTGTATTCCCATTTTTCCTTTTACCATATATACCATTTTCCAATTCGTGACATTACGTCGTCTTCCCCAATGTTTTTGTTTCCATTTTTATTTACTCTGGAAAACACTTTTTCGCCAATTTTGAAAAATGTTGGGTCCTTTTTGTTATCCTTTATTATTCTTTTTTGACCTGGTAACGACTTGTCGAACACTGAATTAGTTTTTCTTGCGAATATCAATTCTGCCAGTGACATGCCTTACGGTGTGTTTTCCGGTATACCCTCAAGAAATTTTGTAGGTCCTCTTCGCTCACTTTTTAATTACTTGTTCTTTTTTTTCCAAAGCTCTCTTAAAAGTACCCACAAACCGTTCAGCTTCTCCATTTGACCTTATGTGATACGGCGGTGTAGTAATATGTTCAATCGAGAACATTTTACAAAATTATTTAAATTCGTAGGCAGTAAATCGTGTACCTTTATCCGAGACTATGACATCCAGAATGCCATATCTTGCAAACAGTTCGTGTAAAAAATTCACTGTTACCATAGAAGTTGTTTTTTATTTTTGTTTTTTTGTTTTTTAGCACTTACAACTTTCAATACCAGTTAGTAAAGCTATCTACTGTCACAAGATAATGTGATCCGTTTATTGAACCTGCGAAATCTTTGTGTAGTCTTGACCACGCGGTATGTCTTTGGCCAAGGTTGTAATTTCGTGGTAGGGGATTTTGCTGCCAGAGCACAAACTCTGCAGGTTTTTACGAAATTTTCAATGTCTTAGTTCATTTTGGTCCAGTCTACATAACTTCGCATAAGAGATTTCATCCTTGAAATTCCCGGATGTCCACTATGAAATTCATTTAATATCCGCTTTTGTAATATACTAGGTGTTGCCACTCGTTGTGAAAACATCAGTACACCGTCACATAAGCGAGTAAGCGTTCAAGTCTGGATTGCGTTCTAAAAATCGTCTCTCTTTCTTACTTTCTTTTTGTCGTTTTTTTTATTCTTGAAATAAACAGAAATTGTTCTGCATTTACTTTTATTTCTTCCCGTTTAACTGGTACTTCGCATACTACATTGCATAACATATTTTTAATTTTTATTTCACTTCTTAATGCTGCAATAACCGTGTCCTCAAACGGTTCAATACTTTTGTGTATCAGGCTTGATAAACGATCAGCATGTCCTAATTTTTTGGACGGTTGGTATTCCATCCTAAAAACGTAATTTAATAAGATCGTTCCCCAGCGCTGTAATCTATTCGCTGTATGCGTAGAAATTCCTTTTTTCGAACCATAAATTGATAATAGAGGTCGATGGTCTGTTTGTAAATGAAAACTCCTTCCGTGTATGAATTTTTTCACTAAAAATATTATTGCTAAAGCCTCTTTTTCGATCTGGCTGTAGTTTTTTTTTCTGTCGGTAGTAGTTAACATGAAGCATATGCGACAGCTTTCATGTTACTGCCATTCTGTTTATGAAGAATCACTGCTCCTATACTATAGTCCGTAGCATCTGAAACCAATACGATTTCTGCTTTTGAATCACAGTGCGCTAACGATGTCTGACGTTAGTATTTTCTTTATTTCTTCAAACGCCTTCTGACACTATCAGTCCAGTTGCACTTTACACCTTTTTTTACGCAAATTGTTCAGTGGAGATCTCAAATACTGTCTATTAGGTATATAGATTTGATATTTTGCTAGTCCTAAAAACCCTTGCAACCTAGTAACGTTTGTTGGAGGAGGCATATTCTTAATTGCACTTTCCCTCGACGGGTCTGGTTGTTGAACATTTTTGTCAATGATTGTCCTAGTTACCTGACTTTTCTCGCTAAAAATATTAGTTAGAATATTTGCTATTTCTTCAACCCAAATTTCTTGTTTTTTTTCGGTAGTACCAAATTACAGTATTTTTAACTTTCTCAACAAAGGTCTTGTTTTTTCTCGTCTTCCCAGTCGCTGTATTCTTCTTTGAAAATTTGCTCGTATCTTCTAAAATAAGCAGAAAAGGTAATTCCATCATCTGAAATGTATGTGAATTTAGACATGGCATTTATCACCGAATCGGAAGTGAAAGAACTTAGAGAATTTTCCGTTTTTTTCCGAATTATTTCAATTAAATTTTGTTGTTTCTGAAGTTCCAACAACTGCAGTTGTTGCTGCTCTTGTTGTATTTTTACCACTTGGGCTAATAATTATTTCATATTTAAAGAATACCTGCTTTTTCCTTCTATCTCTTTTTTTTTTGTCGTTTTTACGCACCAAATAAAAAAAATTGCCAATGTTGTTCTAATTTCTCATCGTCACTGTTATCATGTGTGCCGAAGCAAAAAAAAAAACGTAGTTTTTCCTACTCCGTATGAGTATCGATCTATCGTCGCCACTGTTGTAACTCACCCCTATTGATTATAATATTAAGTCTTGCTTAGGCTACTCACCGTAACATCATAAGAATTCTCTCCGACTGACTCCAAAGGACTTCCCTGACTCACTTGGATTTCTTTATTTAAGGCGTCTTGCCTAGATCATTGGTGTTACCCGGATGTCTTATTTGCTCCGCAACAGAGTTGGTGGCACTACGCATCCACTTCCGGTTTTCTTCGGGTAAAATAAATCTACAAATCAACCATTCGACCTTGCATGGAATATTGCTGCCATATATGATCTGGAGCCCCTTCTGTTTGCCTCGGGGTTCTTAAGATCCAGAGACGGGTATGCAACGTAATTGGCCCTGATCTGTCATCTCGTCTGCAGTCGCTCTCTCACAGATGTGCCGTCGCCTCACTCTGTCTTTTTTACAAATACTTTCATTGTAATTGCTCCGATGAGCTGCTTTCGCTGGTTCCCAGACTTCATGAATTCAAGCCTCCTACGAAGCTGACATCCCGCTCCCACCCTTTCACTGTTAAAACTGTTAAATGTAGACGTCTCTTCTACTCCAATAGCTTCATATCTCGCACCTCTCGCCTGTGGAACTCCCTTCCTTATTCCTGTTTCCCTGACAACTATAATCTCCAACTATTCAAATGTAACGTCAATCGATATCTCCAGTTCCCTTGATCTATCCACTATCCTTCTCCACATCCTTTCCTCTTTCACTCCTATCTTCTCTCGCTCCAAATCTTCTTTAACCCCTTGCGTGCCAGTGCCTTCCAGCCTTGCTTGGGGTGAAAAGCTTTTAAAAAAATCGTTATCAACCAATCGTTCTCTCTTGAAACCATTTTTTATCCGCTCGGACAGTATGAAAAGCAACGAGCTCAGTGAGACGGCCAGAGAGACACACTACAATATCATGCCAATATATCAAACGGACAATTATTCTTACCTACAAATACAAGAAAAAAACTTCATAAACAAATTTAAACCGGAACTAAATAGATCATGACCCCACACACAAAAGCACCCAGCATGCACACATGGTGACCAAATATAGTGATCAAGCCAATCACATGCATGCACGCACGCTCACATGCGGGTATCTGTGGAACACGAAAAATGTATATATATATATATATACATATATATATACGCGCATATTGACAAAAGCAGAGGAACTTCTCACGGGCACTCACACAAACCTCACACAACTTAGGAAGTACGTGTGTGTGTGTATGTACGTATATATGTATGTGTGTGTGTGTATGTGTATACCGGTTCCATGTAACTTGGGAAGTATGTGTGTGTACGTATGTGTGTATGTATGCATGCGTATGTACAGATTCCTTGTGGTGTGTGTGTGTGTGTGTGTGTGTGTGTGTGTGTGTGTGTGTGTGTGTGTGTGTGTGTGTACAAATGTGTTTACTAATTCTTCGTAGTGAGACAGTGTATGTATTGAGGGGGAATATGCACACGCATATATAGACGCATGCTGACAGAAAGACACGAAAATGGAAATAGTTCTAAGAACACACAGGGGTCATTAAAACATTAAAAGATAAGATACCGACAACTAATTCATCATTTCTCAAACCAACCTTAATTGTTTTATGACCCTTCGCGCAGAACTCTTCACTGCCATTTCAAGAAAGACATTCGGATTACTAACACAAAAATAGAAAATGTCTCATATCGAGAATATTTAACATTGAAAAACATAAAGGAAAAAAATTAATTATTTTTAATAATATGTGGAAATCGCCACCCTTTACCTGAAGACGGTCGCGAGACCAGAAACACGTGTAGCAAAATTATGGAAAATAAAGCATAATTTTTTTTTAAAATCCACATTACAACCAAAAACGTTTGCGGCACCTCTCTTCATTTTAATATACACATTTTTCTCTCGTTGGAACCACTATAATCTCTTCCTGTTATATATATATATATATATATATATATATATATATATATATATATATATATATATATATTACCTATTATTTGTATTTATCAGTATTCCATTTGATTTATATTTGGACATTTCATAAAGCATACTTCCTAACTTTAAATAATATTTTGTCTAATCGAAAATTATCAGCAGACGACAATAATCGATCGAGTGCTAATGGGCGCGGTCCTTCGTTTTCAAAGTGGTTGTCTGCATTATCCATTTAGAAAAATTACGTTTCATAAGTGCAACACGGTATTCTACAAATATATTTCATGTCGATGCTTTTTTTGGATAGTCGGATTTTATTTTTATATTTTTATTTTATCAATTTCTTTTTTTCTCACACAACCTCGTCTGGCTTTATCTCAAAACTATTTACACGCCTGGAAACAAAGTTGATAGATGACCACCCGGAAAAAGGGAGAGAACTCAATTTGTTATTAACATATAATAAGACATGATAAAACGTAACGGAGGGCAAATGATGTACGCCCGGCAAAGATTCACCACTTAGACGAAGCCGTTGAGCGTTAACTCTTAATTAAGTGATGTAATCATAGGCAGAAATTATGTTAGAGCTATTAGCGAAATAATCGAATTCATCTACCTTAATATTGGTGAAATATGGCCTCTACGTAACCATAGATATTTCACCATCCCCGCATCGCACGAAGGTTTTCAATTTTCTCTTCTTTTACTCATTTCCAAAGTTCCTTTACGGTACAGTGTTTTCTTATTTCTGTCTTTCTAAGTATTTCTTGCCGCCATCTTAACTCAATCTTGATTGTCCTTCTCAATCATATGTACGTTCTTCTTTCGTTCATTGTTCGGTCTCCTTTTCGAGTGTCGCAGACCTCAATGATGCGTGAATGAAATGAAACTGGGTCTAGTAACACGATTGTTTTCTGCGTTCAAAATTAGCCCCCACACTTGCCAGATTTATGCCCTATTTTGGCATACAGGGAACTTCACTGAATTCCCTGTGACCACTAGAAACAAGTTCCGGACAGTTCTGGATAGATATACCGATGCAATGATTCCAAACCTCGTATACTGCATACCACGTCGTATAACCGCAAGTATATTTGGGAAACGAGAGAAGCTACAAGCTTTAAAGTAACCACTTCTAATTATGGCACTTCACTTTATATACTTTACAGTAATGAGTGACAGATAGACAGATAGATAGATAGATAGATAGATAGATAGATAGATAGATAGATAGATAGCTATGAACAGACTGAGATAGATAGATAGATAGATAGATAGATAGATAGATAGATAGATATGAACAGACTGAGATAGATAGATAGATAGATAGATAGATAGATAGATAGATAGATAGATAGATAGATATATATGAACAGACTGAGATAGATAGATAGATAGATAGATAGATAGATAGATTTGAACAGACTGAGATAGATAGATAGATATGAATAGACTGAGATAGATAGATAGATAGATAGATAGATAGATAGATAGATAGATAGATATGAATAAACTGAGATAGATAGATTTGAACAGACTTAGATAGATAGATAGATAGATAGATAGATAGATAGATAGATAGATAGATATGAACAGACTGAGATAGATAGATAGATAGATAGATATGAACAGACTGAGATAGATAGATAGATAGATAGATAGATAGATAGATAGATAGATAGATAGATAGATAGATAGATAGATATCACTGCCACATCGCGCCAGTTGCTTTTGCTACATATCTGGAGATTCTTGATAAAATTCAGAGAAGTATCTGCAATGTCACCGATCCTGGCTCTGGTTTGGTTCCCCGACTCTGGGAAACTAAACTGTCTACTAAACTGACAACTAGATCCCATAATTTGACCGCTGAAATCTCTAGGTTTAACCATAAATTCTATGCTAATAGTTTCTTCCTGTTCACTTGTAAAACTCTCTTCCGGTTTCATGCTTTCTTGTCAACAACGATCTTCAAAAATTCAAATGTAACGTCAATTGTCACCTTGTTCTTTTATTGTCCTTTCTTCTCGATAATGTTCTCTTTCACACTCAGTAACCCCATGCGTCTCAGTGGCTTCTATCTTACCATGTTTGGGGTGAAATAGGAAAAACAAAAAAAGATATTCATCTCGTGATGCACCTTCAAATGGTCGAGAAATATATTTACTCACATTTGTTTGGAAACGGCACTTATAAGACATTTTTGCATCTAAGCATTGCATTTACATAACACAAGCACCAGAGCGACTGTCTACATAAACCTTGTCTTGGACAAAATATGTTTCTGTTACAGGTTACACCAAATCTAGTCAGATAGAAAACGCTGAAAATGTTGGAATATTAAAATTTTAAACTTTTAAATTTAAAATTTAATTTTGTAGATGTGTCTCTGTATATAGCCTGGCCGATTTCCTTTAGTTTTCTTTATAATTTTGTTTTCGTTATTAAGTATCCGATATTGTTATAACTGAAGATCTTTTATCTAAGCATTTTACCCCAAGCAAGGCGGAAGTGTCTCTAGCACGCAAGAGGTTACGGGGAGTGAAAGTAAGAGTAAAAAGAGATGTTTGATGAGGGGATAAAGAGAAGGATGGGGGTCAGGAGCAAGACCTCAGAAGATGTCCAATGACATTGCATTTAAATTCTTGACTATAGTTATCAGGGAAGCAAATAAAAGGGAGGGTGTTCCACCGTCGGGAAGTGCGAGAGAATAAGCTGCTGGAGTAGAAGAAGGGGTTACAATTAACTGTTTTGTAAGGAAAAGGGTAGGACCGAGATGCCAACCTAGTAACACGCTTAAATTAATGCAGTTGGGGGCACCCGTGAAGATAGCTTTTCAGGACAGTTGCCATGAAAATATTTATAGAAAAGACAGAAGGAAGCCACATCACACCTTTGAGAAAGTGACTAGAGTCGAGATGCTATGTCAGGACCTATCCCATTGCATATACGTCTTTGGATTTTATCACCCAAGAAAGATGAAATGTTGTAAGATGCTAGATAACGGCTTGGATTGAGTAATCGGAGAGCCGAGTTCGAATTCCAGTCGAATCCATTACATTCACTTACGTGCTAATACCCTTGGGAATGGTGTGAATCCTCCTCTTCTCCCTCCAACTATGGGTAAATAGCAGGACAGACTGGGTTCTATAGCCTTGGATGGCAACTGGTCTAGGAGAAGGACAACTCTGAATTCAAAACCTGCGGAGGGTCGTTTGGGGACCTTGTGGCATTCGCAGCACCAGGTCTCTGTATTCGTCCCTCCAAAAAGTGTGGATGGCCCTGCACAAAGCCTTCACCACTATAATCAAATCTCATGTATAACGGCTTCTGACGCATAATAACTGATTGCGCTGTTCCAGATTAAAGTGTAATGATTAGAAGTATAACTAAATCAACCATAGACGATCACGATTCGACAACATAACAAGTGCTGTTGAGTCATATCTATATAATATGACGTGATTCAACTCATCTTCATTGTGATATTTCGTCAAACAAAATCATTGTCAATAGAAGCATGCATTAGTGACCGTAGTACAATAAATTGAGATAAGAACTCATTAAGCAGACGACAGAAGTTTCAACTTTGGCACTCATAACACTCTTAATACTTATAAAATACTCTTAAAACTTATATAAACAGTTTCTGCAGTCACTCATAACACTTATAAAACACGCTTAAAACTAATATAAACAGCATGAGTAGTCACTCTTAACACTTATAAAACACTCTTAAACAAAGTTAGCAGTCATCTTAACACTAATAAAACAGGCTTAAAACTTATATAAACAGAGTCAGCAGTAACTCTTAAAAATTATAAAACACTCTTAAAACTTATATAAACAAAGTCAGCAGTCACTCTTAACACTTATAAAACACGCTTAAAACATAGATAAACAAAGTCAGCAGTCACTCTTAACACTTATAAAACACGCTTAAAACATATATAAACAAAGTCAGAAGTCACTCTTAACACTTATAAAACACGCTTAAAACTAATATAAACAGCATGAGTAGTCACTCTTAACACTTATAAAACACTTTTAAACAAAGTTAGCAGTCATCTTAACACTAATAAAACAGGCTTAAAACTTATATAAACGGAGTCAGCAGTAACTCTTAAAAATTATAAAACACTCTTAAAACTTATATAAACAGCGTCAGCAGTCACACTTAAGACTTATAAAATCTACTCTGAGCGTTATCGATGCCAACGAAAATATTTCTAACAAATGGTTGCATTTAACCGAACTTTTTGGTGTGGAGAACATTTATTTTGTTTGCTTAATGCAAATAGAAGATTTATCTCAGAGAATGGTGAGTTTGTCACGCTATGCCGCCAAAACAAAAATAATTTACCTGCGTTCAACCAACAAAAGCCGACCGTCAACTTTCTTATTCTTCCAAGTTACTATGCACGCAAAACTAACATTTACTATGTCTTCATTTTCAAATAAAAGATTCATTTTAAACAAAAAATTGATGATTCCTTTGCTTCTGTAGTCGTTCAACTGCAGCCTGCAACCTCAAGCTAAGAAATTCACAAAATATCGCTTACTTTATTTGTCCTTTTTTCCACTTTATCCAGGCACGATTTGTTTCTGTTCTTATCCAAAATAATTTAAATTAAGAAATGAGATATTTTCGGGCAGAGTCTCTCTTGGGGAGGTAGACAGTTACCTGACCCCGTTTTTTACAGGGTCTACGGGGAATTTTTGAATGAGCTTACGGGCTCGGTATCCCCCAACAATAAACTCGGCCTTGTGCCACATCCGACCGTCGTGGTGGTGGGGGGTGGGGGGTAGTGAATAGCTTCACTATACGGATTAGTATTCGGATTACTATTCGCTGGTTACTATTCGAGCGAGTATTATCGAACAAGTACTATTACTGCAGGTGTTATTCGAAGGCGTCTGACACCAGTATTGTTCAATGGCGTTACTATAGTTGTATCTGCGATTACAAAGTCTCTACTACAACGAGCATTACGAAAGTCGTCCAAATATGTCAATACAGTCGTATTCTTTATCTTTCTAAACGACATATCCCGTTTTATTTATACAGCGTGCGATGGATATATTGTCATCTGAATTACGTAAAAATGAAAATAATACTGACATCTCATTTTAACAAATATATTTACCAAACTTGCACAAAAATGTCTTGAAATATCTAAAGAGTAAATTTATTCAATAAAATCGCCATTGGCTTCAATCCACGTCCTCCAGAAGACTTCGGAATCTCCTGCAACTCTTCTGGGTGGTCTCCTTGTTTAAGTTGGGGAATGTTGCTATAATCCTTGCCTTCAGTTTATCTTTGCTGTTACATAGAGTTTTGTTGATCTCTCCCTCAACAGCGTACTACAGAAAATAATCAAGGTAGTTTCAGTCTAGGGAGTTAGATGGCCAGATATAAGGGATGATGTGGTCGCAGAAATTTGTCTGACAGCCATGACTGGGTTCTCTTGCATGCGTGGCATGGAGCTGAGTTTTGTTGCTAGACATAGGACCTTCCAGCAGCCGCCCTCTTTTACACAGGGCAGTATTACCTCCTCAAAGCACTTGATGTAGACCTCCGTGTTGAGTCTGAGGCCCTAACCAACAAATTCAGGAGTTCTTTTGTATCAGAACGATCAGAGTGAGTTTTCGTAATCACCATTAGACTCATCAAACTCTTTCTGAATCCTCTGCACTGTCCTAGGATTGACAGCCAAACACTCTGCAATGCTCGTATTAGGGTTTTCGGTGTGAATGCCAGACAATACGGCATACCGTTTCCAAATTTTTGGCTGAGTGAATTGCGTCATGGTGCTTTTTTTCCTTACAGACGGTGCCTAACTGACCCTACGACTCTGTGCAGTCGACAAAATCAAATGCAAATAAAGCGCATGCGCGAAATTAAAAATATACACTGGCGATAATTTGCCCATTGCACCCTGTATTTTTACAGTAGTAGTATTCAATATTTAATTACACGGAGGCCTACATTAAGTGCCTTGAGGAAGTAGCGCGGCCCTGTGTAAAAGAGAAGTGTCATATCAAAGGACGTGTGACAGAAACACGAGAAAAGCGTTGGAGTAGCGAAAGATCTCTTCCAAAAGCTAATCCAAGAATTATGAGAAAGGTAAATTTCGTTAAAAACAAAGGAACGAGGACTGAACTACCATGTAATATCAATCGTCCTGTATTGCAATGAATTCTTCACGATTTCCTCGTAGATGAAGAAGAGGCTTGAGGTAAGGGGGGTATTGTTCTACAATAGGATCCTGAGAATACTAGGAGCGGAATATTTAATGAACGAGAATATTTTATGGAAAACGAGGACAAAAAGCGCACTTGAACTCATGACCAGAAAGAGACAGTTGACATTTCTGGGACAACATAATGAGAAAAGAGGATTGGAGAATATTGAACGTGAGGAGGGCAGAAGAAAACATCAAATAGGCTACCTAACGCACATGTGTGAATGGATGACATAAAAGTTAATTTGAGGAATAGTAAAATACATTAAGATCAACAAAGTGTAGGAAGTTATGGAGAGCCATAATCGCCTACATTTTGAATATTCGCGGCTCATGGCTGCCAAAAATATTATGGCTACCTGAATTATTTACATTTTTCGGACTGTTGTCCTCATCTTTATTGGTTTCGGCTCCAGTTTTTTTACGCTCCAGTCTTCTTCAGGTGATTGGAATTCCGAACTGAATCATCTGTTTCGTCCACCAGGGTAGATTTGTCTAGTTCCATGTGCCATGCCTCTTCTGGGTGTCTCAGTTATCTCAAGTCGCCAAGGTTTTGTTCCTCATTGCAGTAGCCAGGTATTGAACTCACAACTCTTTGGATCAAGTCACTGGATACGAGCAACGCATTTATCCACTGGGCTTAAAGACACGTCGAGAATATGGCAACGAAGATGAGAACGACAGTCCGAACAATGTAAATAATGTAGATAATTGCAATACCTCTTCTCAGAAATATAGACAGTTACCTGAGTTGTTTACATTTTGGCACTATTTGGAAGAAAGTATTTAAAAGAGAACATCCTTATATGAATGATCTTAAATAAATATATTAAAAAATATGCATTTAGACCTAAAAAAAAGAATTTGACAAGTACTGAATCATTTTCTAAGAATCCCTGGATTATTACATGCCCCTAGAGACTTACTACTCACAAAACTTCAACTGTTGTACCCTCAGGCACTCTTCATGGGTCTGCCGTTTTTGGTAATCTCAGAATTTTGAATCGGACCCTTTATTCAATCAACAAGGAAGGGCTGTTGTCATTCTGTTTTGCATGATTCATGAAAACGACTGCTGAAGATAACCAGAGCGTACAACATCTGAAACGTTGTGAGTGTAAAAACCAAGATGAGTTCGAATACAAAGGTATATAATAATAATAATAATAATAATAATAATAATAATAATAATAATAATAATAATAATAATAATAATTCCCACCGTAACTAAAGTTTTGTGGTTTCGAAAGCCGGGGACAAATGAAGTCCCTGCGAATTCTCGCCCTAATACTCTTTCTGGCAAGTTTACTGTTCGCCACTTTATGTATGTGTTTGAAGTTCGAAACTTCAGCATCTCATGACGTAAACTTATTTGATGATTCGCTACAAGTCTACCGTTAGTGATTATGCTAGATTATGGATTTAAACGAATTGTGATAATTTAAGACATTGTTTTAACAGAGGAATTATCCTTATCCTTATAATATGTGCCTTTCTATTCGGACCAACATGTTTATCTTGTTTGTCATACTCACAATATTTTGAAGCTTTTATTCAATCCGTTAATACTCATCGGTTTTATTCAACTTTGTGTCGCTTGCCTGTTTCTTCTACTGAACTACTATATGTGACTTTTCAGTGTTACCTACCCCAGGGATTAAACTCATAACTGCCAAGGGCTCAGATATGTTTAATCCACTTGACCCTGGATTTCCTGGAAAATTGTTTAAAGGTGTAATTTTGCCACCAGAAACTTAATGTCCGTACTCAGGGGATGAAATTGTATAACTGCTCTGATTTAGTTCATTGTACTCTGCGAGTACCCTGACTCGGGTGATTTAAATTTTTCACTGACCTTTTTCTTAAAGACTCACACATAGTACTAATCTCTATGCTAGGTCTACTGAGTGTTTTATTAATTCCTTGTGTGTGTGGTCATTCTGTAACTCGTCTTATATTCCACTCAAATAAATTCCGCCACCAAGATAAAAAAAAAGGATAAAAAAAATCTACCCCCGTCATTTGAATAAAGTGTTCAGTTTAAAAGGCAGAAATCGCAACTGAGTACGACAACAGACTCCTGAAGAAAGCCGGAGCTTACAACGGTCGAAACGTTATAGGTATGACAACCAATATAAGCATATTGGTTCAAATAGTCAGACATATGATAGCAGTTTCTGTTGTATTTCCCAATCGATCTCCACGAGACCGAAGATTACTTTTCCTTCCTCAATGTTTTCGTCTTATATCACAATTAGCCATAACGGCCTAGACGTTGAAAAAACAATTTAAAAACATTCTTTTATTAAGTACTTCAGGCGACCGACAGCGACATTTACGTGATAAAGGTCGGAAAACTAAATGCCATTAACAATAAAATTATTTCGCATAAATTACCGAGTTAAATACATATATATATATATATATATATATATATATATATATATATATATATATATATATATATATATATATATATACGAATAGATAGATAGATATATAGATATAGATATATATGAACTTAATTAGGAATGTTTCTAAGTTTGATGCAGTTTCTAAATTTTAATGTAATCAACACCAGTTCCCTTGGTAACTAACAAATATTTCATATGCATCGACTGCTGTGCAAATTTCGTTTCAATTTTGTTATAATTTCCTACAACTCCAAATGTTATTTTTGTTTGGGGTAGTAGGAATAATGTCGGAAAAATACATTAATTATATATATATATATATATATATATATATATATATATATATATATATATATATATATATATATATATATATATATATATGTATATGCATAATTTTTCATGTGTTCATATAATTTTTTCTTTTCAGGACTTAAATTATATAAAACTTGTCCAAATGTTTTATATATCCAACGCATTCGGCTATACTTTTCGCCATTATCAACGATGAATTTAATTTTACTTTTAACTGAATGTATGGATTGTTTTATGCATGTATTTAGATTTATAGAAATGTTTTATATTCAAACACGGTCAGCACATTGTGGACGTGTTCATAGTTGATATTATTTAGTGTTGGTTTTTTCTTTTTTGATTAATATTGCTTCCAATATTTAGCATTTTGTACATGTGGATGTTGCTATTCTATTTGTATCATAAACGAGTATGTTACGGATAGAGTTTGGTAGGTTTCCATGTGTATTTAAATGATATCTAATTGAGCTATGGTCAGAGATTACTGCCCAAATACACAATATATATATATATATATATATATATATATATATATAGATAGATAGATAGATAGATAGATAGATAGATAGATAGATAGATTACATTGAATCATTCATACAAAAAGTAAATTAGTACAGTTAATGAGATAAAATGGCGAATTCACTTCGCTAACTAAATTTTTTAAATGCATTAACCCACTAACTACTTGATGAATGATATGATCCTTGTTTTTTAAAATTATAAAGTGTATTAGATCTTCCTTAAATATGCAAGTACTTTCGACAGGTTCTCAGGTCATCATCAGGGATGGAAACTATTTTCTTTTTGGTAAAATTCAGGTAGCATCCAAGACGAAAATATATAATATAGAATTCGCCATTTTATCTCATTAACTTTACTAATTTACTTTTTGTATGAATGATTCATTGTAATATAAATTAAACTGCACCACATATTTGATATATATATATATATATATATATATATATATATATATATATATATATATATATATATATATATATATATGAACTATTAATAATAAATATACATTTTCTTTCTCACATTTTGGTACAAATTTGAGTTTCATGCAATTGAAAACGATGAGAAAGTATTTATTATTAATAGTATAAATTGTAGCTCTGTTATTTTACATTGAGCACTTTTATTAACACCAACGCTCACATTATGGTCGCTTTCACAAAATCGGCCATTTTTGACACATTTGTAAACAAAAGTTAATTCTCGGTTTTAAAAATCTTCCAAAAATAAAATATACTTTTCTGAAACTTTATTTGAGTAATATTAGCTGATTTAAAGTATAATTAATCTGATTTGAAAAAAATTATTTACTTTAAAATAACAGAGAAATGGATTTTTAAAACAAACAGTAGCGGTGACTATGCCCTTGTCACCATCGCTTATCACCGTCGCTTGTCACTCCTAGATCACTTAACAAGTGATAATAAAATCTATCAACACTTTCATCGTTGTTCTACGGAGACTTTATCTGTTAAAACATAATTTAAGAAAATGACGGGAGACGCCTGTTTTTATATATTTTTAAGTACTCGGTAATCTTTAAAATGTTTTAAAATATTCTCCGTAATCTAATTTTAGGAATGTTGAATTTAAATTTATTATAGTCTTCCCTCTTATTTTCTGATTATGTCATGTATGGCCGACAATACTTTCAAATAGGGGCACGTAATATTTTATATACATATTTTTTTTTTAAATCTTGGTTCAAAATACTTTGTACTACGCTTTTCAATGTTTGATTAGTAAATATAGCTTTCACTTAACAATATTACCTAACCGGCTGAAAGTAATGCGGGATTTTAAAAGATTTATATATTATAAATTTAAAAAAAAAAAAAGAAGAAAAAACTTCTTATAAAAATTCATTATTCATCGAATTTTTTTCTTAAGACAAAGTGTCCTTAATAAATTTTATTTATAAAAGCAATTAAAAGCTTTTTCTAATTAAATAATATCATAGTTTTATTGCATCTTTTTAATTTTACAATTCGGAGCAGATTCTCAGGAAATGAGCAGTAGTTTGAAAAAAAAAATTAATGATTTTTATCCTCCAAGGAGTCCTGCTTTTAATTAATAAAACAGATTTTGAAATTGAAATTTAATTTCTCAAAATTTCAATAAATTAAGTTGGGGAGGGTATATGTTAAAAAAAGAGTATTTTTAGCAAGATTTTCTAAAAACATTCCAAAATAATTTCCTTCATTTGTGACTAAGTCCTGAAAGTGCCATTAAAATCCGACAATTATTTCATTTTTGCAAGAATCTCCAAATCAATATGTTTTTCCCCGGAAAAAGGCGCTAAAACACTATTCGTAAATATAACGTCGACCTCTGACGTAAAAAAAGAAAAAAAAATTCGAACTTGCTAGAAATGATTAAAAATTTAATAAAAAAATAATTTGGTATTCCCTCTTAATGATAACATAAACATTTTGACGATAAAACTTTGTTTTTTTTTTTAAAGTTTGGGGCCTTTTTTCATCATGCTATTCTGTCTGTTTTTCTTCTATATTTTCAGCGATCAACTGGAGGTACCAAACTGGAAGTAAATCTCTCTCTCTCTCTCAATCTCTCTCTCTCTCTATCTATCTATCTATCTCTCCCCTCTCTTCCCCTCTCTCTCCCTCTCTCCCCTCTCTTTCCCCCTCTCTCTCCCCTCTCCCCTGTCTCTCTCTCCCCCTGTCTCTCCCTCTCTCTCTCCCTCTCTCCCCCTCTCTCTCTCCTCTTTCTCTCTCCCTCTCTCTCTCTATCTATCTATCTCTCACCTCTCTTCCCCTCTCTCTCCCCCTCTCTTTCCCTCTCTCTCCCCCTCCCTCTCTCTCCCCCTCTCTCTGCCCTCTCTCTCTCCCTCTGTCTCTCTCCCCCTGTCTCTCCCTCTCCCCCCTCTCTCTCTCTCTCTCTCTCTCTCTCTCTCTCTCTCTCTCTCTCTCTCTCTCTCTCTCTCTCTCTCTCTCTCTCTCGCTTAGCACAATGGTTAGCGTACTTGGAGCACAAACGACACTGATTTATTTCGTCGGTAAGCGCGCGATGTCCGAGTGCCAACGTCCAACAAATATCGATAACAGGGAATCATTTCCGATTAGCTAGTTACGTGGGAAAATGTCTGCTTCAATCTGCTTTGCTTAATCTGGTATACTGCCATAAGTTGTTGACATTACTTCCAAGTTCTGGGCAGGTTCTATACTGCTTAACTTAAGTGAGCGGATGCATTTAGGCGTATTTAATCTTCGAGGGATAATAACATCCAGTGTTAAGACAATAAAAAAAAACGAATATGTCCAATAAATTAAAACTGGAGAAAGAGTCACCATCAAACTTAGTCTCCCCTGTGGATCATAGGGGGATAGCCTCACTACGCTGGGTGTAGCTACTGTGATTTCCTTAAAAAAAGTAGGGTTTTTACGAGGAGTTGCTAGCCCCAAACGATTTTGAATTTTTTCCTTTAGTTTTCCTTCTCTTAGACTGATTGCCAACCAAGGCTAAATATCTGTCCTACTATCTAACATACAGCTACGAGAATAAATAACTTTCCTAAGAGAATGCAACGAATTCGGTCAGAATTTGAACACGTTACGCCGATTGTCAATGTTTACCCCGATGCCCGTTACGCTAAGCTCACATCCTCGGAAAATGTACTTCACCTTAATGGTAATCTTTAACTCACTACAGTATTTATGGTATAGAAGATTGGGTATGTCGCAGAATATTCCTACTGTAGTGAGTTTGATTCTCACTGTGTGGCATACATTTATGATCTTGAGCCACGCTAAAATGACCTGCTTAAAGGTCTTGATTTCCAACTGGTAGTAGAAGTTGGGGGTTCGCACATGGTTAGACGCTAGAAATTTCGGATGTTGATTTTAACGAAACATACACAGGCCCTCCTCGGTTACCACGAATGAATCCCATAGGCGTTTATTTTTCTTTGTTAATTTTGCTACACGAAGCTAAAATTAGAAAAATATCTTTTTAAAAAGACGTGACCCTTATTTCATTGGTATGAACAAATGTCTGAATTGTACTGAACTTTTTAAATGAAGAATTATCATTACTATATAATGATTTACTCAAACTTGTGTCCACATCTTGGTTGTTATATAACGCCTTGGCTGTTATACTCTTCAGCCTTCTCCAGGTGCCTGTCGTAATTCATTACCTTCCCGCAATTCCCAAACGAAATTTACGGTTCGGTTCAAAATTCAAAAAATGTTACCAACTACAATAAAAACCAGGAGAAGACTGAAGAGCGCAACGGCTGAAATAACAACAAAAATAAGGATACTATTCCGAGTAACGATAAAATAATACACTCGTTTGTGTATTTTATTTCAATTTTTATTTGTGGATACATTTTTACATTCTTTTCTGTTCAACTGTGGTTTATATTAATGTCTTCTTTTTGTCATCATTTTCGGATTATTTTTGTTTTTTGTTTGTTTTGGGGTCTTTTCTTATTTTATTCGCTAAAATTTTCCATCTTCAGGGCTTATTTTTTTATTTATTTATTTATTTTTTTTTTTTGCTTACCTTTTTCATTTATTTACATTCCAAATTCTTTCAGAACGCCTACTATAAAACGGCTTAGGAAGATGCTCACGTACAGTACGTCTGATTCGAACTGGGTACCCGACTATTTACTTATGTGATAGTCTCACCAAATGATTCTTTCTCTACCTTTCTTTATTTTCCTTTTTCTTGTCTTCTTAATTCCCTTTTCGCATCTTTCTTTCTTTACTTATTTCAATCATTTATTTATTTCTTTTTTCTTTCCTTTTTTCTCTTTCTGTTTTCTTTCTTTCATTATTCTTCTTCTTACTCTATCTTTTTTCTGGCTTTGTTTCTGTCTCTTTCTTTCCTTCCTTTCTTCCTTACAAATATTTTCCTTCTTTACTTTTTAATTTTCTCTTCTTTCTTTCTTTCTTTCATTCTTTCTTTCTTTCTTTCTTCAGTTCTTATAATTTTTTATGTCTTCACTGCTCACGCTGCTTTCCAAAATCTCAAAAACCCCAAATAATCAAAACTGACACTAAATTATCCACTTAGAAATTGATATCTGCAGCACAAAATTAACTATTTATATCTCTCAATATATTGGGCCAAATTCTCACGGCTCTGGGTATTTTTTAATCAGGAAAGTTCTGCGTCAAAGATGAGATAAGGTTTCTGTGAGATCAGGCACCTGTAATCTCCTTTCGAACCCAGGAAAAAGTCATGATTCTGTTTGCTGTTTTCCAGACACGATCATATAGGGGGTGGCAACTATAATTGGTCCTTTTCAAGAACGGAATTCATAAGACTTTTGATATTGACTGATTTTTCTTATCCTTCACGACGTTTGCTGCTTAAAGCTGAATAAACATACACGTTGCGAACAAGTTACACAAAAACATATACACACACACACACACATACATACATATACATATATATATATATATATATATATATATATATATATATATATATATATATATATATATATATATGTATATATATTATTTATTATATGAGATTAAAGTAAAAATATGTTAAAAATCCCTACACAATAGTTTTCATGTTTCAGCACTAAAGTTTTGCCTCCTCGGGCGATGGTAAATAATTGGTGTGTAAATAATTAGTTTTTTACATTTCAAAAGGCAAATACCCCCTCTTTTTTTTCGAAAGAGAAGAGAACGAGATAACAACAAATCAAAATAAAAATGAGGCTTGTGGCTTTACCCTGATTAACCAATTAGTTGTCAGACCTACGCTAAATTAAAATATAACCTACAAAAAAGGAGGGGAATCTTGATCATGGTAAAACGTGGTCTGAAATATATTCCTAGACAAGGTCATGAATGGCAGACTAAAAATGGATACAAAATATAAGCAAGTGGCAACCATGTATCATAATTATGGAACAAATGTAACTTATTCAATTTTTCTTACGAAAAACTGATCACTGTATTGAGCCCTTTTTAAAAAATTAAATGCTACAGACAGTAGAATTATACAACAATTGTTCATATCTCATACCTGGATATATATATATATATATATATATATATATATATATATATATATATATATATATATATATATATATATATATATATATATATATATTATAATTTTTTCATATAGACAAAAACATTTACTCACAACAAAGATGCAACTTCGTTTCGGTGCATTTCAATTGCATCTCGACTGGTGAGAAACTGGTTCTCACCCATCGAGGTGCAATTGAAATGCACCGAAACGAAGTTGCATCTTTGTTGTGAGTAAATGTTTTTGTCTATGTGAAACTCTCCAAAATTAATGTTGTGTTCTTTTTTGTTTTGTTTTGTTTGTTTTTTCCAAGTACTTTCTGCCGTTTCAATCATTTTCAAGATCTGTTGTTGTCAATGTGGTAAACAAGACTTTGTTGACTATATCCTGGTGTTTTTAGACTGCAGGAATTGGTGACAACATCATGACAGTCTCGGACGACCATTGCTCTTCTATGCTCAAATCTCTTATTCAGGCTCTTATAGCTTCAAAATCCAATGTGTGAAATGCAGATTTGTGAATGGTTGTTGCATGTACAGAATTGTCCCAATGATGTAGATAATGTGGTAGTGCCCTCCCACTGTTTGTATTTCCTTATTTTGGCCTCTGGGTGCTGAACTAAGGTGGATTGACTGCTGCCATTGAAGGCAATGTTTAGCAATTTTTCCTAGGTGACAGTGTTGATACTAAACGATATGAGATTTTGTTTACAAACGTCTTTAAATCGAAGTTGTAGAAAGTCACTTTTTCTCCTTCTGTTTGAAAGTTCTGTATAGAGAATGTCCTTCAGAATTGTGCCATCGCCCATTCTCCGGACGTCATATGTAACGCTTATACGAAAACATATATCGAATATTTATACGACTTTTTTGTTGCATGTGTTTCAAATATTTTTCTATGAATATTAAATATTTTGTACACAGTTCAAGTTACCTTCTCCTGTGGAGAAAGATATTTTATTTAAGTAGGCTGTTTTTTTCGATAATAATGTCTCCTAGAATTTTTAGTTTTTCCTTCCACTAAGTGGTGTATAATATTTTTATACTATTTACTGTTGATAATCGTATTTTGACTGTGATATGATAATCGATATGTGCACTATATATATATATATATATATATATATATAATATATATATATATATATATATATATTGATCTCTCGGAGAGCAAGGGGTGATTTTATAAATAGTAGATGCTGCTGCTAATGCAATACTCTTCAACTAGAATCGACCGCATCTAGCCCCTGACGTCTTTCGTATAGTAGAAACGTTAAAATTTCCTTTAATCTCAGCCGTGTGACGATAGCTTGGAGGTAAAATCTCTGACTGATGCCAAATCGGTCGGGTTTCTATACTGGCTTGAAGTGATCCAATGTCTAACCCCACTGATGAGCTGTGATACAGCGAAATAGTCTGTGGATGACTGTATATATATATATATATATATATATATATATATATATATATATATATATGTGTGTGTGTGTGTGTGTGTGTGTGTGTGTGTGTGTATGTACACACAAATAAGAGAAAGAACAGATGAAGTAAAAATCTGCTGTTCATAACATTTACTTTTAAAAAAGTGCTCAGTAGAACAATATCTTAACAAAAACAGGTTGAAATCGCAACACAATAGCTTTCATGATTCAGCATTAGGTTCTACCTCTTCAGGCGATGGTAAGTATTGCTCTACTTTGTATTGAGCACATTTTTTAAAGTAAATGCTACGAACAGCGGAATTTTACTTCAACTCTTCTTTCTCTCATTTGGATATTTCGCTCCCTTCACGGTAGACCACTTTTTACATTTATTTTTTTGCATTAACATCGTCTTTTAGAGTGACTTAAAAGGTAGAACGTAGTGCCGAAACACGAAAGCTATTGTGCAGCGATTCCAACATATATTTGTTATAATATATTATAATAAATTTATATATATATATATATATATATATATATATATATATATATATTACAATGAATCATTCATACAAAAAGTAAATTAGTAAAGTTAATGATATATCATTAACTTTACTACTAATTATTTTTTGCATGAATGATTCATTGCAATATAAATTGAACTGCACCACATATTTGAAATAATATATATATATATATATATATATATATATATATATATATATATATATATATATATATATATATATGAATGAGAGGATAAAGAACAAAAAGGAAACGTTTATGAATCTAACATGTTTCACTGTTAAAGCTTCAACAGAGTATTCTCTGATGGAGCTTTAATAAAAGTGAAACATGTTAGATTTATAAATATATATAAGTGTCATTAAAAACGACTGACAAGGTACTGCGTTTAATCTTTTTATTTAATTTTTGTTGTTTTCTTATAAGTTGCGTAAAAATTGTCCGAAGACGTTTTTGTTTGTCCGAGAGCTTTCGGCATTTCTATCAGCCATTATCAATGATGTTTTGTTTTCATATTTAATTCTAAATGAATGTATGAATACATGATCGCCTATGCGTGTATCACGCATGGCACATAACTGATGTATAAATTTATATATTTATGGCGTTCCGGCTTTATTTATCTATGTCATTCAGCATAACAATTCGAAACCTATATATATACATACATACACATATACATATATATATATATATATATATATATATATATATATATATATATATACACGCACACATATATACATATATATATACACTAACATATATATATACACACATATATGTACACATATATATATATGCATATGTATATATACACACACACGCATATATATATATATATATATATATATATATATATATATATTTCTTTAAATGTTATATTTAGTGACTACTCATATTTGAGTAGATGCACCGTTTATTTTAAATAGTATATTTAGTACCCACTAAAATAACGTTTAAAGTGATTAAAATCAGTCTCATGAATAATTAAATAAAAATGTATTAATTCTTTAGAAATATATATATATATATATATCCACAGACAGACTGTTTCGCTATATCACAGCTCATCAGTGTGTCTAGACGCCCGGTTGCGTCTAGCTAGGATCGAAACCCGACTACTGAATTGGCATCAATCGGGGATTCTACCACTAGAACGGCAGAGATGAAGGTGAATTTAAGCGTATTTATTTTTAGATAAAAACGCAGTGACTGAGAGAACTCAATTCGATTTACCGAAGAGTCTTACATTATTAGCCGTAATAGTCACTGTTTACAAACCCGCACTTCCTCACCAGAGAGCTCAACTGAAATAAATTTTTCAGGAGCATAGGAATGGACAGGAAACAAAATTGTACATACGTGCACAAATACTTGCACGTACGTAAGTATATTTGTTCCTAAGGTGTTATAAATGCAGTGCTCAATGTTATGAAACAGAGCTATAAGTATATACAGTGTAACCCGGATATAAGAGAGTTGTCGGGACCGGAGAAGAAGTCTCTTATATCCTGGTTTCTCTTATATCTGTGTTTGGTCTATTTTGTTTAGGTAAGTATGGCTCTAATTTGGGACCAGATAAAATTTCTCTTATATCCGGGTTTCTCTTATATCCGGGTCTCTTATATCCGGGTTACACTGTATTAGTAAATATACATATATCCAACGTCGATAACAACGTCGGAGTTTCATGCAGTTAAGGTGAGAGTTAAGGTGAGAAATGTGACCGTTACCCGTCTCGTTCTCGTGATGGTGTTCAAAATTGGATGTACAAACTTGTCTATTTAAAATATAGAATTAACTATTAATGACAAATATCTATGCCATTCTGACCTTATTTATGTACTCCATTCCATGAAAACGTTTTTAATCCTCTCATTCTCATTCACAATTAATTTCTAACTTGCGTACTTTTTAATATTTTTACATACATATAAGAAGATACAATAAAAATGCTATGAATTAATGTTTATTAATCCTGATGAAAAAATTATCTAGAGTGGTTTATCGCATGCTATTCTTCTATTCTTCATATAGCTTAGAAATTAAATTTTTATCGATGGTATTTCTAATATCTATAATTTCTTCTTTTAATTCATCGATATTTTTAAAGACTTTACCTTCCAATTTTCTTTTCATTAAATTCCATATATTTTCAATAGGGTTTAAATCGGGTGAATGTGGCGTCCAGTCTGATAGTTTTAATTTTTTTTTTAAAAAAAAAAGAAACCTACGTTATGTATATTTTCTCTCTTTGGAAATTTTAACCTGAAATGAAAAACAAAAATTATTTATAATCTTTCCATAGTAAATGCATACATCTTTTATATTTCGATATTTTTTATAAACGTAAATTTTTGTATGGAAGATTTAATTAAATCGTTCATTTTTTTTTTAACGAGAAATTAAAACTTTCCTTTTAAGATTATAAAAATAAACATGAAAAAAAATCAAAATATTAAATAAATTCTAATAGCGATAAATGTTCAAATAAGTATTTTTATTAGCGGCTGATATTATAAATGTATATATTTATAAAAGTCCATTTTTAACACTACTGCAATTACTTGGATAATGTAATACTTGAGAAACAAAATAGTTATCCATTTTCAATTTTTCAATTTTAGAAAAATTTTAAATGGAAACAATTTAAAAAATCAATTTTCAATTGCTATTGTTAAACTGAAGAATGTTTTACCGTACTAATCGAGTATTAGGCGTGTACTAATCAAATTTTGCTATAAAAAATTTTAGCGAACTAATCGAATATATATATATATATATATATATATATATATATATATATATATATATATATATATATATATATATATATATATATATATATATGTGTGTGTATGTGTGTGTGTGTGTGTGTGTGTGTGTGTGTGTGTGTGTGTGTGTGTGTGTGTGTATGGGTTGGTTAAAAAGTCCATTCGGTTTATAAGTAGGTTTTTTACTTAATAACGTGAACGAACTTTTTGGCTAACCAATTTATTATTCGTTCCTTACATTCGTTGTCTCTCGCTTTACTGTTTTTGCATCTCTCTTCCCTCTTCTCCCTATCTCTTTCTATCTGTCTCTCTCTCTCTCTTTATATATATATATATATATATATATATATATATATATATATATATATATATATATATATATATATATATATATATATATATAAAATGTTACCCTCATTTATTCTCTTTTACAGCGAAATCAATCCTCAAGTGATCTCTGTACACAATCTGAACATTCCTTAAGTTGACTTGTTTTAATTACTAAACCATGTCACGCACAGGGAGAATGAAGCTACAGATCACATGACAGATCACGTGACACCATTATGCTGTCATAAGTAATCGTAGACTGTTCCCATTATACCCTTTAATTTGCTGCGCCAGACGCCGCTGTCAGCTCTTTTATTTGGGAAATATTTTATCCAATGCGACAAAGAGCGCCAGCTGAACACCAATGGCTTGAGAATAGCAACAAGTTAAACAGACAGCAGGGTATTTGATTCTTTTCTGATTCTCGTATTAAATTTGATTCTATTCTCAATCTCATATTCAATTGAAACTCGTATACGAATCATGACAAAGAGGAATGAGTCCAAATTTGAGGTCAAAGTTGAAATAACAAAAAAAAAAGTGTCGCATTATGCCTGTACTCAATGGAAATTTTATTTTCTTTGTTAAATTCCGCTTTTAAGTCTTTTCTTCTATGGAGACTGGCCTTTCTAGCCACAGGAGATTATGGCCCTCGACAATTTCTTTTCTCTTTTTGCAATGTTTGTGATGTTATTATCCTCCCCCTCCCTGTTCTGCCATCTGTTTACACAACTCGTTAGATAGGCTACTCCACGCTTTCCTTTGTCCTCCTTGCATTCAATATCTCTTGTGAGTGTCAAATTTTCGCATTATGTGTACCAAAAGTTTCAGCTGCCTCTTTCTGATTGTCTTTTTCAATAAGCAGCAGAAATTCCCAAAATAAATTTCTTTTCGTTATACTACCAAAGACTGAATACAAACTTACTTAGATCGATTTACGTGATTCCGTACCTACTTCGATTTACGTGATTTATTATTTGCTATATTCCCAACAACTTTCTCATTCCATTCTCACAGAATCTTTTATCTTTTCAACAAAGAATTGCTTTCGGTGTCACGTATATTCTTCCAGGGAATTAACGTTTATTTTCTTTAGAATGTTCTGTAAAAGCTGGGGGTAAGTAGCCTAAATTAACACCCCTCCCAGAATATACACGTGTAATCCAGAATAAAACCGGGATATGATTAAAGCAAGCCTACTTCATATCTTGTGGAATAAAATAGCTTCTATAAATTATACTCTACTAGGCCAATTTATAGCCCCTATTTTTATTATTTAGTATCAGCCACCGTTTTTCTTAACTAGTGTGTTACGTGAAAAATTTAGTCTTCAAAATTGTAATAATGGCGGATATGAGTTCTTTTTTATCAAAATCAATAGGTATCCAGAAATCAGGACTATTAATGTACAGACCACGGAATCGTCATATAATTGAAGACTTTAAAATGCGCATTTTCCTGTTTCTTAATGGGTTGCTTTGCTCTTAGAAAGAAACGTTCGCTATTCCAATACACCTTCGTATTTTGGTGTCACATTTTCTGTTTTCTATGAAAATACAACCTAGATATTTAAATTTTCTTACTTGCTTGATTCTGATGTCACTGATTTGTAATTCGGACGTTGGGCCGTTCCCTTGCTGACAACCATACATTACCGGAATAAAGGGACATCCCAAAATGCCATATCTAGTAAATATATTGGATGAGTGAAAGCTTTACAACCAAAATATAACAATTTTTGCCCGGTCAGCTTGTAATGTTGAATTATCCGGATGGAATGTTACGCCATTTTTCTTAATTGCGGACATTTTTCACCGATCAACGAAAGTCATATTCAATTGGTTTAATTGGGAGCAGTACTTGTTCGAATCAGTCTTCTGGTTCCCTGGAAGAAGTGCAACGTAAATAACCCCTTTCCAATCGCACGATAAATACAAAATTATTTTAATAATATGCTGAAATGTTTGTTCATTTTTTTCCTCATCAAAGTCCGAACAAAAAAATATACACATTTCGATAATTGTTTCAAGAATACGTGCTAATATGTCATCTATCACAATACAATCAAAAGCGATCATTTTTAAAGAGGTTAGTTAAAACTAAACACTACTAGTGCTATCTAACGACAAAAACCGAATAATGATTTTCGGCTACACCATTGCTAATCGGTAGATCAGGTAAACGAAAAACAATCATAAGTTTTCTCTCCGACCCATCATTAACACATATCTAATAAGCGTAGCTTACGACCATCCTTTTTTCGAATCTCGTGGACTTAACAAATAACAGGAATTACATCACTTGAAGACTTTCAACAGCAGCAACTAGTAAAATGGATATCACATGTAACTCGAAGAGAAAATAATGACATAATCAAGATGTTGATATTCCATACTGCAAATGCTACAATACAAGTTATGCATGTTAACCCGACTGTTTAGTAAGCAACCATGATTTTGGTGCGGTTTAATACTGGCAAGAGAAATTCTGGGAGTTTTGTTACTTATCTGTTGTTTTGTTTTATTAAAATACCAGCCAAGCAGTCGAGACTTTAATTTTATTTTGATTAAGTCATAGACATAATATCGTCTCTCTGGTCTGGTTTGTTTTGACAGCATTTTCCGTTTACCCAGAACCTTGGGACACAATAATCTCGCAGCTGATATGAATATAACGTAACTTCCAAATTACAACTTCTATTTCTAAATTGTTCTTTTCTGTTTCTAGAGTCTAATTCTTTTTTCTTTCCTTTTTCACAAAAAGGTTTTTGCTTGCCATTGGAGTAAATGAACCACGTGTGTCTTAGAGAGGGCCATCCTTCTTCAAACAATATTCACTGACGCTACAGAATCACAAACAAAGAACTGTATCATAACAGAAACCATATCACTTGAGAACTTTCAACAGCAGCTACAAGTAAAATGGATAGCACGTATAACTCGAAGAGAAAATAATGGCATAATCAAGATATTGACGTTCCACATCATTTCAAGCAAAAGGCAAAGAAGGAAACTCTCATCAATAATGGAAAGAGCAATAACAGTTAGTGGACTTGAGAAACTTTTTTTTTAATATTTAATAGAAAGATTTTATAAATTTCAACCGACAGTAGCACTTGATTGTCGTTAAGGATATGGAGTGCAGATACTTGGTATTTACTCACCCCAACGGTCACGGTCGGTTTGAAGTGAGGAGCCGTAGTGCGTGCACATGGGTCAAGTCCTAAAATTGTCCGATTCCTGTAACCAACGTCAACCTGGCGTTGATATTCCACCGATGCTCCCTCTTTGGTGCAAAGAGTGGGGTACTGCCTTAGTGGTGGAACCCCAAGGAACAGACATCCCTCATTTATTTGTTGTGTTCTGTCTTCAGACAGAAACAAAATTGAGAGATAACATGTAATTTATCCACCCGAAGGCAGATACTTTGATCCAACCGCGATGACCACAGAGTGAAGAAAAGTGTAACTCGCGTAGCACTCGGCTGCTCGGTCAATGAATGTCAAATATTTCTTGATAAGAAACGGCTAATACTATCATTATTATTATGTCCCGGTGACAAATGAAGAGAAATAAGTTTGTATTGCACCCGTATTCAACATCCTGGCTATTTACATGCGTCGTGGGAAGGATACAAATCTCTCGGCTCCAATGGTCATCTAAGCGACACTTGCAACCATTCTAGCAAAAACAGCAAAGATATCGAGAATAGCAACGAAATGGCGAGCTGACTTTGTGTCACTGGGTGTTTCTCATTTGAATTGCCTGTGCTGAATACGCCCCGATAAAACATATCTAAGGCAACAATAGCGACAAACAATGCGAGGTGTAGATGGATTTCTTCTTCCACTTTCAAATACATGAAATTCCACTTGTAAAAATTGTCGCACGGAAGTGGTAGGTGTGTTAAATATTCGCTAACGACTGTGATCTGTATTTACGCAATTATCTAAACAAAACGATATATTTCTCCTTATCTATCTATCCATATATATATATATATATATATATTCGCTAACGATTGTGATCTGTATTTACGCAGGTATCTAAACAAAACGATATATTTCTTTTTATCTATCTATCTATCTATCTATCTATCTATATATATATATATATATATATATATATATATATATATATATATATATATATATATATATATATACACACATATATATATATTCGCTAACCTCTGTGATCTGTATTTACGCAGGTATATAAACAAAACGATATATTTCTCCTTATCTATCCATATATATATATATATATATATATATATATATATATATATATATATATATATATATATATATATAAGGCTGTAGCTATTCAAGAGTATTTTATACTCGTGACATTGTTCCAAAATAAGCTTAATAAACAATAATAATCCAATGAAAAGAATGACTACTAATATCGAGTAACAAGAACACCGGAAAGTTTCTTCTCTCTGTCAATCTCAGATGCTTTTCAAAAAATGAAATCTTAAGAAAGGCATAGATTGACTGTAAAAGAAAAAACGGTTTTGTCAGAGAACTGAGGGAGTTGTGGAACTTGAAGCCGATTAGAATTAATGAAAAAAATATTCTATTTATAATAATTTCCTAAAACTAAAAACCATTAGGAAAAATGGAACTCTTCATTCTCAACTGTGTATTTAAATGTGATAAATTACAGCTCAACAGTGGAACAGTTCAAAGAGACTCTCTTTCAACCCCATTATTCTGCATTGTATTTAAGAGAGGAATTAATCCTATGCCAGTCTCTGTGTGTACACACACACACACACACACACACATATATATATATATATATATATATATTCTGTTTATACGTTATTTTTAATAGATACAAATTATTTAAGTAAATGCTCCGCTTTTTAAATAAACAGTATTAATTACATTTACCAGCCTGAATTTTAGAGAAATTTCGTAGAAAATATCTTCTTCTCCGACAAGAATCGAACCTGTAACCCTTAATGGGAACCATCATTTGATCTGATGTGCTGTTAACCATTCAGCCACAAACAAGCGTCTGATTAGCAACGTCTGAATTAATGTTTACAAACAACAAATCTTCGGCGATCTCCCGAAAGATCAAAAACGTTTTCTTATTCTATTTCCTGTGTTGTTCTTATTTGCGTGTATATATGTTTAGTTATATTTATGTGTTTGTGTATTAGGATGCGAATGTGTTTGTCGTGTTATTTGTATAATCTGATTTCCTTGTATCTAATGTCTGAAGCGTTTATTGATACTTCTTACATCAGCGTCAAATTTACCGGATAAATTGGCACTTATCTAAGAACAGTAACAATATATTTTAATATTTTTTCTCCGTTCCATTTTTGAATAACTTTACAATATTTTAAACCTAATGCTCGGTTAAATTTAGATTTTGTAATTTTTAATTTTACCGTGAAATTAGGACTTAATTATTTCATATTGATTTCTAGTTTAATCTAACATTAACTTTAATACACTAATGGTTTGTATTTAGAATATACTGTCACATTTTTTTGAATTTTCATATATTTGTATTTTAAAAAAAACATTATTCGCGATCAACACCATCACTTGACAAGATACCAGAAGTATTGAAACAAAATGGCTATCTTTGGAGTGATGTTATAACATGCTTATGTTATAATTTTTAAATAAATATTATTCGCTCTACTTTGTATTGAGCACTTTTTAAAAAAAAATAGTGTTTTTGGTTATCGGAATTTTATTCTATTTACACCAACCCCGCACTCGGATATATATATATATATATATATATATATATATATATATATATATATATATATATATATATATATATATATATAACCAAAAAAGCCTTTGCCGTTTTTTTATTTATTAGGAAAAAAGGTATATAGCAAATTTGGCCTACCATTAGTACAAGTAATCCCTGTCGACATTCAGAACTTTTTGTCAGCATACCTACAACTGCGCAATGCCCTGCTGCTAAAAACTATGTGTCTTGGACATGTGATGTATGCGCAGCTCATAATGCATCACTTGCTGACAGAGCATGAACTTACGTGGGTATAGAGGTGGTCTTGTGGTGTGAGGCACTTGGTCCTATGGTAACAACCACCGTCTAGCACGTTTGGAGTGTCATACAGGACCCACTTTTTGTCACTGGTGAGCACACGATCAAATATGGATAAGTTGCTGTGCTGAGAAAGGAACGAGAACAGGCTGTCACTCGTTGTTGCTTGTTGGCTTTGGACAGTGCGTGGGGTATCCACTTGCTCAACTTGTACGCCTTCCCTGTGCGGTGCAAGTGAAGTCTGTTTCATCAGAAACCTCGAAAACGTTCGGCAAGCTCGCCTCAGTTTTAGCTCTTGTCCTTCTTTATGGCCGCCTTCAGGGCCTCATTACCTAGAACATGCGGCCGGTCGCTGCGAGCTTAATCACAAAGGGACTGATGTCCCGATTTGAACTTCTCAAGTACCACCTTAAAGTTATAGAGCTAACAACCCCAAACGAGCTGTTTCGACACCGCCATGTTTCTTCGCCACTGCTCGAGCTATGACAGATATATATATATATATATATATATTACCTGCGCTCGAAATTTCAATTATTTGCAGTCTAGCCACAGTATTGCACATATATTCACGATTTTCCTATATAGCTAGGCGAAATAAAGCTAAAAGCGACCAGTGACAAGAATTACGCCGACTCGTAGGAATTCATATATATTTACTTAGTTTAAATTAACAAATACTGATTTACTTTCATTCGTAATTGTAGATAAATACACACACATGCACACACACACACACATATTTGTGTGTGTGTGTGTGTGTGTGTGTGTGTGTGTTAAAATAAGAACAAATGTGAAATATTTATCAAACTAACATGTTTCACTTTTATTAAAGTTTCACCTGAGACTCAGATATATAGAAAAATAAAAAATAAATTATTATTAAAGAGAGAGGAAAATAAAAGAATTAAAAGTAATATAAGAATTAAGAAGACTTTCAAGCCAGACGCCATTTTTCCAGACTGTCGCTCTATTGCAATATGTTACAAGCACTTAGAAAAATATGAGCTAACCCAAGAAACAAACATAATCACCATTATGTTGAGAGACATAAAAAAGAGAAGACGAAAAATGAAGTTCAACGAGTAGTATTCACGGTATTAGAAGAAATAATAAAAAAAGGAACGAGAGTGAAAAGCAGGAAGTCATTAAAAATGTAATGTAAATATAATATTAAAGAAGGAAATAAAATAACAACTTTAAAAAAGGTCCGAAAACAACGTATCCAACTAAAAGCACAAAGAAAGAGATATGAGAAAAGAAAGAAATCTTTATAAATAAAACGACACTTTCAAAAATAACTGGGCAAATTATAGAGGGAAATGGAGAAATCAACGAAGCCTTTAGAAGAAACGCCATCAAATTTAGCAGTGAAAGCGTTCTGGAATAAGATATGCGAAACAGTTATAAGATTAGCGCAGAATAGATTAAGAATATCGAACAGAAACGCGGTGAGACGAACAAAAATGAAACAACGCAGACGTTACAGAAGTACAAAAAAAGGCATAATATAAAAATTGAAATTCCCAGAAATAAATAAGATACCTAACTTCCGGTTAAATGATTTTCCATCTGCGCACAAATTGGTTTTCTAATGCTATAAAGGGTAGCTTATCTCTGCGTGGGGAAATGGTTCGCATCGTAGTTTAGTTCACCATTAATATCGAATAATGAGTTCGATCCTCACTAGGTGCCCTATGCTTGTGATAACGCGCTAAGGTTAGTAACCAAAAATAAACCAGAGAAAAGAATGGTTAACACAAAACGTTATTCACTTAATACGCACAACTAATGACACTGTCAGCCTTCCAAATTAATGACCAATCAGACGTTTATTTAAAATATTAACATCGATTTTAAGTGAAAGGATACATCAATTCTTTGAAACTTATAATATAATCCATGATGAGCAACAAGAATGCCAAAAAGTGTATTATATCTAGAAATATCAGTTGCTGCTCAAAAATTTTTAAAAACTAAGAAATGTATGGATGGACTGTAAAAAAAAGCTTTTGGCAGAGAACTGGGGAAGTTGTGGAACTTGAAGGTGATTTGATCAAAAAAGTAACTGGAATTGCTATTTATTCAACATAACCACATAATCTTTCTCTGCTTAAGTTCATATCAAACACCTGATTACGTAAATATCTAACTTGATTGGTTTATGAATCTTGTACTAGACAAACATTAACATGCAAAAATCTAACTATAATGTCTCATCCCAATGCAAAATTATATTGTCTGTACCTAGGACAGCTGAAGGTAGATGAATTTGATCACGTCCACATAAGGTCGCAACTACATCATTTGAATGGTACAAAGATATAATAAATAACTAAATATCTGTCTATATTTCTGAGATGAGGTATTGTAATTATTTACATTATTTACATTGTTCGGACTGTTGTTCTCATTTTTCTTGCCATGTTCACGACGTTTCGGCCGTTGTACGCCCCGGCCTTTTTCAAATGATTGAAATTTCAATAATAACAACAAAACTTGCTATATGAGCTCTGGTAAAAAAAAAATTGTTACTGAGACATTAAGTTTATAAGTCCCCAAAAATCCATACTGCCCAGTGTTGGTTGGATCCAGTGACTTGACCCAAAGAGTTCTGAGCTCAATACCTGGCTACGGCAGTGGTGAACAAAAAGAGAGATAACTGAGACGTCCGGAAGAGGCATGGCACGTGGGATTAGAACAATCTATCCTGGTTAAATATAGGGTTTAGTTCAAAATTCCAATCACCTGAAGAAGGACGAGGCGTACAACGAATGTAGCAAGTGTATTTTTACATGGTAGAGTTTCTTGTCCAATCGGTTTTGTATGCAGAGTTGTTTTTCTAGACTAATTGCCAACCAAGGCTAGATAACGGGAGAAGAGAGAAAGAGTATTTGTGTGAAAGTGAATGCAACAAACTTCACCCAAATTTGAAATCGGTACGTTGGTAACCGGTACGCTAGGTATACATCTACACTTAACAAGATCTTAGTTGGCACATAGTTTAAGAAATGTGGAGTAAATCCAAAATGCCGTTACTGTACACACGTTATGAAGATTATTGATCGTCCAATATCTGACAGCTTTATCCTAGTAACGAATGAATTTGCAAATAGTTATGATAGGGTAGGGCAATACCTTTATTGGAAGGTATGCCAGCGTTATAAGCTGCCTAATATAAAAAATAATCAAAGCAAAATACACCGGTCTTTCAAGGTCACTTTGCTTTAGGACATCATCGTACATACCAACCACACTATACAATTTAATACACTAGACATAGCTATTTAAAATAATCATCACAGAATATAAATGTATCTTATCGACAGGATAAAAACATTTCAGCAAAAGAATTTGATAAACTCTCCAAATAAACAGACCTGGAGATAGAAATGACAAGAATGTGGCATTCAAATATAACCATTATTCCAATAGGAGTAAGATCGTTTGGAATGAAAAATATTGATACACACATCAAGAGAATCACAGAAAAGCTGTCTTTAGCCGCAATATACAATGTGTTAATCAGACATGCTCACATTCTGAGTAAAACTCACACAATAATTTCCTAAGTAAAGGTTTACATCAGTTTGCATTTCAGGGGAAAAACTTGTTAAATGATAGTCGTAAAGACCAATAAAAAGATGAAGGTGATGGTATTATTATTATTACTATTATTATTATTATTATAAAATTTAGCGAATGGGCCAACATCTGCACTGGAATAGATGCAACATTTACTGAAAGGAAACTGCAATAAACTGATACGAAACTCATCCAGAACCGGTTACAGAGATAGGAGCTGTAACAATCCTATGGGACTTTACAATAACCACAGACAGAACAATCAAAGCTAATCGCGCAGACATCGTGATCAAAGACCACAAAAACAGAATGTACTTTCTTATTGACCTGCAGACTGTAATGTATTTTTGAAGATCTTCAAAAAAAAACTATCAAAATACAAGGGACTTGAAATCGAACTCAAAAATGTGGCGCATGAGGACATCAACAAATCCAATCGTAGTTGGAGCTCTTGGATTGATTGGAAAATATTCCAATAGACTCATTAAAGGGATTCCTGTTAGCCCAGGTCTGAAAGAAATACAAAAAAAATGTAGTCGCAAGTACGGCCCACATCTTACGAAGAGCTTTATCTATGTAAAATATGTGTGATCTTAGGTGTTGTTTTTTTCTTACATTGATTAAAGCCTCGAAGACTTTGCCGAATTGTGGTAGGAGACTAATAGGACGGTAGTTAAACTAGTTAGAATGGTCTCCAGAGCTCTTAAAGACCGAGACGACAGAGGACTTCCAACAGGCTGAAAAGCAAGAATCGGTGTGGCAATAGTTGTATTGTTTCGAGAGAACTGAAGCCAGCTCACGGGTACATTTCTTTAGGACTACGGCTGGTATCCCGTCATCATCACTTGCTTTATTTTGAGGGTCCAATTTAGAGATAAAATCATCGACTGGATTATGCACATCTCACTCAGTATAGGGGGGTGGGATCAGGTGTGGTTACTCCGGATGAGTCGTGTGTTCACTTTTCTGAGCAAAGCACAGGCTTGTCAGCTGAAGCAATTGGGGATTTGCTGTAGTTCAGCACATTATTGCAGAACCACCAATAATCTTTAGAACTAAACTTGCGAGATGAAATATGTTTTTTTCATTCTATCAGCAAACAGTAACTTTGCTTCATTGTGGACACGCTTGCACTCATTACGAACAGAGACAAAAAAGACGTCTGTTGCAATCAGACATGTCGCTCCGGTACAAACGGAAGAAGTGATTCCTACGGGCAGAGCAATCAGGTGAGAACCAAGGAGGTGGGCGCGATTTAACGTGGTATTTTCTTGCTGGGTTAAAAGCCTCGATGCCGACTTTCACTCATGAGGAGACCACAGACGCGCATTTTTTTAACAGGATGATTAAAAACTTCTTTCCATGGAAGGAAATCACGAAAAGAGTCGCAATTTGCTCGTTGCTAACAGAAGGATATTCTGTTGGTAGGGGGTTCTTGGCTGGTGCAGGAGCGGAAGTAGATTACAGACACTACCACATGATCAGAGTTGCCAAGAGCGCAGAGCTGCGTAGTGCAAGAGTCAGCGATCGAGAAGGAAAGGGTTACCGTCCGGGTTACAGGAAAAATGCATAGAAAAATCAACCACTTGCCTGAAGGATTGAGTGATTGAAACGTTAAGGGTCTGGATGTCTGAGAGGTCAGTGACAGAGTGTTTAAGCCTGATGGTATGGTGGGCGTTAAACTGACCGTGCACGAATATGTTTGCAAACGGGTGTAGAGAGATGGTTTTGTCTATATTATCAGACATGCTATCGAGTACACAACAGTCTCGAGAGGAAGGAGAACGGTAAAGAAGAGATAGCTTACTGAATTGAAGAGAGATGGACTGAGATACGTATACGAATGGTCTGGAGATTCCAACGGGACTTCTCTAGCCAGCGGGAGGTGATCGCAGACATAAACTCCCAGGCCACTTTAGAGTCTTTTCTAGGAAGGGGAAAGTAGACAGGAATCGAGAAATCAGAGTCACGCAGACAGCTGGTATATCAGGAGACTTATCAAAGAGCAATGATTCCACAAGTTGGCACGAATACCACGGATATTGGTTTGGTTTGGTTTATTTTGTTTTACGGCATATCAACCACAATGGGTTATTTAATGCCGACAACATTTTTAGAATATATTCGTATGAATAGAATATGTATTCTTTAGTTTTGATTGGTTTGGTTTATTTTGGTTTACGGCATATCAACCTCAATGGATTATTTAATGCCAAGGAAATTTTTTTATTGCTGGTAATATTTTGTTTTGTCAAAAATCTGTTTTTGGTAATATTTTTCCTTCAAAATTGTATTGCTGGTATTAATTTTTTTCAAAAGAGTATTGCTGGTAATAGTTAACTATTTACCTATAGCTGGGACCCTAACAGGTACTATTACCACGGGTCAGGGTGGACCTGGGAACACCAGCAATTAAGGGGTGGTTCCACGCTCCTCAAAACCTCCTGATCAATGGCCTTCCTGTTGGATGTTGTTTAACGTCTTACCCAGGACAAACGGATATTGGAGAAGGAAATGTTAAGGTGTTTAGGAGATTTTTTTTTTTTGAGCTACTTTAGGTTTATATTTTTGGTTGCTTGTGGTCATGTTGAGCTAGGTTGGTAAGGCTAAATAGAAGCAGTCGGTCATCAAATGTGACATGAGCAGAAAGGAACTGGCACAGACTGCAACATAATGTGACCTCGGGATCGCCCACTGGAGATGCGTGCAGGGACACCCATCCATGCGTGACATGGCACTGCAATAACCTCAATATATTGTAACTGATGATCAGAGCAGCTTCTCAAGACACTACGCAAGAGTTCAGGCTCCTAACTACCAGTCGGGAACAGCAACCAAAAACTGCCAACCCTGTACCCTCAGTATGAAGAGACATTGCCACAAACCGCACACATCACAAGAGAATCACGACAACACCACTGCAGAGGCCAGAGGAAAGGAAAGGATCCAGGAATCCTTTCCTAAACAGGAAACAAGAAATGAGTCCCTACTCTTGTTCAAAATAAGGGCGAGAGGTATTAACTGTGTGATGGGAAAAAGTATCTACTCCTACAACAAAAATCTGAGGAAATAATAATAAAAGGAGTCCATCAAGAATCGATGATGACCCAAGGTTGGTAGGTTGCAATGGTTTGTGCACAGTAACCCTCTCTTCCTAGTCCTACAATCCCAGGGTACACGTGTGTGTGGCGTCTGGGGAGAGAAGGCAAGCCGCGTGGGCGGGGGATGTCAGATAATACAAGATATTACTGAATTATTAACAGCCTTCGGATTCTCTCCTTCTTTACAGGCTGGTTTGAATTCAAAGTTTTCTTTCTCCTGGACCGGTTGCCAACCAAGGCAATGGAACCCCCGACTGATTCGATATTCGATATATTCGCCTATTTACCGATAGCTGGAGTGGGGAGAAAAGATGGGTTGATACCGTTCCCGAGATTATTGGCGAGTGAATGTAATGAACTCGACTGGAATTCGAACTCAGTTCTCCGATTCCACAATCCGAGCTGCAATCCATTACTCCACCGTGTCTCCATCCATCATAACCATAATCATAATAATAATGGGAATTAAAAAGAAGCAAAAAAATATGTCATCTCGCAGATTTTGGTTTCCCAACAGACCACCGAGCAGAATCGAAAGTGAAAAGATAAATAAGTATCGTGATTTTGTCAGAGAGCTGAGAAAGTTGTGTGGGTTGTTAAAGTTGACTAACAGTCGTGTCAATGGTTATAGGAGTGCTGGTAACAGTCCCGAAGAGGGCAGGGAGAAGACTAGAAGAGCGAGAAATACACTAAAAATAGCACGACATTTAGTGGCACTTTATCTTCAGTGTAAGCTACTAATTGGTGTGAACACTCAATGAAAGAAGAAGAAGAAGAAGAAGAAGAAGAAGAAGAAGAAGAAGAAGAAGAAGACAGAAGAAGAAGAAGAAGAAGACAGAAGAAGAAGAAGAATCATCTATCTATCTATCTATCGTGTTCTCTCCATCTATTACTCAGTATACTCTATATATATATATATATATATATATATATATATTGTTCTTGGCATTTTATCTATCTCATTTTTATTTATCATTTCTAAGTCTACTCATTTTTTCTATATGTTCATATATACATATATATACAGGGTGACCAAAAAAACGGGAACTTTTTAACAATCCAATAAAACCAAGAAAAATATTTCATTCATAGTAATTGAAACCTTAAAACATGCCATTTAAGAAACAATGATAGAATTTTCATTTTTTTTAAATGACGTCCTGTAGATGGCGTCCTCCTGTACGAATGCATTCTTGAAATCTGCTGTTGAGATTCCTCATTGACTGCTGCAACATCCCAGCTGGGATAGTGTGAATTTCATTCTCGTTACTAAAATGGCGAAATGTTTACTTGCTCAAGGTCATTGTCTCGCAGTGTTGCCACTTGCTCATGTCTGGCAATACGCACTTCAAAAATTCCCATTTTTTGGGTCACCATATACATACATATATATATATAATTCTCTTAATTTCTATCTATCTCATTTTGTTCATTTCTATCTATCGGCTTATCTCATTCTATCAATAACTGTATATATATATATATATATATATATATATATATATATATATATATATATATATATATATATATATATACAGGTGCCTGCATTAATTAGGTATATGTAAGGTTTAAAATGAATTTTTAAAATGAAAAAGCTTTCTTGAAGCTTTCATTTTAGCTTCAATTGAAAGCGAAAGGATTTAAATTTACTATTCCAGTAAGCAAAATACTCTGTAGTGTATTTCAAACAGAAATTTTATTGATCGGAATCGAATTTTTGGCACATTTCTAAAAAAAAAATGTTAATCCTTGGTTTTAAAAATTTTGCAAAAATAAAATATATATTTCTGAAACGTTATTTGAGAAAAGATAGCAAATATAAAGTTAAATTAATCTGCTTTGAAATAATTATTACTTACTTAAACATATAATATTATATACAAACATTTCCTAACCCCAGGGACTGGGTGAAACACATGCAGAAAATATTTTTACCAAAATTTTCTAATAAAAAAATTCAAAAATAATTTCATTCATTTTGAATAAGTCCTGAAAATTTAATTAAAATCCGACAATTATTTGATTTTACAAGAATTTCCAAGTTAATGTGTCTATCAACGCAAAAAAGAGGCTAAAATTTGCTATGCTAAAACCGCTGGCGCAAGAAAAACAAGCTTTTTTTTAATCAAAATTTCGAATCTTCTAAAAAGGAGGAAAAAATTAATTGAATATTCAAAAACATTTTTATCCTTCTTTTTGATAATAACATAAACGTTTTGACGATAAAACTATGTTTTCATTACGTTTGGAGCATATTTTCACCACGGTATGCTGATTTTACTGCGATTTCGTGGAGGTACCTATATATATATATATATATATATATATATATATATATATATATATATCATTCTCTTCGTTTTATCATTCTCTTCATTTCTATCTATTTATCTATCCCTTACCTTGTTTTGTAATTCTATATGTTTAAACTCTACACCATTAAAATTATCTTAAATCTATTTGTGCATATCATCTCTCTGCAAATCTCTTTGTAGTAATCGATCCCCATATTTCCGCCTCAATAAAATTTTCCATATATCGACTCGTGGGCTTTTATTACTAATTTGCTTGCTACACTCTTCGTCCGATGGTGAAAAATAATGAAAGCAAATTTTATATGAGACTGCTCCACAGAAATTACGTTTCACACAATTTTTGGTTCATCAACCACACAAGGACCTGCGAAGTATTCGTCTACTTGTAAAATCTGCAATACGCACACAATATATGAACCTGGTTTTGTATCGGCCTCTCCGTCTCGCTCACTGTTTATGCCTATGTGAATTTATTTCTGGCTAAGGAGATCTATATTTATCTGTCAAACTATCATAGTTTGTCTTTAGTTATAACATTGTTTACATTTACTACATGAGCTAAGCAAAATAACCCATAACAATGATATAGGCCTCTACAGACACGACGGTCTCATAATCCTAAGAAATATTAAGAGGCAAAAAAAAAACAGACAAAACCAGAAAAAATAACCATAAAGATTTTCAAATATGTAGTATTCGACATAGATATAAAAACTAACCTGAAAGAAGTAGAGTTTCTATATGTCAAATTTAACCTAAGAAAAGGTACATATCAATCATACAGAAAACCCAACGATAAACCACTTTAAATACACACATCGTTCAGCAATCCGCCATCAATAATCAAGCCGATCCCACAATCAAATACCCGCAGGTTATCTGCCAATTCTTCCATCAAAACCATCTTCATCAAAGTCAAGAAAGATGATGAAACAGCCCTAAAAGATATTGGATTTTCGGCAACATTCACATAAGCATCACACAACACAAAGAAAACAACAGGAACAGAAACATCATATGGATCAATCTAACATATAACAAAAACGTAAAACAAATGCAAAAAATATTCATTAAAATTATATCCAAATACTTCCCTCATCAAGCACTCTCCACGAGATATTCAACAAAAACACACTACATTTGTACCGAGAACATAACTGAAATTATATAAAAGCACAACAGAAAGAGAACCAACAAACCACCCGCACAAATCAAATCCACGTGAAACTGCAGGGCAAAGAACGAATGCCCCTTATACGCAATTGCTTGCAAAACAATGTGATATACCAACTCACTGTAAAATCAGCAGAGAACTAAAAAAAATATTGCTAGGAGTAACTGAAGGGCTCTGCAAACAGAAAAAACTACCTACACAAAACACATTTACTAATAGTAAATACGTTAGCAGTACAATGCTTTACCAACATATATGGGAAATTAAAATAAATCACGACAAAAACATAATGGAAAATGAAGAAAACAGTATCAGCTTACAACAACAATAAGTTCAAAATCTGTAAACTGTCTGGATGAGAAAATAGTTTTAAGTACCTACCCAGAACAACACAAATTACTAAATAAATTATCAGAACTCATTTCAAAATGCAGACACGAAAACAAATTTTACGACTTAACTTAAAAATCAAAAACTAAAAACAAATAAGAAATAAATAAGTAAAATAAAATGCAATAAATAAAACCAAGTAAAACAAATCAATTAAATAAGTATACATTTAAGTAAATAATAAACAAATTAACAAACTAAGAATGCACACATAAACACAAGTAAATGTAATAACAATAATCAACAAATACAATAAAGTAATCACTAACAAATAATGAAAAGAATTAACAAGCAACGGCATAAAATAACTAGAAATAAACACATTCAGGTCCATAATTATTTCTACTCAATAACCTCTAGAACAATTTGAAATATAAACGTTGCTGCCCACCTAATAACCGTTAGGATAATACAATTGACCTTCTACTTATAATATATAATTGACCTGCATATATAGTCGAGCCAAATGATAACACACATGGCCTGAAGATTGCGTATATATATATATATATATATATATATATATATATATATATATATATATATATATATATGTGTGTGTGTGTGTGTATGTATGTGTGTGTGTATGCATATTTCGTAAAATGCATCTATTAGATGCATTGGTACACATCATCAGTGATGTTTCTAGCCGAGGTTAATTAGGGGTTTCGGGTCTTTTAAATTTACCCCCTCTCCACGGTGATCCAGCCTATACTGATCGGGTATCAACTTGTGTACCTTCCGTTGTTATAATTTTTTCCATCCTTATAACAACACACAGCGACTCACCTTGGCAATTTATACCCCACTCCCAGATAACTTCCGATTCACCAGTAATGTACGCTCTTCCATAAAAAAGGAAGCAAACGCACAGACAATTTCTATCTGGTCAGAAACATGGCCAGATAGAACGTTTTTCTCGTCAGAATCCATCTTGCATATTTAGAAATCTACCATTCGTCCATACATTGAATACTGCTTCCATATCTGGTCTGGTGCCACTGCAGTTCATCTTGAGGTTCTTAACAAAATCCAAACAAGTATCTGCAATGTAATCGATCCTGACTTCAGTCACTTTCTCACAGACGTAATGTGACTTCCATCTGTTTTCTCTACAAATATTTTCATGTTTACTGCTCTGACGAGCTTTTTCCCCTGGTGCCCCGACTACATGAATTTGAGCGTACAACTAGATTGGCATTTAGGTCCCACCGTTTTACTTTTGAAATAGTTAAATGCAACTGCCACTTGTACTCTAACAGTTTCTTTGGCACTTCCTGGCAGTGGAACTCCCTTCTGCTTTCTTGCTTCCCTGATAACTACAATCTTCAAACATTTAGATGCAACGTCAATCAGCATCTTCTGCTGTCTTGAACTCCGTTCATCTTTTATCCTTTCTTCAATCCCCCCTATACTCAGTATTCTCTCTCGCTTTCACTCTCTGTAACCATCTGCGTAATAGTGACCTCCTGCCTTGCTTGGGGTGAAATGATTAATATATATATATATATATATATATATATATATATATATATATATATATATATATATATATATAAGAGATAGCGACAAACAGACTGCCAGAGAAAGGGAAGAGTGATCTAAGCCAATTCAATATCTATCAAACGATCTCAATGTCTTCTTATCTATCTATCTATCTATCTATCTATCTATCTATCTATCTATCTATCTATCTATCTATCCACTTACTCACTTTATTCTTCCCTTAACATTTTAAAATGCCTTGCCTTCTTAAAAACAACCTATATTTATCTTCCAAATTCATTTGATCCAAGTTTCCGCCTTCTCCCCCAACGCTTTTGAGCTCTTCGTCTGATCGAAATGGAACGGTGAAAAAAAAAAGTCGTGTCTGCAACGAAAGCAAAAACGCCTTTGTCGAACATGTCGAGTCAAGGCAGTGACTTCAACGCCGGTGCTAAGCCAGCATATTTTGAATGGGCTGTTTAAACTCGAGAGTTGGAAAAGCAATCGACCGAGATTGTTGGCTCGTTTTCTAACTCCAAATGTCTTTGATGTTCTTACTGTCTCCAAGATAGATTCCTTCTTATTTAAATAAGTCTTTAGATGTCTTCGACTAATTGCACCTATTCTTGAAACGTTAATGACGCAAACGTAATGGACGAAGGAACCATTCGCAAAATTCTACAAAGAGATAGACGGATGAATGGAGAAAAAAGAGAAGAAGGAAGGAATTCGGCATAAAGAAGGGGAAAAATGAAATAAAAATGAACTGAAAGAAGAAAAGAGTTGAAAATGATAGGAAGGAATAAAGCAAAAATGAAGGAAAGCGATAGGGAAATGGAGAGCAAAAAAAAAAGGCGAGATTGTTAAGATTTTGGAAGATGAATGTCAAATGAGCGAAATAAATAGACGGAAATAAAAAGGAATGAAAGACAGAAAGCGAAAGAGTACGAGAAGAAGGAAGATTAATAGAAAGAAAGGAAGCGAGAAAGGCGGGAGAAAGAAAGAAAGAAAGAAAGAAAGAAAGAAAGAAAGAAAGAAAGAAAGAAAGAAAGAAAGAAAGATGTGAGGGGGATAGAACGACGTAACAGAGACATAACAAAAATAAAAAGTCAGAAAAAATGAAGGAATGAAGAAATGGAAAACCAAAAGAAAGAAAGAAAGAAAGAAAGAAAGAAAGAAAGAAAACAAAGCAGAAAGAACAAAGATTTGAAACTTTCTAGTTTTAAATTGTTATTCTTTCTGTATCTCTTTCTTTCTGAATGAATGAATAAAAGCGAAATAAGAAAAAGAAGTAGAAAGAAAGAAAGAAGCCACAAAGTAGATAGAACGCCGTAAGCCAGAGTAAAAATAAAAAGTCAGAAAAAAATGAAGAAATGAAAAATGGAAAGGCAAAAGAGAGAAAGAATTTTTTCTTTCATTCTTTCAAATTCTTTTTCTTGTTTCGTTTTTATTCATTCATTTAAGAAAGAAAGAAAGAAAGAAAGAAAGAAAGAAAGAACTTGAAAGACAATCCAAAGGAAAAATAAAACGAAAGTAAGAAATAAATTTCAAGAGATTATTCCTCATAGAAACTGGTTTGCAATCTTAAAATTATGGCTAACTTCCATAAGCGCCAAAAATGGCAAGAATCGATATATGCATCGCCAAATAACAGACACGTGCCTGTTTATTTTACCCACAATTGCACAAGTGTACACCCGATTACACATATGTACATGTTTCTCAGTAGACAAGGGAAACGATACACACCGTGATTGTTGTTGATTCTACAAGTATCATGGTTTTTGTCCGCTATAACTAAAGTACTTAACTCACATTCAAATTTTTTTAAAATATTAAGAATTCTTATGTCCCTCATTCAGTTTCGACTGAGTTTAACTCATCAATGCCTGCTGCCCTCTTTTTGCGAGGGAGGGGCGCGGGCAATGAACATTAATGGCTTATAGGTAGAAACTTATAATTAATACCATTTTTTAAACCTATAATCAATATTGGATTATTCATAAACCTATAATCAATACCAGATTTTTTTTTACAATTAATATCGGATTTTTAAGAACTTACAATTAATGCTGAAATTTTTATAAACCTGTAATCAATATCAATTGTTTTTTATAATTAATACCGGATTTTTAATCTGTAATTAATGACGAATTTTTTTATTGTTACAATTAATATTGTTTTTTTTTAAGAACCTATAATTAATGCCGAATTCTTTATAAACCTATAATCAATACCAATTTTTTTTGTTTTTACAATTAATAACGGATTTTTAAGAACCTATAATTAATGCCAGATTTTTTATAAATCTTTAATCAATACCAGATTTTATTTTTATTTTTACAATTAATATTACATTTTTAGGAACATAATTAATGCCGGATTTTTTATAAACCTATAATTAATAGCGGATTTTTTAGACGCCTATAATTAATATCGGATTTTTATCTTTAGAATCAATACGAGACTTTTATGAACCTATGAGAAGCCTATAGCTAATATTGGTTATTTATTTTTATTTTTATAATACTGGTTAATTAATACCGTTTTTAACCTATGATTAATACTGGATTTTAGTTTTGAGTTGCATTATCAATACCAGGTTTTGATTTTTATTTGTATAATCAATAACCTGATTTTTTCATTACTTAACCTCGTTCAGTAAAAATGTATCTGAACCTTGAAAAATAAAAACATGCAGCGTGATCCAAATACATAACTTCAATTTTTTTTTCGGCAGTTAATTTAATTTCCAGTTAATACTTTTATGAAAGACATGAAGCATAATTCCTCTAGCACTAGTTTCATTGCCAAGTTCCTTTGACACTGTTATTACTATTTTTCGAAGACGCCTTAATAGAGAGGATAAAAGTGATTCAGTTCGATTTAAAAGAATCGACCTGGCAATAAACGTTAAATCCTACTCAAAATCTCGACTGAAAATTATTTGTATGAAATCATTTATTATTTTGAATCTTCCAATCCTTTTCTAATGATTGACAAAGTTTAACATCCGTGCCCGAAAAAAACATTGTTTCAAAAGGACAGTTTTTCTGCTGACACCGCTACGCTTGTATACGCCCGAGACCTCTCTCGGAAATGTTTATTTACAAGATTATAAAAATATGTGAACCATGTACAACGAGATATTATTTACTATTTACCATTTTATAGAGAAATAAATTTGAAAACAAATTATTAAATCGTTGCTACTTTTTTCTAAAGTTGCTTCGAAAACGTGCCAAGAGATTATTTATTGTCAGCCAAATGCTGACTGATGAAGTAATCTTGCAAATGGCGCAGCTGGCAAAACATCGGCTAATTGCCAATCGATTTGAATTTTATAAAATGGCAAATAATAAAGATGTCATTATAATTGGTTAACATATTTTTATAATTTAGTAATTTTTTTATACATTTATGAATAAAAAATGTTTTCATGATTATTTCTTTATAAGCTGCTAAATTATAAACTTTGCATTGTATTAGTAGATGCAAATATTTTTATAATGTAAATATAAAATTATTTTTCTAAATAAACAATCTAATAAATAGTGTTTAATATTTTTGTTTTCTATTCTCAATGAGCAAAGAAAATTTATAAATTCACTTTCATATGTTTGGGTTTTATTAAAATTCTAATCATCGCTTTTTAAAACAATAAACATTGCCGAAGGATTGAAGGAAATATAAAGTAATAGCGCTGTCAATAGAATAACCATCCTTTGAACACACCGTTTTTTGTTATTTTTTCGGCCACGAAGGTTAAACTTTGCCCAGTGATTCTTGAACCATTCCAAGGACTCAGATGTCTCTGGCCAGAATCAACACCTTTCTAGTCTAAAAATTCTTGCCAATCTCAAACATATATATTTTCACACACCTTCCTTTATGTTATATTATCCTTTCCTCATTATTATCGGCTTAAAATGAAGTGACAGAAAATAAAGGCATCCCAATTCTCTATCACTTTCCTCACTATTCTAGCTGTTTTAAGCCATATTTATATAACAATGTTCCGACAATACAAGGCCCAAGAACCACTCAAGGTAGAACATTACTGTGATGTGCTATATGAGTGTTAGAAAAGGCAGGAAGTGAATTTATTGGTTATGCAGGAACGATAGTGATTAACTCTAGACTTGAGGAGGTCAAGATTATAGGGATTCCACAACTCAGCACTTCTTGGGATGAAGGTGCCCGAGTGAAACTTACTTCTTACTAATGGAATACGAAGAAAATAAGAATCATTCATCCTTGTGTACGTAGCACTGGAAATGTCAAGACGGTGGAAACAAGAAATGTAACTCGTCAGAACTCTTACAACTGAAATATCTGTAATAGCAAAAAGACTCCGACGTTTCGTCTGTGGGAAAGTGGTTGCAGGGTGAAATTAATCATCCACAAGGTCGCGTAGACGCTTTTGAACTCTATAAAGATAGGCAAGTGAGGACTCGGTAGCTCCTCACTTGCCTGTCTTGATAGAAATCAAAAGCTATACTGTCGTCTGAATGCGTTCGACTCTCCCACAAATTTCCAAATCTTCCAACCATTTTACAACGCACTTTAGGTTTTTTTTCCAAGCGTTCCAACAATAACTGTCACCTTTATATTTATAATCTTCTTAATATTCTTGCAGGTCTGGATATTTGCCCAGATTTTCACTTTCTTCCAGTTATATTCTTTGATCTACAGGAACAACGGAATCCATTATCAAATAAATGTTCTTTGCTTTGTTTACCATAAGCTGATCCAGTCTTTTAACCTGTATTGATTGATTGGTTGTTAGGTTAGTGGATTTAACCTCGAAATCGGTTTTGTGTTTATACTTGAATCCATAGGTCGTTTTTGTAATTGAATCTACAGGCAAACATTGGCCGTCCATACCCGAGTCCGCAAGTGTTGGAGTTTTTGGGTACCTTGATGTACTAGTGAGCCAGCAAAAAATAAGCTGACTCATTTTATAGCTCACCAATAGAAGATTAACCAATCAGAAGGCTCAAAATATTCAATAAGACGTGTATAAAGGCGGCCATGTTTTTTTCCGGAATATTCACTGCCAGCCTTTAATATCGAAGACTGAAGAATTACGGAACAGCTGCTGGTGGTATTGGCGATATAGTCAGATTCAGTAGAGTGTCTGACTCGTGAGTGTTAATCTTTAACGTTGTTTCATTGATCAGATTACGTACTGCGCTGGATTCTATATTCATAGACTATGGTGAACATGGTCAACAAAGGTTATGAGCCCAGCACGCTTCCACTGCGCTCATAACCTTTGTTGACCATGGGCTTTTCAGAATCATCAGAAGTAAATTCTCCACCATTATCTGTTCTAATTATTTTCACTTTTCCATAAACTGATATATCAGATAAATACATTCTTGTAGCTTGTAGGGTATCAGAATTGTTTTTCAGAAAATATATCATAATAAGTCCTGAATATTCGTCAACAAAGGTTAATACATATGAATAGGTGCCAATACTCATTGGTGAAATTGGACCAGATTACGTACTGCGCTGGATTCTATATTCATAGACTATGGCGAACATGGTCAACAGCAAGTACCTCCCATTTTTGTGCAGGTGTCTTACATAGTCTTTACTATAGACGATTCAATGGCGAATCTAATAACAGGGCAAAGTCTGAATTCGATGATCGATTTCAATCTCATTGACTGATTGATTGATTGATTTAACAAACACAGTCGGAATCATAGACTTATTGTAAATTCCACCATCATTTTGTTATCTACATATATGGGTTTACATACAATTTTGAATTCAGAGAGTCCTTCTCCTAGACTGGATGCCAACCAAGTGGGAAGAATCCAGTCTGCTCTACTATTACACTCACAGCTGGCGAAGAGAAAGAGATGAACTAATACCTTTTTCCAAAGTATATTTGTGCGAAGGAAATTGTAACGAAACTAGACAGGAATTCGAACTCAGTTCTCAGATTTCTCGTTCCGTTATCAATTACACCACCTGCACCTCCTTTAAATCTCAAAGAACCAGAAAGTCTTATGTTATTCAGTCTCTAAAACATAATCTGGTTTGTGCATGTACCATTGTTGTGTATGGTTAAATCTCAGTTGTTTGTACAGTTCCCAAATAATCAAACTCCCCTTGCAGTTATACCTCGTTTTTTCATCTTTCCTGGATTATAGGATTAAGTCACATCTCTATCTTCACACGTTCTGCATTTGCTGGTTACTTTGTTTGGGGAATGATTTGCATAATTTAATTCTTAAGCCATTGTTCTGGTCTACCCTTAATATGGATTCAGTTGATCTCTTCAGATGTCCTCTTCGTAACCTTATCCTTGTCACCTAGCCTGCATTTTCCTGCAGCTTATTCTCGAAATATTTGTATCCTTCCTTTTCTGCACCTTTTTGATTTCTTGTTTTGAAAGTCTCTTTCTTCCTTTACTTGTTAATCCTATTGCAGTTTGATTTAATCTACCCTCGCTCGGATTTATGTACTGCCTCAATAGCTGCAATTTCCAATGCTAAAATTAGTAGTAGTAGTAGTAATAGTAGTAGAAGCATTGAGTTAGAGAGTAGCATGCCAACAAAGTGACGCTAAGGTACAAATATTCAAATCCCAATATACCCATCATAGCACTGAAAGGTGTATACCGGACACATTCAGCAAAGCCAAATGTGCCTCATATGGTATCAGGGTTTGATAAAAGCAGTGTGTGAACGTGCCAGTGAATCCCACTTAGAAATACTTTCAGGTCAGCTAACCCAGTCCGGGTCAGACAGTCTCTGGTTGAGAGTATTTAGATGCGACTCCAAAGTGGCATCGGCTGCCACATCCTTCAACTTTAAGAGAACAACCCTCTCAACAACCGGCCATTATGCTCCCCAACAACTCTAGCTCATGAATAAAGATGCAAAGCGACTCAATTGCTAGAGGCCATGCCCCACTGGTTATGTCCATGTGACAATATGACAAACAAATCTGTGGTACTGAGAGGGATATTTACTGTCGCCTATCTTAATTCACCAAATCAAAACATGTACATCTTCTACCTGTAGTCAATTAAGATTAGTAGCCATGGATTTTTAATATTATTATTATTATCTTATTATAATTGTGCTTGTCCCTCCCAGCGTTAGTTAGCACGACCGTTACGCCCTGTCAATGAACTATTCCACGTCATTGTGGCGTGGAAAGAGGGAAAAGACATTATTTGGTTTCATTGAGAAAATGAAAGAAAGAAGAACGAAGCTTAAACAGAAATGGGGAGAGAGAGAGAGAGAGAGAGAGAATCAGATGAATCTGATAAGAACAAGTACTACACTTTGATCTCAACCATGGGGACCGGGATAAAAGCGCCCTTTTCAGATGTACAATATCGAACGATGGAAATCGAGTAAGGCAAAAAAAACAGTTACCATAAATAAAATAACATCGTCTACTTCTGCTGAATTATCTTTTTAAATTATTATTAAGCGAAATGTTCGTAAAACTGGGATTTGGCTAGAAAGAAAGAAAGAAAGAAAGAAAGAAAGAAAGAAAGAAAGAAAGAAAGAAAGAAAGAAAGAAGTGTTTAATGTCTCCTGCCAATATCTCATAAATAATGGACTATTCTGTTTTGACTGTGTAGAAAAACAAGACATACGAATGAAAGAAAGAAATAAAGAAAGAACGAAAGAAGAAAGAAAGAAAGAAAAATGAAAAAGAAAGAAAGAAAAAATGAAAAGGAAAGAAAGAAGAAAAAGAAAGAAAGAAGGGAAGATAGAAATGTTTAACGGCTGTTTCAGTGAAATGGAAGAAGTTATCAATTTTAAATATTTTCATTTGTACCCCCTTACTTCTTAAAATAATGACCAGCATTCATATTTATGATTGTCATTGCAATATTTTGTTAAAGTTGTTAAGCCCAAATATTTAACGATGCGATTAAGGTATTTATACGGATATTTTATTGTTGTGGAACACACCATATGCAATCACTAACTTAAGAATTCATCAGAAAATTCAAATAAAAAAAACGTGAAATTTTCACAGGTTTTTGTAGTTGTTGTTGTTGTTGTTGTTGTTGTTGTTGTTGTTGTTGTTGTTGTTATTATTATTATTATTATTAGTGTTGTTTTGTTGTTGTTCCTGTCGTTGCTTTTTGCTTTCTGTTCAGTACAATCCATTATGAGAGGCCTGGGGTAAAGCAACTTTGCAAATATAGGAATTCTATTTCAATAAATTCATATATTAAATGATACTTAGCTTATACAGTGTTTATATGTTGGACATTGATAATACTCCCCTGAGTAGATGAGCATTTTCATAAAATTAATTATTTTATCTCTTGTAAACAGAAACTGCCAGAGACCTTGTTAATGTTCTTGATCGCAGATGTTAACCCCTCGAGTCAATTAAGATCAGAAGCCATGAAATCTTGCTTTATGTAGCACAGCACATTTATTATTATTAATTAATTTGTACGATTCGCGCATTATAAGCACCACAAGAGCAGGGATACATAAACACAAAGAAAGTGAAACAGAATTGAATTAACACTTTGATCGATTTTTTTCTAGACCTAAGCTAGATGAAATCACCTATAACATTCTTATATTTTTCTTGGCTGGCAAATCTACGGTTAAAAGCAGAACTATGAGCCAGGCGAAAGAACCGTCGTAAATAAATCTACTCGCTACGTTAGACATGGAAAGCGTATCACTTTAGTTTCGTCAAATGACTAGCATAGCAATGCCAACAGCGGCTTTCCTTTTATGAAGACCTGCCGTGAATATGGCGGCCATTAAGAATGTAATCATAGGAGAATTGGCTGTATTTATCCGTTAGCTCTTTTGTCAAGCTGTCTTCATGGCGTACAGATACCACGACCATGGTCTATAGGAAAGCTTAATGGCGGCGCAACAAATGCAGTGAGATTTAAATTGTCATCTTCGAAAGAGATAAAAGAGAAAGTGAAAATAGACAAGAACTGACGTTTAAGAATTCAAATTTAGCGCGAGGTCATTTTATGAAATGCCTTATAAGGAATGAATTGCAGAACAAAGAAAAATAGGGATAATAAATGGTTAAAGGCTAGGGTTACAAAGGCGAAAGCATAACTAAAAGTTGTGAAGAGTGAATGATAGCTCAGTAGCAATGACAGATAGATAGATAGATAGATAGATAGATAGATAGATAGATAGATAGATAGATAGATAGATAGATAGATAGAAGTGAACAAAATTAGATAGATATGAACAAAATTAGATAGATAAGAACAAAATTAGATAGATAGATAGATAGATAGATAGATAGATAGATGTGAACAATATTAGATATGAACAAAATTAGATAGATAGATTTGAACAAAATTAGATAGATAGATAGATAGATAGATAGATAGATAGATAGATAGATAGATAGATAGATGTGAACAACATTAGATATGAACAAAATTAGATAGATAGATAGATAGATAGATAGATAGATAGATAGATAGATAGATATTCAAGTATAGGATTGGTGTAGACGGAATAAAATTCCAATAAGAAAACACGCTATTCTTAAAAGAGTGCTCAATACAAAGTAGATCAAATAGTATTTATTCAAAAATTATAACATAAATATGTTATAACAACACTACAAAGATAGCCATTTCGTTTCAACACTTCTGATTTCTTGTCAGGTGATGGTGTTGATGCTTGGTAAGACACCAGAAATGTTGAAACGAAATGGTTATTTTTGTAGTGATGCTATAACATATTTATGTTATAATTTTTGAATAGATAGATAGATAGATAGATAGATAGATAGATAGATAGATAGATAGATAGATAGATAGATATGAACAGACTGAGATAGATCGATAGATAGATATGAACAGAATGAGATAGATAGATAGATAGATAGATAGATAGATAGATAGATAGATAGATAATGAAAAGACTGAAATAGATAGATAGATAGATAGATAGATAGATAGATAGATAGATAGATAGATAGATAGATAGATATCATTCATTGATTTCTCAAATTATACTCTATGGATGTCAGTGTGAAACTGAAGAATACGGTCTCTTTCAAATTAACAATGTCCTCCAATTGTTATATCTACTGGTTTTCTTGTCGCCTATATCGTAAGCGTCATTCTGGTTGGCTTATGTTTGTATATCTCTATCTGCCTTATTCTCTAGATGCACCAAATAACTGTGTTACTTCAACTATGCGTCGCTCACGAACAACTCGCGACGCCCCTCTTAACAGTTGACTTCGAACCCCGCTTCTAGAATAAGTATCCCTTCAAAATGCAACTTTACACAAAAAAAACAAGAAAATGCTCACGACTTCCCTAAAAACTGAGTATATTTTGGAATTAATCATGTTGACAAATGATGATCTTGTCCAGATCCAAGACAACCTTTAAAATATCGACCTACTGAAGAAAATATTTCTGAAGAATATAATGACATTCTTTATTTCCAATTACTGCAATCTGAACAAACGTTAAAAGTTATAATGAAATCTTGGCTCATACGAATAACGTACGATAGAAGTTTAAAAAATATTTTTCATTATCAAGTAAGTCAATCTGTAATTTTATCTGTAAGCGCATCCACGATTTACAAACACAACTCATCAGACGGTGATAAGAATTGGGACTGAATGTTCATTAACATACAAGAAATTCTCCAGACTTGTGGTCTTCAGATTAACGATTGATTTGTCAGCAGCTTCAACAATTTGAAGATTCAAACTGAAATCGGTGTTTTAAAATTGAATACAGAGTTAAGCTGAATGTAGGATAAGGTTATAGAAGATCAAGGAAAATCCATTGATAACAGAATCATGGTACCATGGCTTTTAGAAAACACTTATCATTATTAACTGTTATATATTGTTATATCCTTACGCAACAAAAAACCCTACCCACACGCATTTTACACTTAGCAAAACATCTCTCTTTCCACATCACTATAATATAGTATATCCACTCACCGTCTATCTTTCAATCTGTAATAGTAGTCGCCTACTACAAGAACAATTATGTCAAATCGGCTGGTGACCGAGCAAGAGGTCCAAGCGAGATCTAAAAATAGATTTTCACGTGTGCCGAATCACTGATCAATAGCGAAACGTCGAGCGGGAAAATAACGAAAGGAATCAATTGGAGTCTTAGTCTTAAGTGAGTAACATCTCTTTTCACTTGTTACCGTCAAGCAAAGGAAATCGCGCAATAAAGACTAGTTCCAATTCAATTCGACTCAATACACTTTACTGCATATATCAAATGCACAGGCAAGTGGACGTAGGTTAAGACTTATACAGTGCCGAATTTTCCTACCCGAACGATACATTCTACAGTGCTGAATATGTGAAGAAGAGAGTAAACGACCAACTCTTTGGGTCAAAACACATAACAGTGAAGAGAGAATAATATATCAAAAGATATCTCTGCACGGGAGAAATGAACTGGTCTGAAAGTTAAAAGAACAAAAGAGAAATATAAAACAAAAGAAATAGAGAGAAAAGAGAAAACCCTATTTTATTTCAGACGAAGGACTAAAGCTAAGTGGGCTTTAAATATTCAAATCAGATACATTACGCATAGAGCTTTCCACATTGAAATGTACAGCAAACATCTTTCCACGCACTATCTTGCATTAATGTTTTCATGTATCGTCTTCTTCTAATTAAATCTTATTAAATTGTATATATTGGCATTTGTTGTTCGTTACTGTTGATGGTTTCTCCCCATCCATGTATTTGAACCTGTAAGAGAACCCTTCCACTACGGAGTGGTAAAACTGTTACTTTTTTTATCTTTTCTTTTAAAATTTTGTGTTGCCACAATTGGTTCGTAACAATATATACAAAATTCGATGGGTAAATTGTCGCCATTTTATATTCTTAATTTCGCGCATACGCGTTACTTGTTTTTGAGTTTGTTGACTGCACGGTATACTAGGATCAGTTGGGCACCGTCTGTAAGAAAAAGAGCACCATGACGCAATTCACTCCACCAGAAATTTGGAAACGGTATACTGTACTACTTGGCATTCGTGCTGGAAGCTCCAATACGAACATTTCAGGTTGTTTTGGTGTCAATCTGAGTGCAGAGGATTCAGAAAGAGTTGGATGAGTCTAATGGTGATTAAAAAGGTACGGCAGCTCGGAAAGGTCACCCTGATCGTTCCGAGAAGAAAAGAACTCCCGAATTTGTTGGTGAGGGCTTCAGACTCAACGCGAAGGCCTACATCAAGTGTCATTGACGAGGTAGTGCTGCTCTGGGTCAAGATGCTGGCTGCTGAAAGACCCTGTGTCTAACAACAGGAATCTGCACCTTGCCACACATGCAGAAGAACCCATTGATGGCTGTCAAACAATTACAGCGACCACATCACCCCTTACATCTGGTCACCTAACTCCCCAGAAGGTAACCTCCTTGATTATTATGTGTGGGGCGCAGTTGAGTGAGAGACTAACAAAATTCCTTGTAACACAATATATGAACTGAAGGCAAGGGTTATGGCAACATTCACCAACTTAAACAAGGATACCGTCCAGAAGAGTTGCAGGAGATTCCGAAATCGTCTGGAGGCCGTGATTGAAGCTAATGGCGATTTTATCAAATAAATTTACTCTTTAGTATTTCAAGATAAGTTTATGTAATTTTGGTAAATATATCTGTTAAAATGAGATGTCAGTGTTATTTTCTTTTTTGGGGGTGGGGGGTGGCGGTACTTTAGACGACAATTTATCCATCGCACACTATATCCATATACTCACACACACACACACACACACACACACACACACACACACACACATATATATATATATATATATATATATATATATATATATATATATATATATATATATATATATAATTGTGTATTTGGGCATCAATCCCTCTTTTATATACGTTTCATTAAAGACGAATGATAAGATACTGTGATGAAACTTTTTATTCATTTTTTTTATATATTAGGGGAAAATGTATGACAGAGTGGGCAAAAGCTTTCGTGTCCCTTGTCGGAATCGAGTTTGGAGATGATACCGGAAATTATGGACGGAGTTATATGCATATTATACAGTAGAGACTGTCCTAGGTGGCTATACACCCAGTATGATTAAAAACGAGTTATGAAAGGGAAGATGAACTTTCTTGTCCGATCAGCGGCCATCTAGCACAATGGGGTAGACTGACCGCCATAGCTATTTAGCCTCGGAAGGAGTTCGAATTTCAGTCAAATCCGTTACATTCATTTATACGCAAATACCCTTGTTATCTATCCCTCTTAGAATGATTCTTACAATCCAAAATATGATTCGGTTTTAAATGGTCGACAAATGGTTGATAAACCGTAAAAAATCAAATCAACCATAGCTATCGATGCGGCCAGTGTAGTGATGACATGGCATCGCTAGGTAGAGGGCTTTCCCTACTGAAGTCAACAGTCGGAATGGAATCAACGGTCACGCGTTTTCAAGTTGAAGAATACCGGCTGTGCCATGACCTGAATGTGTCTACTTGCCCACGACACGCTGCGTATGGATGAGTACTTCTTTGTATTCTTGATATGTGTAAGGAACTGGTTAGGTGCTCAGCTGCGCAGTGGCCCTACGACCACACCCAGTCATGATGGCGATGATGAAATGATTTCCTTACATTATCTAAAAACAATCAGGGCAATTCAAAGAATAAAAAAGCAACCTGTGAAAAAAGAAACGTCCTGAATGGATATATTTTTAAAAATGAATAGTTTACTTAACACATGAATACATCTATTTGGGCACAAGGCTGAAAGGAAAGTGGGCAAAGGCTGGTCGGCACTGTCTATCCTACACCTAGCTAATCCGAGTCATGACCCGTTCACTCTGACAAGTGGGGCAATCATCACATGAACCCATCCTTCTCCGTCCAATCCCAAAATGTACTATAATACCACATTTTCACAGGCGACCTAATAGAACCCCCATGATGATAAAAACTTCTGTATATGTACAAATTTTTATTAATCAATAGTCTTAGGGCACGGTGGCTTGGACTGAGGAATCGGAGAGCCGAGTTCGAATTCCAATCGAATCCATTACATTCACTTATGCACTAATAACCTTGGGAAAGGTATGAATCCTCTTCTTCTCCCCCCAGCTACGAGTAAATATCAGGACACACCGGGTTCTATAGCCTTGGATGGTAGCTGGTCTACCACAGAAATAAATGGCAACCTACTGCGGGAAAGAATCTGCCTCGTCAGTCATGTATCGAAAGATACATAATCGCCTAAGCGTGTATCGCGCATGGCACATAACTGACTGACTGACTGACGTGCTAATACCCTTGGGAAAGATACAAATCCTTTTCTTCCCCCCCCCCCAGCTATGGGTAAATAGCAGAACAGATCGGGTTCTATAGCCTTGGATGGTAGCTGGTCTACGACAGAAAGATATGGCAACCTACTGCGGGAAAAAATCTGCCTCGTCAGTCATGTATCGAAAGATACATGATTGCCTAAGCGTGTATCACGTATTGCATATAATTGATTAAGTCTTAATTTAAGTCTGAAACATATACAACTTACGCTCAAGGCTGAAGAAGCTAGCACCTGAGAACGTTGTTACAAAAAGCAGCAAATAGATTAACATAGAAGTAAAAAATATAATTCGTTGAACAATGAGAATATATTATCCCAGGACGTTAGACAATTTCAAATACTTGTCTCTGTCTTCTCGAATTACTCATATAATCTGGTCTATATAAACTGTGACGACTCGAGTTATTTGTATGTAATAACGTATTTGTTCAAAATAAAATGGAGGTTCTTCATCGTTTTCCATTGACTTTCCGATTAGAAGACCTGTCAGCTCCCTCGTTCTGGAGTTGCTGCGATTTTGAAATGATTCCAACGGTGCAAATAGCTGATGCGACTCACTATTAAGTTGCAAACAACATGAGACAGGCTCATTCATCAAAGTAGAAAGATGTGTAATTAACTTGTAGGTTTGTTTATCATACCTTTGTTGGAGCCTTCATGACCGGACTTCACCCACTATTTCGTGTGTCAGCCTTCATTTAATCTGTCACTTTGACTCTCTGTCTATCAATCTTTTTTTAACTCGCTGTCTGTTTTCCTGTGTATATTAATCCCTTTACATTTTGTTTAGATAAATAGATATACGGAGATGTTTACAAAGTCCAGCTATGTCTGGCCCGTATCTAAACAAGAGAAGGAACAGTCTGCTGCCTCGATTCGAACAGAGACCACTGGCATAAGTGTGGAAGACACAACTGTCTCAACCACTGTGCAAGCCCTGTTTTTATCCATCTTTGTTTTTACTTATTTATGAAATGAATATTAGCTGAATAAAGCCAGTTGTTGCTTAAAATCGGATTCATCGACGACATAGAACGGACTGAAGTCATTGCGAGATTAGTACGTTAGTCATTGGCCTGTGGCTGCTCTATACTGACACACACACTCACACACACACTCACAAACACACACACAGACACACACACACACACACACACACACACACACACACACACACACATATATATATATATATATATATATATATATATATATATATATATATATATATGTATGTATGTATGTATGTATGTATGTATCACAGCAATTCAGTAACCCTCTACCTTGTAGCTTCCGAACCTTGTATTGGGTAGGCCTTTAAAATAAACAAGTAAACGTGAAAACTGTCCTTTATACCTAAGTCAAAAGTCGGAATGCTCAATCTTCCTTGGGTCTGAAAGTCCTTGAAAACGAGCCACAATGAAAAAATCAATCTCGTCGAAAAAATAACATATATATATATATATATATATATATATATATATATATATATATATATATATTTAATATTAGTGGTCAATATAGATAGATAGATAGATAATAGTAGTGATCAATATATATATATATATATATATATATATATATATATATATATATATACATATATATATATATATATATATATATATATATATATATATATATATATACATAAATTCCCAAGAGGATAGAATCCAGGTAGAACTTAGTGTCCAGGACAGAGTAAGAATATAATATAAAAGGGTCAAACACTAATATTCCATGGTTATAATTTATCCAAATCATCAAAACTACAAATTCAAAAAGAATATATATATATATACATATATATATATATATATATATATATATATATATATATATATATATATATATATATATATATTATGCTTGGAAATGTGACCTGAGAAACCAGGAAAACCACCTTCCTGTGGAAATAAAATATAATCAATGGACCCTTCTGCACAGCAAAGCAGTAATTGATTGATTTTTCCGAATTCTTTTTGAATTTGAATGTCTAATGATTTGGATCGTGATTACAATTCCAATGTAATAAATTATAACCATGCAATATTAGTGTTTGAGCCTTTTATATTATATATATATATATATATATATATATATATATATATATATATATATATATATATATATATATATTACAATGAATCATTCATACAAAAATAAAGTTAATGAGATAAAATGGCGAATTCACTTCGCTAACTAAATTTAAAAAATGCATTAACCCACTAACAAATCGATGAATGTTAGAATCCTTGTTTTTTTTTAACATGTAAACTGTATTAGGTCTTCCTTAAATATTCAAGTAGTACAACAGTTTCTCCGGTCATCATCAGGTATTTTCTTTTTGGTAAAAATTCAGGTAGCATCCGAGAAATAAGATTTTTTGAATTGTGTTATTGAGAACTGATACAAACTTGTGAAGCGTGCAGTCGCATCTCCAAGGGTTGAATTTTTGAAAATTTAAGTGAGAGCGTTTTTTACTAACATGGCAATTTAAGAATTTTTGTTGTAGGCGTTTATAAGTCAAAGTGTCATGAACTAAATAGTTCAATAAGTCGAACAATGTCTCAGTTGTTTCCCCGAAAAATGCATTGTTAAAATTTAGTTAGCGAAGTTAATTTGACATTTTATCTCATTAACTTTACTAAATTACTTTTTGTATGAATGATTCATTGTAATATAAATTAAACTGCACCACACATCTTACATATACATATATACATATATATATATATATATATATATATATATATATATATATATATATATATATATATATATATATATATATACACAGACATGACAGAATTGAATAGACACCAAGATAAATTTTATTTCTGATTTTTTTTTAATAAGCAAGATAAATTAACTTAGATTATTTGATTAAAATTGCAGATAACAATACTGGAACATGCCACGAACCAAAGGAGCATCAGACCTATCCGAATTTCAGCGAGGACATATCGTGGGCCAACATGAAGGTGGTCTTAGTCAAAGAAAAATATCTGAAAATCTTTCAATACCCCTTTCTACTGTTAATAGAGTGATCATACAATTCCCCAGAGAGAGCAAGAAGTGCACAAAACCTCATCCAGGCTGCCCCGGGCCCTCTGAAAGAACCATACGTCTTGTCAAAAGAAATGTTGAACAGGATCCACGTTGCAAGGCTTCTTACATAGCAACACAAGTTGATGTCAGCCCCAGAACAGCTGTCAGGTATCTTCACAAACTGGGCTACTATGGCAGAGATGCGAGAAGGAAACCACTTCTCCGTCCAGCCAATATCAAACGCAGAAAGGATTGGGCTCATGAGATGGTGGAGAGACCTGTGACCTTTTGGACCACTGTTATTTTCTTTGATGAGTCAAGATTCGCATTATTTTCCGACAGTGGAAGAGTATTGGTATGGAGACTCTGTAGTCAAGAGTTTGATTTAAAAAGACTGCAGCCAACGGTGAAACATGGGGACCTTTCAGTAATGGTATGGGGTGCAATTTGGAGTGTGGTCACTCAGAGCTTGTGGAGTGTGAAGGAAACATTAATTTAACCAAATATGTTTCTATATTAAAGAAAGGGCTCCTACCATTATTCTCTAGTAGCAGAATGAGCAAAGTTGACTCCCTATTTATTGAAGATAGAGCTCCATGTCACACTGCTCAAGCAACGTAATATTGGTTGAGAGAAAATGGGATCAATAAACTTCCATGGCCAAGTTAGTCCCCGGATATTAACCCTATTGAACACCTTTGGGGCATATTAGATCGAAAACTCCGCAAAAAGAACAGGAAGCCATCTTCTAAGACTGAACTTTTAGGATTATTGCGTGAAACATGACAAGAAATCCCTCAAGATGATATTCGTGAACTCATCGCTAGCATGCCTAGAAGGGTCCTTGCATTTAAAAAAAAGCAAAATGGATGTCAACCAAGTATTAGTTATTAAATTTATGACCATTTATAATTACTTCATTTGTATAAATTACTTGTTTAATAAAATAAACGGTTTCTGTGAGCATCTATTCAATTCTGTCATGTCTGTGTATATATTCCTTTCCTGTTTTCATTTCTTTAAGAATGCTGGTTTAAAAAATGTGGGAATATATTTCATAGATTGTTATTACTCTACGGTCACCTCACCATCTCTCTGGGCGTAATGAGTACACTATTCTCCAACACTGATACATAAACTTAGTGGGAAGCAGTTTTCGATCCAGATGTGTATGTGTTTATACATGCGCATGTTTATAATGGTGGAACGTTTAAAGCAGCTAACTGCGCTTGCGTCCGACCTGAGTCTTACAACTGTATTGCATGTCCCAAAGATACGTTTTATCTTCGGACGAGTGAGCCTTCATAAAAACTTATCTATGGATGCACAAAGGTAGACTAAATCTCTTACAAACACCTAGATCTTTTCTGCTCCGCCGATTTTTCCTAATGTAAATGGGTTGTTTTTTTTACTTGATTTTGGCTTCTGCTTTATTTGTGGAAGTCATTTAAGTCTCACAGTCGTATCACTTGATGTCTGCTTTGCGCTTTACTAAAAGAAGAAAAAAAAAACAGCCAGAGAACAAGAACGAACGAGAAGATGACGTGTCTGGTGCGCTCTTATAAATAACTAAGTCACGTGACAATCTGAAAATATCCACAAGTGATGACACACAGACATTTCGGCTGAGAAAAGGAAGGATAAAAAGTGTTTCTTTTTCTTTTTGAAAAGACTCTCGATCAAAGATCAACAAAATAATAACAGAAAGAGGATTTTAAATTGATCGATGATGTAATCTCCTTGCACTAATATCACCATCTTTATTGATCTTCTCCTATTTTAATCTCAATATTCTGAATGGTTTGTTTTCACACAAACTTTTAAAATTTCAATGATAAGCATTATTATTATTATTATTAACTAATATCAGAGATTTTACTGTAAGAAGTAATAGTAACAAACAGGCTATTATTATTATCATTATTATTATTATTATTATTATTATTATTAACTAAGTAAAGAATATCAGAGATTTTCCTGTAAGAAAAGAACTAATAGTAACAAACAGGCAATCATTATTATTATTATTATTATTATTATGATTATTATTATTAACTAAGTAAAGAATATCAGAGATTTTCCTGTAAGAAAAGAACTAATAGTAACAAACAGGCTATCATTATTATTATTATTATTATTATTATTATTAACTAAGTAAAGAATATCAGATATTTTACTGTAAGAAAAGAACTAATAGTAACAAACAGGCTATCATTATTATTATTATTATTATTATTATTAACTAAGTAAAGAATATCAGATATTTTACTGTAAGAAAAGAAGTAATAGTAACAAACAGGCTATTATTATTATCATTATTATTATTATTATTATTATTATTATTATTATTATTATTATTAACTAAGTAAAGAATATCAGATATTTTACTGTAAGAAAAGAAGTAATAGTAACAAACAGGCTATTATTATTATCATTATTATTATTATTATTATTAACTAAGTAAAGAATATCAGAGATTTTCCTGTAAGAAAAGAGCTAATAGTAACAAACAGGCTATCATTATTATTATTATTATTATTATTATTATTATTATGATTATTATTATTAACTAAGTAAAGAATATCAGATATTTTACTGTAAGAAAAGAACTAATAGTAACAAACAGGCTATCATTATTATTATTATTATTATTATTATTATTATTATGATTATTATTAACTAAGTAAAGAATATCAGATATTTTACTGTAAGAAAAGAACTAATAGTAACAAACAGGCTATCATTATCATTATTATTATTATTATTATTATTATTAACTAAGTAAAGAATATCAGATATTTTACTGTAAGAAAAGAACTAATAGTAACAAACAGGCTATCATTATTATTATTATTATTATTATTAACTAAGTAAAGAATATCAGATATTTTACTGTAAGAAAAGAAGTAATAGTAACAAACAGGCTATTATTATTATTATTATTATTATTATTATTATTATTATTATCATTATTATTATTATTATTATTATTATTAACTAAGTAAAGAATATCAGAGATTTTCCTGTAAGAAAAGAACTAATAGTAACAAACAGGCTATCATTATTATTATTATTAATATTATTATTATTATTAACTAAGTAAAGAATATCAGATATTTTCCTGTAAGAAAAGAACTAATAGTAACAAACAGGCTATCATTATTATTATTATTATTATTATTATTATTATTATTAACTAAGTAAAGAATATCAGATATTTTACTGTAAGAAAAGAACTAATAGTAACAAACAGGCTATCATTATTATTATTATTATTATTATTATTATTATTATTATTAACTAAGTAAAGAATATCAGATATTTTACTGTAAGAAAAGAACTAATAGTAACAAACAGGCTATCATTATTATTATTATCATTATTATTATTATTATTATTATTATTATTATTATTATTAACTAAGTAAAGAATATCAGATATTTTACTGTAAGAAAAGAACTAATAGTAACAAACAGGCTATAATTATTATTATCATTATTATTATTATTATTATTATTATTATTATTATTATTAACTAAGTAAAGAATATCAGATATTTTACTGTAAGAAAAGAACTAATAGTAACAAACAGGCTATCATTATTATTATTATTATTATTATTATTATTATTAACTAAGTAAAGAATATCAGATATTTTCCTGTAAGAAAAGAACTAATAGTAACAAACAGGCTATCATTATTATTATTATTATTATTATTATTATTATTATTATTATTATTATTAACTAAGTAAAGAATATCAGATATTTTCCTGTAAGAAAAGAACTAATAGTAACAAACAGGCTATCATTATTATTATTATTATTATTATTATTATTATTATTATTATTAACTAAGTAAAGAATATCAGATATTTTACTGTAAGAAAAGAACTAATAGTAACAAACAGGCTATTATTATTATTATTATTATTATTATTAACTAAGTAAAGAATATCAGATATTTTACTGTAAGAAAAGAACTAATAGTAACAAACAGGCTATCATTATTATTATTATTATTATTATTATTATTATTATTATTATTAACTAAGTAAAGAATATCAGATATTTTCCTGTAAGAAAAGAACTAATAGTAACAAACAGGCTATCATTATTATTATTATTATTATTATTATTATTATTATTATTATTATTAACTAAGTAAAGAATATTAGATATTTTACTGTAAGAAAAGAACTAATAGTAACAAACAGGCTATTATTATTATTATTATTATTATTATTATTATTATTATTATTATTATTATTAACTAAGTAAAGAATATCAGATATTTTCCTGTAAGAAAAGAACTAATAGTAACAAACAGGCTATCATTATTATTATTATTATTATTATTATTATTATTATTATTATTATTATTATTAACTAAGTAAAGAATATCAGATATTTTCCTGTAAGAAAAGAACTAATAGTAACAAACAGGCTATCATTATTATTATTATTATTATTATTATTATTATTATTATTATTAACTAAGTAAAGAATATCAGATATTTTACTGTAAGAAAAGAACTAATAGTAACAAACAGGCTATTATTATTATTATTATTATTATTATCATTATTATTATTATTATTATTATTATTATTATTATTAACTAAGTAAAGAATATCAGAGATTTTCCTGTAAGAAAAGAACTAATAGTAACAAACAGGCTATCATTATTATTATTATTATTATTATTATTATTATTATTATTATTATTAACTAAGTAAAGAATATCAGATATTTTACTGTAAGAAAAGAACTAATAGTAACAAACAGGCTATTATTATTATTATTATTATTATTATTATTATCATTATTATTATTATTATTATTATTATTATTATTAACTAAGTAAAGAATATCAGAGATTTTCCTGTAAGAAAAGAACTAATAGTAACAAACAGGCTATCATTATTATTATTATTATTATTAATATTATTATTATTATTATTATTATTATTATTAACTAAGTAAAGAATATCAGATATTTTACTGTAAGAAAAGAACTAATAGTAACAAACAGGCTATCATTATTATTATTATTATTATTATCATTATTATTATTAACTAAGTAAAGAATATCAGATATTTTACTGTAAGAAAAGAAGTAATAGTAACAAACAGGCTATTATTATTATCATTATTATTATTATTATTATTATTATTATTAACTAAGTAAAGAATATCAGATATTTTACTGTAAGAAAAGAAGTAATAGTAACAAACAGGCTATTATTATTATCGTTATTATTATTATTATTATTATTAACTAAGTAAAGAATATCAGATATTTTACTGTAAGAAAAGAAGTAATAGCAACAAACAGGCTATTATTATTATCATTATTATTATTATTATTATTATTAACTAAGTAAAGAATATCAGATATTTTACTGTAAGAAAAGAAGTAATAGTAACAAACAGGCTATTATTATTATCATTATTATTATTATTATTATTATTAACTAAGTAAAGAATATCAGATATTTTACTGTAAGAAAAGAAGTAATAGTAACAAACAGGCTATTATTATTATCATTATTATTATTATTATTATTATTAACTAAGTAAAGAATATCAGATATTTTACTGTAAGAAAAGAAGTAATAGTAACAAACAGGCTATTATTATTATCATTATTATTATTATTATTATTATTAACTAAGTAAAAATATCAGATATTTTACTGTAAGAAAAGAAGTAATAGTAACAAACAGGCTATTATTATTATTATTATTATTATTATTATTATTATTAACTAAGGAAAATCAGAGATTTTCCTGTAAGAAAAGAAGTAATATTAATAAACAGGCTATTATTATTATTATTAATAGCAATTATCGTGAAGAGAAGATCGCGAGTTAAAAAAAGATACAGAAAAGAAAAAAACAGTGTTTGACAATGTTAAACAATATTTCAACAGAATGTCTTCTTCAAGTTATATTTAAATAATTTTTTAAAGTATAAAAATATATAATTCTACAAAAAATTATCAGTTTTTGTACAAACGTTGCTTGTTTTGCAATGGAAAAAAAACGGCTGTACTGGTAATGAACGCGTCAAAACGAATGAAACACAGCCAGCGGGAATGCGTGCAATTTAAACGTGCTGAATATGATGGTGGTTTTGTTCATTCACACACGTTCTTACCACAGCGCGATACAGACCACTCCTTAGTATGCTGCAAGAATCAGGGGAATCCTCGCACTGATGTCAGCAAGATGAGCCAGCCAAACCTTTTGCAACAGTTTGTCAAGAGGTTTGAGAACGAGCGGGAAACCTCGCCGACCGGAAACTCTACCACAGAGAAGTATGCGACTTTGCGGGACACCATGCACTGCACTACCTTGGTCACCCTTGAGAGAAAGACCTCAAAGTTCTCAACACGACCCAAAGTTTTATCAAGTCCCAACTGAATTCCTATTCTTTCTTCCTATCTTTATTTTTTTCTATAGTAAGTGTCGTCTTCAAATTGCGATCTGCTAGAAAAATCATGCCTGTCTTCAGTTTGATAACCCTTCTTTTCTATATTTATGTCTATCAAATCCGGTCTTGAGGGGAACGGTAAATCTGAATTAGTATCACATAGTATTCTTTTCATTTTATATTCCAAAACAGTCACTGAGGCATGGAGACACCATTTCTTCAGATGGTTGAAACCAAGTTCTTCACACAATTTCTATGGTGTCATACATGTATGTGCATTCCTTCTGGGGCATACGCCATTTGATGCATTCTGGGTTTTATTATTTTTGATCGAGAGAGTAGCACACCAACAAAATGACCCAAGTTTACGATGTCCAATATACATATGAAAATGAAAGTCATAAGAACATCTTGGACAGATTCAAAAGATTACCCAACCCAGGCCGAATAAACAAATCCAGTAGTTGACAAACGAAGTAAAGCACTCTAGAGAATGAATTTCTTAGTTTCTTGCATGTCACACAGTGAATCAAAGAAAGCGAAAAGATAGATAAATATATCAACCTTACTAACCAGCAGAGGTGGTCGGAACACGGCAATGAATGTCCCTGAAGAGTATCAGAAAATCTACATGGGCATAGCCATGCAGAGAAAACCTTAAGAAAGAAACTGGGTTGGTCTTAACAGTAGCACTTTGTTGTTGTGTTAGCTGGTGGTCTGTAATTTAACGGAGCCTTTTTTTTTAGATAATTAGCAAGTTAACCTGTAATATAAGGAAGTGGTTGTGTAACCATTCTGTTAAGGGTTTCCCGTTTTGGTAAAAATAGCAGATGGCCTTGCAGCTAGCGCCCAACTCCGACGATCGCTGATTGAATGTGTTCTTAATTATCTAGATGACTTCCAAGTCGCCTCTATATATATATATATAATATAAAAGGCTCAAGCACTAATATTCCATTGTTATAATTTATTACATTGGAATCGTAATCACGATCCAAAATATCAGATCTACAAATTCAAAAAGAAACCGATTTCTTTTTGAATTTGTAGGTCTGATGATTTGGATAGTTATTACGATTCCAATGTAATAAATTATAAGGCATGGAATATTAGTGTTTGAGCTTTTTATATTAAATTCTTACTCTGTCCTGGACATTGAGTTCTACCAGGATTCTATCCTCTTGGGAATTGATATATATATATATATATATATATATATATATATATATATATATATATATATATATATATATATATATATATATATATCAATTCCCATATATATATATATATATATATATATATATATATATAAATTCCCTCTGTTCCTCTTGCCTTCAGTATGCCCTGTGAGTGTCAAATTCACCAATCCCTCTTTCCTCATTATGTGTGCCTGTTCTTCCATCCATTTACACAATCTTGTTAAGTTGGTTACTTACTATTTCCCTCTGTTCCTCTTGCCTTCATTATGCCTTATGAGTGTCAAATTCACCAATCCCTCTTTCCTCATTATGTGTGCCTGTTCTTCCATCCACTTACACAATCTTGTTAAGCAGGTTACTTGCTGTTTCCCTGTGTTCCTCTTGCCTTCAATATGCCCTGTGAGTGTCAAATTCACCAATCCCTCTTTCCTCATGATGGGTGCCTGTTCTTCCATTTCATTTACACAAGCTTGTTAAGCGGGTTACTTGCCTTCAATATGTCCCGTGAGTGTCAAATTTTCCAATCCTTCTTTCTTTAATATGTGCCCAGGAAATTTCAACTTTCTCTTTCTGCTGTTTCTTTTTTCGTTTCCATTTTCTCTAAACCTTCATCGTTGCTTACATGTTCAGTCTATGATATCCTCAGCATCCTTCTGTAGAACCACATTTCTGTTGCTCCAAGTCCATTGTTCATCTGCGAGATTGTCTAGGAAGCACAGATGAAGAAGAGCTTAGTAAATACTTACTACAACATTAAAAAAAGCAAAACGTTTCCATATTTTATATATTATTTGTTACATTCAGTTAGTTATGTGCCATGCATGATACACGTTTAGGCGATCATGTATCTTTCGATACATGACTGACGAGGCTGATTTTTTTCCCGCGGTAGATTGCCATTTCTTTCTGCAGTAGACCAGTTTCCATCCAAGGCTATAGGACCAGGTCTGTCCTGCTATTTACCCATGGCTGGGAGTGGGGAGAAGAAGATTCATACCTTTCCCAAGGGTAGTAGCACGTAAGTGAATGTAATGGATTAGACTAGAATTCGAACACGGCTCTCCGATTCCTCAATTCGAGCCACTATCCATTACTCCATCGTGTTACATTATTAAACTAAAAAAGCAGCATATTTTCTAAGCACTGCCTATAAATACAATAAGGAACGCGGGAAAAACGAGATGAAATGAGATGTAAAAGGAATTTGTTTTTTTTAAAAACCTTTTAGAAAGAGATTTGTATTGATTAAGGAATTTCGAATAATGTTTATATTGAATATTCTTGTAAAAATTCTGAATTAAATTTCTTAAGTGAATGAGGACAATGCCTTGAATGAAGCCAATAGCTTCATTTTGACCCTCTTTCGCTCTTATTTGGGGTTTTCTTACTGTCAACAAATGCTGAATGATATTAGGGTTTTCGGAAAGTAATTACGGATTTCAGAGTTATGAGTTATGAGTCAAACGATCAAGACAGAAGAAAAATTACATGCATTATAAATGGCTGTGTGTTGTTTATAATGCATTTCAGTTTAACTCCATGGAAGATTATAACGTTAAAAAGCAATGTTCACTATTTCTATCTATTGTATGAATTCCGAAAGGGCAGTACTGCTACAGAAGGTTTTTAAAAACATTTCTGCGGTGTATACGGATGCAGTTAAGCCCCGTTCATCTGCTGTGGACTAAGAGTTTTAAAAATGCCGCCTGTAATATATCCGACAAGCCACACTCTAGAAGACGACATATTTTAAATGAAAAAAATTGATAGAGGCTATTGGATTCGATCACCGCCAATGTACAAGTGATTTAGCACGAAAACCTAAAAGTGTTAAACTCTCCCTGAACACGCCAAGCAAACTGGGAAAACTTGCAAATATAATAGGGCACTGACCTTGTTTTAACATTTAATTGCATGAAATTGCAGGATGATTATTTGGATGGACTAATAATTGCGTAATAATTATTAAACTTTCAGGAGAGTAGGCTGAATAGTTTAGGGGAAAAATTAAAACAATAAAATTAATTTAAGAACGGTCCCAAGGAGAATCGAACCCAGATTTAACTAGCCAAGATTCATTAAATTTGAGCAAAAGCGAAGTTCCTCACCCTATCCACTTCCTACCGATAAGAATAAGGCATCATTAATGTGTTGTCCGAATTTTTTGAGCCCGAGAAATTAAATTTGGGGTTTATTTACATTTATACTATCTGTGCAAATCTTGTGTGTTCTTACAGAAAAGAGTGGCTCAAACTCTTCTATCAAAAAAGTAATTTGTTCTTTTGTTTAATTCTTAAGCTGTGGATTTGTTTATGGTGATTCTGTCCGTTCAAAAACACCATTATCCTTCCATAAAAAGAGAGCAGAACATTCTATAAACAAAAGGATGCCAAGTTATTATTAAAAAGATCTCCTAAGATTAAGACGGTCGGGATATTAAATATATCAATGCAATTTTTTGTGGTTGGGGAGTCATCTATATAAACGAAAGCCCAACCAGGCCAAAGACACAGGGAGACGGGCCCGGGACTGCGTTGCAAGACAGCCGTTGCTGAAGAATACACTCGCACTCCCCGTGACTGGAGACACACGCATGACAGAAAAATTAAATGAGAGCCTATTGGCTGGTTATTGCTTTAGCGTTTGCTACTAGAGTTTTCAAATCATAGGGCAGTAGAGAACTTGATTTTTCAGTAAATAATAGAGATATTTTATTCATCAGTTTTTCTTTATACTGAATAAATTTGCTGTCTGAGTTATCTACAGTGTTGTGCATTTTATTGAAGGAGTCCTTATTCCAGCCCTGATTTCCAAAGGTTGTCTTTGGATGCAAAGACAGAAAAGTTACCATGACCACAGACAGAAATTACGCAGTTTTGTCTGTGGTACACAACTTACATAGATGGGTTCACACTAGACTTCGTAATATTTGGGTTAAACTCGAATCAACGCTATCGAGACGATACACCGACCCCAACCGAGGAGAAAAAAGAAAGCTGTGCGACCCGTAATGTCGGAATACTCAACGAACCCAGGAGAGCTAGCTATTAAGGAAGAAGAAACAAGAGTGTGAATAGACGTAAGTGTAGAGGTTGTGAGTTACTAAAGGAGGGAATTTGCGTTCCTCATGTGTTTTCGCTTAAGAACTGAACCTTTCTATCTTCAGCAGTCTTTTAATTAGAAATATCTATCCTGCATATTCTTTTAACCAGTATGTATTAGAGTGTTCGGAAAATAATCGCTCATTTCACTGATATGAATTATGAGTGTTCTAGAATACCTACGGACAATAATGTGTATGTCCCCATAGACATAGATACAGTAGTAAATACTGTATGTTGGTCTGTAGTTGGACATTTGTCTCCGGCTGTGCTGGTCAAACTCTCTACATCCGGGCAGAGAGGATCCCCATACGAAGGGCAGAGTCTTGTCTCGGGAAACAGCTACCCGACCCCGTTTTATACAAGAACTATGGGGAATTTTTGTCCGAGCCTACGAGCTCAGATACCCAACATTAAATTCGACCTTGTGCCACATCTGAGCGCGTGAGGCGGTTGGTAGATATCCTGCAGTTGGAGATTCATTGTGGAATTCACTTGACTCACTTCTAGCAGTTGACTACTTCTTGTATTCTAAAAGCCTTATCTTTGTTGTGCTTTTTACGTCTTGTTACTTTCCGTCACTTATGATAATTTACTACATCATATTTTACTATAACCCTCCAAGTTATTCCTTTGTAACAACGAAAACCATTAGATAGACATTTCAAATTACAAATTTATGTTTGCAAATTACAAGTCAGGTGAAACTGATAAGAGAAAATAATGGCGCATTACACGCTTGCATCAGTGATCGTCGTTCGAGCCCAAGTAAAAAAATAACATAATTTCGAATGCTGTTTAACAAGGCTGATATACACTATAGGCCAAACGTTTGAGACCAAAACAGTTACCGAAGACATGCTACAGCGAGTCACAGGCGGCGCTCATATTGAACATTTATGAAAATCTGTCATAGAAACAACAGATATTTGTACTTTTCTTTGTAAATTTAACCAATAAAACTTATGACCTTCAACATAAAGTGTATTTAGTTTCATTAAGATCCATCAAGTAGTTTCCGAGATATGGGCATTTAGAATGGGGTCAACCATTTTGGAACACCCTGTGTATATATATATATATATATATATATATATATATATACGCCCCCGAAAAATTAATTTCGGTCGAGCACTCTAGGGAGAAAACGCGAATTTGTAAACAGTGACTACTACAACTGATAATGCAAAATTCTTCCATGAATTGAACCCTCTCGGTCACTGACGTCTTTATTCAAAGAATAAATACGCAAAAAATCGCATTCCTCTCAACCGGGCGCTGATATCTCAGCCGAAAAATTATGATGCCAAATCAGTTGGGTTTCCATCCCGGCTTGAGGCAATCGGATGTCTAGCTACACTGCTAAGCTGTGATACAGCGAAACAGTTTGCCTGTGGATGACTATATATATATATATATATATATATATATATATATATATATATATATATATATATATATATATATATATATATATATAATATTGGATGTGCGGATAGTGTAATGGTTATTGGCGCTGAAAGTGAAATCGCCGAGCCGAATTTAAGTTCCGGTCGGTTTTGTTTTGCTCATATAGCACTAATTCCCTTGAAAAAGGAATGAATCCATCTTCTTCCTGATATGCGTTAAATAACAGAGCAAACGCAGCTCTCTTGCCTTCTGTAGCATGCAGTCTTTGAGAACGAAAACTCTGAAAATTCAAATAGAAGGATGCTGAGACTTTCTGGCAAACTGTACGACATTTCTCAAAATATATATACATACATAAAGACAAAAGGAAAAATTATTACTTTGGATCTACCGAGAACAGCTGGAAATCGCGTTTTATCACCACAAAATGACACTGGGCAATATCAAATACAAAAACTGCATAATAATTTCAAAGTATGTTTAATGATTAATAAACAGCTACAGGAACCCAACCATTAGCTGGGAGATAATCGCGAAAGCTAAACCATACAATGGAAAGGGAAACAGATGTAATTTGTGTTCGTTGGAAAAGCTCATTATATTAAAACAATTAAATGACCCTAATTTGCAGAACACGAGAACAGAATTGATCGCTACATGTATATATAAAACTAAATATCTGCTCAAACACATTGACCCTGATTAAAATAGATTTCAAAACAGATTTTACGAATATTAATATATGTAACACCTATGAATGCCCATAGAACCCATCATTAATAATATTTTTATATATCTATACATATATTTATTCCCATATTACCGTACTCGATTAATTTATAACGTGTCTATAGGTAATTCCACCTTTGTAATTATAAGGCTACGTTTCAATCACATTAGATATATAGTCTCGACCTATTATTATATTAAAACCGTGAGTATTAGTTTATTCCATTAGATAGTAATTTAAATGTTATAAGTATGATATTTTATGCACGGTGGTGTAATAGATAGCGGCTCGGATTGAATGCATTACATCCTTGTGCACTATGAATCCTCTTCTCCCAGCTATTTGTAAATAGCAGAACAGACTGGGTTCTATAACTTTGGCTCTACCGTAGAAAGAAATGGCAACATACTGCGTCACTCATGTATTGAAAGATACATGATCGCCTAAGCGTGTATCACGCATGGTACATAACTGACTGATTTTATGCATATAAAGAGAGTTATCCTCCTCGACACTTTACGTGTTTACTTAATTTCAAATTTTATTTAAAACAATTTTTAATTTTTTTTTTTTGTTAACTTAAGAATTTTAACGATATAAATTATAAACAATTAATGATAATAGTTTTTAGGCAACAATCATCAAAATAAACAAGTCTTAAAACAATTTTAAATCATCACCACGAGGGCGCGAACCTCATAACGGTCAGATTGTATTCAGCACCTGAAGATTGTAAATTTGCCTGAAACTCATGCTAAAATATATATGTGTGTGTGTATGTGTGTGTGTGTGTGTGCGTGCGTGCGTGCGTGCGTGCGTGTTGAAAGATAAGAAGATAGATGAATAGTTTTGTTTGTTTGGGCCCGTGCTAATTGCATGGCTTTTATTGTAGAATGACTGCTGTTCGGATGATCCATGAAGACATTGTCCCAGTTCCTTCAATTAAACCATTTATCAGGTCGAGTTTAATTTCCTTTTCAGCCTTCAAACTCATCCATCACCTGATTGGTTGTTTTTTTCTCGTCAATTTCACATGAATTTGGAATTGGATAAAGAGACCTTTTCTGCGATTTCTCTGTGACTACGTAAACTCTTATAAACAAAAAAGAAAAACTGATAAACAGTTGAAATTGTTATTACACTCTGATTTAGTAGGATTATTATCACCATATTGTTTGTTATAATCACAAGATTTTGGCTGCTTCAGTCTCCAGTTTTCTTCTGGTATCTGTCATAGTTGGCAACATTCTGGGAATTTCTAATCAATCTTATTATTCAGTCCATGGGCGTTCTTATTCTGCTGTCCATGTTTCGTATCAGTTAATTCGAGCTAGTTAATTTGTTCTTGTGATATCATTGGTCTCTTCTACCCAGCAAGAGTATATAACATGTTTCGCTCTATCCTTCGACTTCCAGGTAATTCGATTGGCTGAATTAAAACTTTCATCCACTCTTCCACAGAATTCAATTGGCTAAACTGAAACATTTATCCGCACGTCAACGTAATTCGATTGACTGAATTAAAACTTTTATCCATGTAACATCGTGATGAGGACCGATTGAAAACAATCTCCCAATGTGGGTTTGATAAATGGATTCGGTTCGAAAATTTCGGATGGCTACCATTATTGATTCCTGAAGAAGGCTGAAACATTGTGATGATAACAACCAAGATGAGAATACCAGTCCGAGTAAATATGTGTATAATAATAATAATAATAATAATAATAATAATAATGATAATAAAATTTTGTACATCTTTTTGTAAATAAAGAAACTATTTTTCTATTTTCGGATTAAGCTTTTTTTTCTTTTTTTTAAGCATTTCATCCCAAGCAAGGCAGGTGTACCACTAACACGCAAGGTTTACAGAGAGTGGGAGCAAGAGTAAAGAGGCGTGATAGAGGAAAGGATGAAGAGAAGGACGGGGAATAAATCAAGGCATCTGGAGATGTCGATTGACATTGCATTTGAATAGTTGGAGATTATACTATTAGGGAAGCAAGTAAGAGGAAGGAAGTTCCACAGACGAGAAATGCGAGACATAAGTTATTAGTAGAAGAGACGGCAACATTTAACTGTTTCGACAGAGAAAGGGTGAGACTGAGATGCCAACATACTAGCACGTTTGAATTCATGCAGTTTGGGAGCCAGCGAAAGTAGCTCGTCGGAGCAGTTACCGTGAAAGTATTTGTAGAAAAGACAGAGGCAGGCGACGGCACGTCTGTGAAAGAGCGACTGTAGACGAGATGCCAGATCAAGGAAACATTTATTTTATCAAGTAATACTTCACATGCAAATTTTACCCTTGAAAATATGTATTTTTATTGATAAAGAATTTAAAAACGACAATATACATATGGAGGGCTGACAAAATGAAGTAATTATAATTAAACTGCTTAAGAATTGTTTAAATGAGGCAAAGTCCCTTCTTGTCGGAAAGTAAGTAATCGTTATACACTATTTATAATTATCTTAAGCGGCCCCTTTCAATGAGATATTTGTTTAAATGAGGCAAAGTCCCTTCTTGTCGGAAAGTTAGTAATGGTTATACACTATTTATAATTATCTTAAGCGGCCCCTTTCAATGAGATATTTGTTTAAATGAGGCAAAGTCCCTTCTTGTCGGAAAGTTAGTAATGGTTATACACTATTTATAATTATCTTAAGCGGCTCCTTTCAATGAGATATAAACTTCGTGTTGACATGGCAGAAATGCCAGTAAAGTTTTCCATCGACTTAACCCATTTTCGCTAAAAACGGGCGAAACCACTTATGATTTTGGGAATTAATATACAGGGTAGTCTGAAGGACTTGTCACCCCCTACCAAAAAGTAATGAGAACAATAGAAGAACAAGTAATACAGTAATACAAAGCACATGTACTAGATTCAGTTTATTTACTTTCATTGACGCTGTCGCACATCGAGAAGGCCTGTATGGACACCACCATTTTCGTGTCGGCCATCTGAAATAGAAAATTATATTATGTAGGGAGTGACAAGACTTTCGGATCACCCTGTAGAACATTTATAAATAATTACTTTCAAAAGAGATTAATGAATCTGGCATGAAATTGAGAAATTGTTTCGTTTGTCCACACATACAGAGCTAATTTTATTTGCTGAGGTCAAATTTGGGAGACAAAATTTGGTTACAAACTTGTACCGTCGTGTCCGCAATAAAACGATGTATCGAAATATGATGATTTCCACATTGAAACAGCTATTATTTTAAATACCTTCACTCCTTGGCAATGATTATTGTTTTAAAAAGCCATGATTAGAATTGTAGTAAAATCTAAACATATGATGAAAGAGAATTTATACATATTTTTGTTCTTGAGAATTTACAACAGAATTATTAAATACTATTAGATTATTTATTTACAAGAATAATTTTTCATTTACAACATTCTAAAAATTAAATACAATTAAAAACTAATGCAAAACAATATCATTTACAAATTTATAAAGAAATAAATATGAAAACAATTTTTATTCATAAATTTATAAACATTTACTAAATTAATAAAATATGTGAACCAACTATAAGGAAATCCTTATTTAGCATTTTATAAAGTTCGAATCAATTGGCAATTAACCGATATTTTGCCAACCATTTCAATAAATTAAATAATATAAATAAATAGTGTTTATTATTTTTTTATATCAATTCTCAACAACAACAAAAAATGTATAAATTCACTTTCAAATGTTTAAGTTGTACCGCAATTCTAATCATCGATTTTAAAAGAATAAACATTGCCGAGGAGTGAAGTTAGTCAAAGTAATAGCGGTGTCAATGGAAAAACTGTCCTTTTGACACTCCGTTCTTTGTTGGCACGAAGGTCCAAGTTTGCCAACTTGTCAGTGAACATACTTTTACAATCAGACAGAAATCTATATAGGATAACAAAAACAAAACAAAAATATGCATAAAGATACAATTATGACTTTGGCAATTATATATTTTTACCTAAACAAGTCATCAAAACTTTGTGATAATCTGTCTTCGAAATCATAAAAATATAATGAGTTAAAGACTTTTTACTATTTTGGGTGATAACTGATTATACGATTTATCTCAACGCCACCCACATGGCTGGGAAAGAAGAGTTTGATCAATGGTGATAAAACTAGTACTGTTGTATTTTCTCGATAAAATTCAATGTCCTCTGGGAGAAAATTTCAGTTCTTCTCACTAAAAGCTTCGATGTCTAAATCATTTTTCTTATCATTCAAATGCCCTAATGGCATGCTCAGAATTTTCCACAACTGTCAAGTCTACTGCCAATATTTATGTCTTAATCAACAGAAAGAAACTCTAAGTATATGACGCTGATCTGTGATATAATATATTATTATTATTATTGTTATTATTAGTGGATACCCATATTTGAGTAGATGTTCCGTTTATTTATTACACAGGAATATTTTATTATTTAAATCAACCAGCCTGAATATTCGTGAAATCTTATTAGAAAAATGTGCTCTCGGGCAGGATACGAACCTACAAATTTTTCTAAGATTTCCCGAATATTCAAACTGTAAATATACTATTTAATAAATAAAAACAGCATCAGCTCAAATATGGGTATCCACTAAAAATAACGCTTAAGTAATAAAATATGAGGAGTGATGGATAGCGGCTCGGATTGAGGAATCGGAGGGCTGAGTTCGAATTCCAGTCGAATCCATTACATTTACTTACGTGCTAATACCCTTGGGAAAGGAATGAAGCCTCTTCTTCTCACCCCCCCCCCCAGCAATGGGCAAATAGCAGGACAGACCGGATTCTATAGCCTTGGATGGCAACTGGTCTACCGCAGAAAGAAATGCGGGGAAAAACCTACTGCGTCAGTCACGTAAAGAAAGATATATGATCGCCTAGGCGTGTATCACGAATCGCATATAACTGATCGACTGAATAAAATATGTCGAATCGATAAATACATTCCTATATATATGTGTGTGTGTGTGTGTGTGTGTGTGTGTGTGTGTGTGTGTGTGTGTGTGTGTGTGTGTGTGTGTGTGCGCGCGCATGGTGGGGCCTCCGTGCGTGGTTGTGTTCTTGTAACTTCTTGTAACAAAATATTAATTAACTCAACTGAAGTTAGGTATGAACCAGTGGAAGGTGCTTTTTCTTTAACTGTTTGTAGATATTTATAAGCAATGAGTGGAAAGTCACTAGAAATGATTCCCAATTCTCTATAACGGAGTGTAGCCACAAAGTTTATCATCGAGACATGGCTGAGACCCTATCATATCATAAAGTATTCTTTTCAGCAGGCCAACAAACTAACAAAATGCAATCCGCTAATATCTAGTGTAACAGAGTTAACCACATAAAAGCTAAGCAGCAAATTGTTTCTAAACTCTCGATTCTCCGTACAGTTCTCTTATTTCATTTATAGCTTTGACTGGAGAAAGGAAATAGATTCATGCCTCTCCTAAGGCTTTTAGTGCTAACAGTCATTTAGAAATTAAAACTCGGTTTGCCGATTCAACTTTTCGATCACAAATGATCAACTTATGCATAAATACAAGGGATCGTCGACTTATGACAGAGTTTCGTTCCTACGATACGTCGTAAAGCGATTTTCCGTGTAAGTCGGAACGTGACCGCGATGTTCCGTGAATAAGCACCTACGTCACTTACCTATGCTAACGCAGTAGTAAAGTAATAATCTGTGACATATGCTAATATATTATTAGGACTAAAAATACACACGAAGGACACTAATATAATACATATAATGAAATGAAAATAATAAATATAATGAAATTTAACTGTTTGTATATTTATTGCCAGTGACGGTAGATGAGATGATCTTGTATGATCATGTCTCTTGCAGTATTCGGAAGCAGCAGCAAATATGGGGAAGAAAGAAAAACAAACGCAATTTTTTATCAAGAATTCACCAACTTATAGTCGAAACATGATTGCAACATGGAGACAACGTCGTAACCACAGATCGACGAACGCCCCGAATGTCGTAACCTGGGAACTTACTGTATATACATTCATAATTTGTTAAGGCCTAAAACTCTTACACAGAATTAGCCAATTGTTTTCTCAAAGGCAATAGACAATAACTCATACAGAAACACCTACAAAGTTGTGCGTTCTTCTTTTCTCGTACATATGCAAACAATTTCTTGTCTCTATCGATTAATAGTGACAAAGGCTATAGCGGCAAATAATTCTAGCGTAGATTTTAACAGTTATCATATTATTCCTATTTTACTTCTGTTCCTGCGGACGTACGTCACGCATTTATTGTATCCTTTTTTTAACTATATCTTCTTTCAGGGTGTAAGCGAACATGACTTTCGACAAATTCCATTTCTTTGAATCTTCTGTATGATCTTTGAATTGCTGTGATTTCTTGGAAAATATAGTGCTCTCCCGTTGCATTCGCCACAGTTTTGAATACAAAGTAATATTTCTTCTAGACTGGCTGCCAACTAACGCTCGGAAGACCAATCTACTTTGCTATTTAACCCATAGCTAGGGAGAGAAAAATGATTTCCCAAGCGCATTAGTGCTAGAGTAGATACAACAGGCAAAGCCAGAATTTGAACTCTGCTAACCGATTACACTTTCAGCGCATATAGCGCTTACGCTACCTGCGCATATCCATTATATTTTAAAACGTCTAATATAATTACTCGACAAGCAATTATAATATTCTGTGCATTATTTCAAATATAAATTGTTGTAACCTAGAAAGGGTTACTGAATGAGGAATAACCAAAACGGAGGTTGCAAATGACATGGTAATCTTTATAACATCAAAAAAAATACAACACTCGCCAGCAGCGTGAAGTAGGGAAACCACTGTTAGTGGTGGACTTGAACTACTTAGACACGGCATATTACCCCATCCTTAAAATAGTGTTCCACGTATTTATGAGGATTGGGACATACCCATTAGTGTTCATAGGTACGGTATATAATAATAATAATAATAATAATAATAATAATAATAATAATAATAATAATAATAATAATAATACAAAACAAAAACAACGAAACAAAACAAGAAAATGCCTCCTCATTGATGACAATAATATCAAGATCAAAGAAATTGACCATCGTAACAATTACACTGACCTAAGGATTGATGTTGCCAGAATGTGGGACGTTCAGGCCAGTTATCATTGTGGCGTTGGGGTTAAAACCAACGAACCCAAAGACCTACATGAAGAAAATCGGAATAAAGCCTAGTATCCCATCGCTTCAGAAGACTGCGTTTCTTTTACTATGTGTTGTAACCTAGAGAGGATTACTGAACGAGGAATAAACGAAACGAAGGTTGCAAATGACATGGTAATCTTCATAACATAAAAAAACTACATTACTCGCCAGCGGCGTGAAGTAGGTAAACCACTGCTATAGGTGGACTACTTAGACAGCATATTACCCCCACTTACATTAGTGTCCAACGTATTTACGAGGATTGAAACATACACATTAGCGTTCATAGATACGGTATATATATATATATATATATATATATATATATATATATATATATATATATATATATATATATATGAGACAACAGTTAAAAGAAATTAACAAGTGTCGGAAATCGCTTGGAACAATAGACACTACGGACAATTTTTACACTCCCCAATCCGCAGCATACGGAAAAATTCAAGAATACTAGAAAAACGCAATAAAAACAAAGAAAATTGTTTTCGTCTGTCATATTAAACGAAACATTTTTGAAAGAAAGTTTGCTGGGGTGTAATACTTTTACAAACTTTTAAGGCAGGTTCCTCACACTAACACAAGGAGAAAAGTCCATATAAATATATGTCTGCAAATCATTTGTTTTTGAGTTACTAAATTTAAAGAATGTTTACTGTAGATGGCGCTGTGTTGCTATGTAAACTAGGTTACAATTGTCATTCGTGTACATATGTGGCCAGTCTGTCTTCAACGTTTAACGTGTGTAGTAGTGACTTAAGTGATATGTGTACTGTTTAACGATGCCAGGATATTCATGTCGTGAGCATGCAGATATGATTTTCCATAGAGCCGCGCAAATGGTAATGGACGCGAGGCTGCACGGCTATATCAGATTACGTTTTCAGACCGAAGGCAGCCGAGTCATCAAACTTTGCTGCTGTTTATTGTTGAGACAGGATCCGTGGCACCACAAATTATGGAAAGTATTTTTGATACACCCTCTGTGTGTGTATATATATATATATATATATATATATATATATATATATATATATATATATATATATATATATATATATAAAAGTGGACAAAATATAAAAGTCAGCACTTAGAGGCGACAGTCTGTTTCATGCTAGTGCAATCGTCAGGCGACTATTTTTCTCGGCTATTTATATATATATGGGTCAGTGGTGCATTATGGGTAGTCTATTTTGGCGGTTACTTTTACCGGAAGTCGCTTATTTGTTTATTTATTTATGTCAAATTATTTTGCTTGTTTTTTGTTTTTTGTTTTTTTAATTTTATTTTTATTTTTTATCTTATATATTTATTTTGATCGGTGTTTTTTGTTAACGTAGTAATAATTTGTTTATATAGCTTATTGTTGGTAGTCTATTATGGCGGCCATTTACCGGAAGTCGGTTGTTTGCTTATTTATTTGGGTCAAATTGTTTTGCTTGTTTTTATTTATTTTCATTTTTATTTTTTATCTTGTATATTTGTTTATTTGTCATTGATTAAATCTATTTGTTGAATTTTGGGGTGGGATGTTGTGGTTTGTTCTTACTATTATTTTTTTGGTCGGAACAGTTTTTAATTTATCTATTTGGGTTGATTATCTTTATTTGTTTTTTCTAAACGGCTAGTTTATCGTAATCAGTTGTTAGTTTATTTATATATTTGGATGTATTTAGATCAATTTATTATACTTGTTGTTATTTATTTGTTACACTATATATTTTTGGCCCTCGATTTTTAAGTAACGTAGTATATTATCTTTTATTAATTTTTTTATTTTTTATCGTTATATAACAGTTATAACTTTCGTCCGTTCTTTTGTTTTGATTTTAATTTGAATATTCTAACAGGTGTGTTTTGTAATTTGTTTGGAGTAATTTATTTTCCTTATTTTATTGTTGTTTTGTTTGTTTATATATTTATTTATTTTTCTATTTTAAGTTACGTAGTAAAAATTTGTTTTCATGTCTGCATTTTGAGATTAGCTCGGATCTTTTATTTAATAATTTATTTTGATCTGGGAAGGTAATGATAGCTATTTTTTCCTCCAAGCAAAGTTTGCAAGTTTTTGATAGGTTGTTGTAGGCTGATGATTCTTTCCTTATTTTCCAAGATATTTGGTGTGGTGTGTGTTTTGTTTTTTATTTCCCAGATATACTTAGAAAGCATTGTGCTGTTCGCATATTTACTATTTGTGAAAGACATTTTGTGTACATAATTTCTTTGTTTCCATGGTCCTTCGGTTACTCCTATGTATACTTTTTCTTCATTATCTGCTGATTTTGTCGTGGCTTGGTAGATTACGTTGTTTTGTAAACAATTACCGTTTAAGGGACATTCGTTTTTTATTCTACAGTTGCACGTGTGTTTAATTTGTTCGTGTGGTTTGTAAATAATTTTCTTGTTGTGCTTTTTTATTATTTGTGCCATGTTCTCGGTGCAACTGTAGCTGATTTTTACTGTGTTTTTGTTGAATATTTTGTGTAGGGTGCTTGCTTTCGGGAAGTGTTTCTGTAAAAGTTTGAAGAATATTTTTCCTATGTTTGTTTTTACGTTTTTGCTGTACGGTGGGTTGAACCATATGATATTTCTTTTCCTGTTGGTCGTTTTTGTGTTCTGTGGTGAGTATGTGAGAGTTGCTGGGAGTCCGCTATCTTTTAGGGCTGTTTCGTAGTCTTTCTTAGCTTTGTTAAATATAGATTCATCGGAAGAATTGTCGGAAAGCCTGCGGTTAATCGATTTTGGTACCTGTTTGATTATAGAAGGCGGGTGGTTGGAGTATATATGTATGTACTGTGGTTTATCATTCGGTTTTCTGTATGGTTTGTGTGTGCCTTTTCTTAGGTTGAAGGTAACATCTAGAAAGTCTACTTCGTTTAGGTTAGTTTTTATATCTATCTCGAATCGAACTAAGCCCTCCTTCGCACAATAAATTACTAAAGAACAACATAACCAAAACATACAAAAAGGCACCCAAAACAATAGAACACGATATAAATAAAGAAGCTAAAGCAATCGCCCAAAAATTAGTCTGACGATTGCACTAGCATGAAACAGACTGTCGCCTCTAAGTGCTGACTTCCATGTCCACTTTTATATTTACACACGCTCTATCCCTGATATTGAGCACTTTATCCCATAAATATAGCACACTTTAAGACTATATTTCTTCATATATATATATATATATATATATATATATATATATATATATATATATATATATATTCATAAATATATATATATATATATATATAACAATATGTGGCAATCATGGCTATCATTTAGTGAATGCCTGCGTGTGTTACAGGTTGGGATACCGCTGAACGTAATTCCTAATTAATCAAACTATCTTTAAAATTATCTAATTAGGTATTAGATTCCACTTTTCAGTTAAACATTGAAAATAAATAATTAATGGAAAATTTAAAATTCATTGTTAATAACTGATTATATTCTAATTCTCCAGCTAATCACTTAAATAAAGAAAAAGCATTCAAATGATGTTTATGGATTGAAACTAAAATGGAAAACTGAATATATGACAAAATATAGTGCCTAGAAAGTGAAATAAAAAAATCCTACCTTGCGGGCAAACATGTCTTACCAAGTGATGAAAATCGAATTTACTGTTTCACTTTCCACTTTCATAATTATCATTGCCACATGTTCGAAATTAACATCTTTTGTTACACCGAAATTAATTAATTATCCAACGCACGTAAACGCATAAATATTTCAGTTCATCAAAACTCTTGTAGGAATCACGCAAATATGTAATTCATATATTTGACATCGACAGCGGAAAGTCTACAGCATTCATTTCATTGTTTCATGTTTTTATGCTTTTTATCCATTTCTTTTTCATTCATCCGTATTCTTTGCCCTTATTTAGGAGCATGTTACCTCATCTCATCCTTGAGTATCGTGTGTGTATATATATATATTATATATGTATGGGTGTGTGTGTGCGTGTATTTAGGCAGCAAATTCCCTTTTAGGCATGTCTGATTGAATAAATTACAGTCTGCTAATTTTTAATAAAATCCATTCATACCACGGATATCCTTCCGTGTATTGATGTTAAAAGATGAGAGAAATGTGCTATAGCTGTGTAAATTTCTCTTATTTCCGGTGAAGGGAAGACTGGAGACAACAGAAATGGATAAAACAGTGCTGAACTTTTATGCATTTTTAATGCCGTTTGTAGGAGATACTTTTTTAAAGTTTTCCTGCTTCTTAATAGACAGTACTTCTCAAGAAAAATAAAGAATGCTGACCTATTACGTAATGTCGACCCTCTTATATGGCAGTGAATGCTGGACAATCTTTTCACCGGTGGAGGGAAGACTGGAGACGACGGAAACAGATAAAACAGTGTTGAACTTTTATGCATTTTTAATGCCGTTTGTAGGAGAGTCTTTGTAAGTTTTCTTGCTTCATAATAGACAGTACTTCTCAAGAAAAATAAAGAATGTTGACCTATTACGAAATATATACACCCTCTAATATGGCAGTGAATGCTGGACAATCTCTTCACCGGTGTAGGGAAGACTGGAGACCTTGGAAACGGATAAAACAGTGCTGAATCTTTATGTATTTTTAATGCCGTTTGTAGGAGAGATTTTGTAAATCACAGATCCAATAATAGTAACGCCTTCGAACAATACTCGATCAGACGCCGCAAATTCCCATATATATATTCTTCCTTTAGGGAACCTCGAGGCAGTGTAATGATTAGCAAGTTTGTCTCGCTATAACAATTACGACTGAGTAGTGAGTTCGATTCTCACTGGATGTCCCATACTTTCGGCCTTGTGCCACATCTAAGCTAATCTTAGATAGTCATTAGGCACCTCGATATGGTGTAATGGTTAGAAACCTTGTCTTGCTAGATCAATTACGACTGAGTAGTAATTTCGATCCTTACTGGGTACCCCATAATTTCGGCATTGTACCACATCTAAGCCGGACTTAAACAATCACTATACATTTTTCCTTTATCTGTGACAAAAAGTTTTGATTTAACCGTTTTCTTTTAAACTTTTCAAATTCTTATTGTTATGTATTTTGGCTTAGGAGATTTTTTTTTTAATCCGAAGCGCAAATAATTATAGCGTAAATAACTCGTCCACTGATTTTCTCTTGTTTGTATCAAAGACAAGTCTACAGTCGAGATGATTGGTGATGCGACCATGCACAAAAGCAGTTATATTCATACATTTATTGTTATCTTGTTAGTGTTGAATAAATACAGATGATCTACTTTTGCTCTCTTTTCTCTTCTTCTTTCCGTGGTATAACCGAAGTGGACAGAATGTCAGAGGTGAAAGTCGAAGTTTGCCAGTGTCCACTTGCAGAAAAAGACACATTACTAACTCTGACAACTATTATATCACCAAATTTACAAATCAACTTTTTAATGCACTACGCATTGTCCAGCGTTAGTTTTTGTATTTGGTGACATAATAACTGTGATTTCAGTCCTTTCGTCTCAGTTTGAAAGCGACGAGCAGTAACTGAGCAGTAATAAATTAAGAACTCGGCGAGATATTTCTTGACAAGGACAGTGGCATGAGAACAATCTCCCTTTGTAGATTAAATAAACGGTTCAGTTCGAAATTCACTGCAGGTTGCCCGGCTCGGCATATACCTGGTGAAATCAGGAGAACAATAGGCCACATGTAGTGGATTGAGAACAATCTCCCTTTGTAGATTAAATAAAGGGTCCAGTTAGAAATTCCCTGTAGGTTTCCCAGCTCGGCATATACCTGGTGAAATCAGCAGAAAAATAGGCCACATGTAGTGGATTGAGAAAAATCTCCCTTTCTAGATTAAATAAAGGGTCCAGTACGAAATTCCCTTTAGGTTGCCCGGCTCGGCATATACCTGGTGAAATCATGAGAACAATAGGCCACATGTAGTGGCATGAGAACAATCTCCCTTTGTAGATTAAATAAAGGGTCCAGTTCGAAATTCCCTTTAGGTTGCCCGGCTCGGCATATACCTGGTGAAATCAGAACAATAGGCCACATGTAGTGGCATGAGAACAATCTCCCTTTGTAGATTAAATAAAGGGTCCAGTTCGAAATTCCCTGTAGGTTGCCCGGCTCGGCATATACCTGGTGAAATCAGGAGAACAATAGGCCACATGTAGTGGCATGAGAACAATCTCCCTTTGTAGATTAAATAAAGGGTCCAGTTCGAAATTCCCTGTAGGTTGCCCGGCTCGGCATATACCTGGTGAAATCAGGAGAACAATAGGCCACATGTAGTGGATTGAAAACAATCTCCCTTTGTAGATTAAATAAAGGGTCCAGTTCGAAATTCCCTGTAGGTTGCCCGGCTCGGCATATACCTGGTGAAATCAGGAGAACAATAGGCCACATGTAGTGGCATGAGAACAATCTCCCTTTGTAGATTAAATAAAGGGTCCAGTTCGAAATTCCCTTTAGGTTGCCCGGCTCGGCATACACCTGGTGAAATCAGGAGAACAATAGGCCACATGTAGTGGCATGAGAACAATCTCCCTTTGTAGATTAAATAAAGGTTCCAGTTCGAAATTTCCTATAGGTTGCCCGGCTCGGCATACACCTGGTGAAATCAGGAGAACAATAGGCCACATGTAGTGGATTGAGAACAATCTCCCTTTGTAGATTAAATAAAGGGTCCAGTTCGAAATTCCCTTTAGGTTGCCCGGCTCGGCATACACCTGGTGAAATCATGAGAACAATAGGCCACATGTAGTGGATTGAGAACAATCTCCCTTTGTAGATTAAATAAAGGGTCCAGTTCGAAATTCCCTTTAGGTTGCCCGGCTCGGCATACACCTGGTGAAATCAGGAGAACAATAGGCCACATGTAGTGGCATGAGAACAATCTCCCTTTGTAGATTAAATAAAGGTTCCAGTTCGAAATTTCCTATAGGTGGCCCGGCTCGGCATACACCTGGTGAAATCAGGAGAACAATAGGCCACATGTAGTGGATTGAGAACACTCTCCCTTTGTAGATTTAATAAAGGGTCCAGTTCGAAATTCCCTTTAGGTTGCCCGGCTCGGCATACACCTGGTGAAATCAGGAGAACAATAGGCCACATGTAGTGGCATGTGAACAATCTCTCTTTGTAGATTAAATAAAGGGTCAATTTCGAAATTCCCTGTAGGTTGATTAAAGCCCACATGGAAATAATGTAAATAATTTTTTTCTCTTAAAAAAAATGCTTTTTCTACTTTCATTTCTACAATATCTTTTTAATATTTTTTTGCTTCTTTATAATAATTACTTTTTCTACGGACTTCCAATCTGTTGCTGCCTGGGGTAAGAAATGGCTGGTTAACTTTAATTCCTCAAAAACAAAACTGGTCTCTTTTATCCACCACAGAGAACTCTCCCTGATTCCCATTAGAATGTCTGATGCTCAACTTCACGTGAGCATCTCTCTGCGACTGTCCGCTGACCTGAGATGGAACAAATACATTGAATCAATAGCTTCATCTACCGCAAGGCAAGTTGGTTCTCTGTGTCGCGCCAGAAAGTTTTCTAGCCCGAGTCCATCCTTCAAATCTACAATTCAACCATTCGCCCTTGCATAGAATACTGCTGCAATATATGGTCTGGAGTCCCCGCTGTTCGTCTTACGATCCTCGACAAAATCCACAGACGGATATGCAATGTGATTGGCCCTGGTCTGGTATATCGCTAACAGTTGCTCTCTCACAGACATGCCGTCGCTTCCCTCTGTCTTTTCTACAAATAATTTCACTGTAACTGCTCCGACGAGCTACTTTCGCTAGTTCCCAAACTGCATGAATTTAAACGTGCTACTTGTTTGTCATTTCGGTCCCACCCTTTCACTGTCGAAACTGTTAAATGTAGCCATCTCTTCTAGTTCAATAGCTTATGTCTCGCACTTCCAGGCTGTGCAACTCCCTTCCTCTTACTTGCTTCCCTGATAGCTATAATCTCCAACTACTCAAATGCAGTGTCAATCGACATCTCCAGATGCCTTGATCTATTCTCCGTCCTTCTCTTCATCCTTTCCTCTTTCAGGCCTCGTTACTCTTGCTCCCACTCTCTGTATCCCCTTACGTGGTAGTGGCACTCTCGCCTTGCATGGGGTGAAATGCTTAAAAAATACTTTTCCTGAGAGTGTGCAGATAGTAAATAGGATGAAAAATTACTTTCTCAAATTCAATAAAGTGACTTAATACATGCAAATAACAAGGGACGACAGTCGTAATAACAGGGGTAAAGTTATTGTAGCTGTCAATCTCGTTGAGAAAGAGATATCGCCAAGTATATGTTATGAGGCAATTTCTTTTGAATGCGTATTTTAGAAATAGGTATCTTAATGACAAGACAAGATAATCAAAAAATGTTTCACGCTTTTCTCAGCCATGTATTTCGGTATAGAAAAAGAAAACTCACTTATGGAAATATTTAATTGGATATATTCAGTTTTTTAAATAGATGAAGGCAGTTTGTGTCACTGCTTCGTCGGCTACAAAATTATTATTTTTTTCAATCTAGAACTAAATAATTCATTAAATTTTAAACAAAACCAAAACAAACACCTTTAAACTGTGCTTGTATGTAAAATACTTTATATTCGAATTTTAGAATTATTTTTAAGTAACTATAATAGTAATTAAGTTTGTTCACTGTGTCGTGCGAGATAATTTTTCTCTCCAAAATTTATCTTACATATCTATAAGTCTACCATTTGTCCATGCTTTAAATATTGCTGCCTAATATGACTTGGTGTCCCTGCTATTTATCTTAACCACCTTGATAGGATCCAAAGAAAAATCAGCAATACTATCGGTCCTGAGCTGGTGGATCGGCTTCAGTCACTTTCCCACCGCCGTAACGTTGCCTCTCTGTGTCTTTTCTATGTTTCATGGTAATTGTTCAGATAAGCTCTTCGGTATGTTATTGTTACTATATTATATTGTTATTATATTCCCCTACCCACCCCCTCAGACATGAATTGTACATACGGGAACTAGTTAGGTTTTTCATAGAGACATTGAGGTATTATGGTGGCTGTAGTAAGAATGGTAAGTAAGAATGCATTGTATTGGTGTAAGGAATATTGTAGTATGTTTGGGTCAATGATTGTGGCTAGCTAAGTTTAATTATAAGACAGAAGAAGACCAACCTTTTTCCCCCATTTCGGCCTTGTGCCATATTTTGTATTTTTATACAATTAAATATCGCTTTTCGCTATTGTACCTAGACTTTTTTAATTTAAACGCATTACTAAACTGGCATAGAGATATCATCAATTTACAGTTCAGCTAGCTAAATGTAGGCGTAAGTCCTATGCTAACAGTTTTTTTTCTCGCACTTCTCGCTTGTGGAACTCCTTTCCGGCTCCATGCTTTCCAGCGAACTTTAATCTGCAAAAAAATAAATGCAATGTCAGTTGCTATCTACTGTCTTCCTGATTACTCTTTTATCTTTCAATTCATTACTAATGTTTCTGTTCTTAACTCTTCCATACCTTGTAACCCCTTGTATCTTAGTGGCTTTACCCCCTTGCATAGGGTGATACAGATTATTAAAAAAAGAACTTTATGCAGAATTTTATGTTGTCAAACTCAAACATTAAAAATGAAATGATATTTCCTTTTTCAGTCGTGGTATTCCACCTTTGTATAACGATAGATGACTTGGATGCTTTCTTAGCCATATGCGAGTTACCGCTTTCATCACGTAATCACTGAAGAACAACTATCCTCTCAGTGCCTCCTTCGCGAGACTAAATATAGATAAAAGTCTGTTGTTACCGAGTCAAGACTGTGGGCGGCAGGGTTGTCTAGCCACACGCCGTGGTGGCTTATCTAGTTTATAAGCTGATGTGAGGCTCGGCATTGCAGTGTTGCAAAGGCGCATCACTCATCTTCAAATGTGAAAAGATCTTGATCCTCTTTTTGACGATGTGCTCACGTAGGAATAAAAATTGATAATCGTGTCGCCATTGGGCAAAAACTCTGATAGTATGGCACTCTTTGAGTACCCAAAACACAGTACTCAGAACTTTCCCCGTGGATGATGTGACCATAAAATTATTGATGATGTCACCGCATATTTTTTTATCTGGATTATAGTGCTGAACCAATGTCTCAACTGCTCTGACAAACCTTTTTTCTTTAAAAAATTGTGAGAGAATGTGAAAAAAAAGAAAATATTATTAAAGAGAGATAACAAAAAAGAACACGAATTAAGAAGACATAAGATAACGATTATCATTATTAAATAAAAAGTAAATATACATTAAATAAAAAATATATATATATAAACAAATAAGAAAAAATTCAACAACAATGACAAAATTTACTCACTTTCGTTTATTAGGCATTAAACTAAGCATCCTCTATAGTTTGCCTTGACTTTCAGAGTTAACCCGAAGAATATTTTTAAGAGTTCTTAAATGTTAACATTTTGAAAACCTAAAATTCTTACATTTGCCTTCATAAAGTCTATCAGCGGATCAAACGCATCGGTAAAGAAAAGTTCTCCTTTTGTTTTATTCATATTGTCTTTTTGCAGATATACTGTATTTATATCTGAATTTTTACACACACACATACATACATATATATATATATATATATATATATATATATATATATATATATATATTAAAGTGAAGAGAGCAGAAGCAAACATTTTTGGTTTTACATATATATATATATATATATATATATATATATATATATATATAAAATCAAAAAGTTCAGGGTCACTCTTCATTTGCTTAAAATAGTTACTGAAATTTATCTTTTATTTTTTTTAAATTAAAAAATTTAGATTTGTAAGGTGTTTTTAAAGAAATGCAGGGTTCCCCATAAAATTTTACTTGTAGTACATATATATATATATATATATATATATATATATATATATATATATATATATATATAGAACAGTTGCGAAACGACAACTGGATGAAATCTGAGACATCATCTTCCATAATTAGACGACATAATTAACAAAACAATAAAGCCACTAAAAGGAAGGAAACACTAAATGTGAAAGAATATGAGAAGAAGAAAACATTATTAAGAAGAGAAAACAATAAAGAATAAAGAAAACGAATTAAGAAGACTGGGAAAAACAATTGGCATTACATTTCAATTTTTGAAGATCCAAGATGACTGGAAAGGAAAAGGCCGGAAGAGTCTTCCACAAGCTAGAAGTGCGAGAGAAAAAATTAGCATAGAATATACGGTTACATCTAGCCATTTCAACTGTAAAATGATGAGACCTAGCCAGTACCTATTGCAGACACTTGCTCAAGCGCATTTATGTTTATTCAACACCAAAAAAGCCCACCTGTGGTTTATACTGCAACTATGCTGAGCAGACCGTAGTTACAGTTTCTGGGAAAGAGCGTGTTATCTAGCGTGATCAACAATTTTAACAAGGCCAGAAACGATGACTTGTGCCTTCGTGCTAGCACAGCTATCGATGGCACTCAAGGGCTCCGTCTACCCAATTTCATTCACAAGGCTTAGGTCAACCCATGATACGGTTTTCAGGCACTTTCCACGCTGGGATCAAACAGTCCGATAACATCGGGAAGTCTCCTTCCTGACAAATCACCATGGTGAGATTCGAACTCGGGTCTCATGGTCAGAATGAGTACGTTCTAACCATTCGGCCAGCGTATTTAGTATAACTCGTAACAATAATCTTGTCTTAATTGTTATCGTTACAACGTTTCGGTTATTGTCTCTTCTTATGTCAACAGTGGAATGACAACCTAATCCCGTGAACTGAATAAAGGCTTCCGTTCGAAATCTGAAGAAAGTCGGATGGCACAATGGCCAAATCAGTGCTCATCTCCTCTCCGACAGGGTTCACTGGATATGGCACCAGCATCTATGCGGAATCTCAGATTTTTCCAGTTGGGAGGGGTGGATTTATCTTTTTCTCAATTGAAATTTAATTCGCTGAAGAGTCAAAATCCCGGCATCCCCAAATAAAATTTATTTTTAAAAGCTTTTGGCTCTCTGGATAAAAAAAAGAAGAAAAAGCGTTCTCTAAAAGTCATGAAAAATGTTCCACTGGTTTTCAGTAACAAAATTACACTACAATCACCACTGGTGAACATTTATTTAAATTTTGTCTGAACATGTCGAATACGCATGCGCCTGAAGACCTATATTAGTTGTATTGCATGCAGGCGATCCTATTCTATTTTTCGCTATTTATTAAAAAAAAGAAAAATAAGGTAGTAATTGTTGTGGCTTCAGCGAATCTAATTCAGTTTGAGACTTGCTTCGAGATAAAAAAAAAATAAAAAATTAAAAAAACAGATAAATAAATGGCGACCGGAATTTCCCCATTTTAAAAAAAATTGATAATGAAAAGTGCAGAAAGGCTCTTCCATTCAAATAAGGAAAATTCTGTTCAAGATAAAACAATATGGAAGAACTAAGTACAAAGTCTGAAAAAGACGACAATATTGAATATTAACAAAATTTTACTTTATGAGTTTTCTAAGAACAGAAATATATCTAATATTTCTCTCTTTCTCGTGAATTCAATTATATGTCTTTCTTTTCGCCACTGGAATGTTACCATTTTTAGAAAAAACACATCCTGACAATGGTACATTCGGGTGGTGTAAATGTTGTCGGCACGGAAAATGCACCGCATTGGCCGTGTTCAAATTTTCTAAACCAATTAGCTTTATTCTTTTCTCGTTTTTTTTTTTATAATTTTCACTCTGTATACGGCCTAAGAGCTACTCGAGGTAGAGGATTACAGAGTAAGAGGCACAATTTATGGGAATATGTGGGAAAGATAACGGCTGGCTCGGTCAAGATTGTAGTGATCAGAGAAGTATCCTCTTGAAAGGAGGCTCCAAAAAGAAGTAGTTCGTGGGAAGCAGTTGTTCGAATGTAACTTACATCTCAGCAATGAAATATGAAGAATATGGCTAAAATAGCGAGATGAACTATTCCGCCTCGCTTTTAGTGGCAACAAGGTTAGGATTCGTTTGAGTTTCTTGATTTTATATGACAGTCCTTGTTGAGTTATATATTATCGAAATTTATTTGTATTATTATATTTGAGTCTATAAATATTTCGTTCGAAGATAGGTAAAGATCATTCGTTTATATTTGAGTCTTTAAGTATTTACTCGGTTTGTGAATAAATATTGGTGGTTTGTATTTACGATCTACTTGGTTCAAGAATCTTGTTTGTCTCTGCGTTAGATAGCACGACCGTTTCGCCCTGTCAATACCTAATAAATAATGGACTATTCCGTTTTGATCACGTGAAAGTACAGAAAAAACACATCAGAGACGCTACTCGTGTTCAAAAAACAAAAAAAAACAAAGGATGAATGAAGTGTTTAACATCTGTTTCAGTAAAATGGGAATAAAAACTTGTCAATTTCAATTTTTCATTTGTATCCCCTTACTTCTTAAAGTAACGACCAATATTATCTTAAAGTTTTTAAACTCAAATATTTAACGATGCAATAGGGGAATTTCTACGGATATTTCATGGTCATAGAACTTGCCACAAGCTTATTCAATCATTAACTTAAGAATTAAGATTCATCAGAAAATTAAAATAGGAAAACCGTGAAATTTTCATGGGTATTTTTAATAGGTAAATGTTGGTCGTTTATTATTATTATTATTATTTTAGTCTATAAGCAGGTATAGTAGGTGTCCCTTTTGAGGGGTGCCCTCTACAGGTAAAGCATCCGGTGTAATCTTGGCCTAGCCGACATGGCCAACTACTCGTGGAGAAGGGGATCACTGTATTTAAAACTGTAGGGAAGACAACGGCAAACTACTCCACTACCTTTCCCAAAACGGTCATAGCGTTTCGTAATCGACAGATTAATTTAAAGAAAAGGAAGTTGTGTAGGGCTATAATCGCCTACTTTTTCATCCAGTAGGATATTTTAAAATATGAGGATTAAAAACAACCATACATACAGCTGAAGTATTTTTATTTATTTATTTATTTTGTTCTTTTTAACTCGTCTGTCAAATATCGAATTGGAATTTGAAATTAACGGATCTGGACCAATTTTTACATCGATTCTTTAAAAAACAAATAAACGATAGTACTTTTTTAAACGTTTCTCAAGTTTTCAAGATTGCAGTAAGACTTATCATTTCTGTTAATTTCAAGTTCTAATAATATTAATAATAATAAGGGTAATCTGATTAGTAAAGTTCGCGGACCAACAACGTCATATGAATCATACACAGCTCGATCAAAAACGACTGATGACATTAATTACCTCTAAAAACCGCCCGAGAACCCCTAAAATTCTTCTCGGATTTTGATTGGTTAACGCTTCAATGACGTTTTTATACAGAATTCGCCTGTTTAATTCTTAAAGTCCGTAGACAACACAATTTTCCTTTTATTAACTGGAATGTAGCTAATCTTTCAATAAAGGCCCAAATACGTCAATGTGATATAGTATCGAATACTTGCGCAGAGTCGCCATTATTTTCTTTTTGTGCATTTTTTAATCATCTTCAATACGAAGCGGAAGAGTCACTCTAAGTAGCGGTTTATTAAATGAGGAGTGTAATATGAACGCAAGTGTAGGAAGTAGTAAGTGAAAATTCCGTGGACAGGGAGGATAGTTAACGATTGACCCTAGACTTGACAAGTTAAGATTGTAGAGTTCGAGGAAGCATCCACGCAGGAGACCGTTCCGCAAATTCACGACTCTTGGAAAAACGCTGTTTGAGTATATCTTACTTCTTACAAATGAAACACGGGGGAAATGAGGGTGAGTTGACCTTTGTAGTCTGGTCTGAGCTGGTGACACAAAAGAATGTATCTCTTCTGAACATTTGCTATAGATATAGCGATAGTTTTGCGACGTTGCGTCAGGAGAATGAGGGTGCATGGGTCGAAAATAAGTCTTCCCCCACAAGCCCTAGTAAACAACATTAAACCCTATCAAGGCATGACAAGTTGAAGTTGTGCAGCTCCGGCCAAGATGCCTTGCCAATAACAAAACTTTAATCATGCCGACGAAATATGTAATAACTCCACAAAGAACAAGAAACTTAGATTAACCTAACGTTGCATTATAAACAGCTTTAACTTATTGACAATCTAGGCTGAATGAATACAAGAGATGTATGATTTGTATCCCTTTCCTAAGTAGGGAAAACCGTCATTCAAAATTCTGGCTTTCCTCTGGATACAAACACTAACGCCTGTGAGAAATAAATAATTACATATGCCACTAAGTATCTCCTCAACGAAATTTACATTTAAACTATTTTATGTAATATTATTATATTTATTTTATTAGTCCAATTTCTCTTCTGGCTATTCAAAACAAAATTATAATCATATGCATTATTTACATTCAGACTAATGTACTATTTTTTTTTCTTGTTATTTGTAGAAGGGAAAACGGTTTACTTACCTCCAAGATATATGAAAGAAAACATGGCTGATTCAAAAGCTACAATTTAAGAAAAACCTGATCTCGTAGCTGAGAGATTTTTCAAGGCGAATTTGTGGCTGATGCAAATTTACGAGCCTCAGCCACTCGATTAAATGAGCATGAACACGAGAACCTCAGAGGCCGACGAGTCCGGGTGGTTGTGCAATGTTGACTTTCGCGATAGACTCACCAAGAACTGAAAAAAAAGATAGGGTACAGCTGGTACCCCAAACAGCCGTACCTTTTCTGCTACATTATTATCACAATATTTCGACCGTTATGCCCTCTAGACGTTTTCAAGTGTCTGCCCATCGGAGTAACATTTAAAGAATGTATTATAAAGTTTGTATAATGCTCTTCGTTCTGCTTAATAATACAGTAAAGAAACACTGTGACAAACGGTTGGGTGAACAACAGGTTTAATCACATGAGTGACATGGATTAATAACACAGTAATAGAGAATAGCGTTGTTCAATGTGGCAATGCGTACAACTCAAACGCTACGCCTTGAGACCCACTTTGCGACGAACATTCCTATGAGCAGACGTTTACTCATAGGGGATTGACGAGTTCATGTTCAACAATTAGTATGAACGTCGGTATTCTTTCTAAGAACAGAATTCCGAACTTAACACTTTATTTAATCTACAAGGGTAAATTGTTCACTTTCCGCTTTCTATGTCTAGAGATAGCTGATGTTCGTTTTGTTTTTTGTTCTGTTTCCACTACGTCTGTACTACTTCGTCCAGGTCGGTTCAGCTACTAAGTTACTAAGGTACCAAGGTCTCTATATGTCACAAACCATCGTGATTAAACGTTGTGATAATAATAAAAATGGTGAAGACATTATGAAAAGTGTAAATTATGCATATAATGTTAACGCCTCATCACCAGTACGGATGTATGTGTGGTGTAATGGGACACGGCTCGGAATGAGAGCAGAGTTCGAATTCCAGCCGACGTTTTTACATTCACTTACGTACAAAAAATACTTTTAAATCCATCTCCTCTTCCCACTCCAGTTATGGGTTAAATAGCCGGGCAGACTTAGTTCTCTAGCGTCGATTGGCCTTGGTAACCATTCTAAAGATGGTGAATCGATTCCAGTCTATGCCACCCGTGGGGATGTTTCGGCGCATGAAAATGCACAGTGACTGAAATCTTTCAGTCGTGTGAGTTGCGCATTCGGCCGCAGGTGGAGGAAGTGTTTACTCTCATCTCATCCCAGAAACTCAGATAATATAAATTATTTCTTTCTTTCTAGACCTATATTCGTAGATACTTTATTCGGACTAAATCATAGTTGCGCGTTTGTTGCAGTAAACTATTTAATCATTTTCAAACGATGAACAAACTTCATCCGTAATAAATCTCCCATGTCGAAAATCTCGAATCACGCATAAATTAATGGGTTGCGTGCTCCAGTGTTAATACAATATTCCCAGAGTTATAAAAAAAAAGAAACAGAAATACAAAAATTACAATAGCAATATCATGATTTTGAGTAAATATACATTTGTATTTTAATAGACTTTCTGCTTGTTCTCAACCAGTATTTGTCTATATCTCTGAGATGAGGATTATGTACACTATTTACATTATTCGGACTATTGTTCTCATCTTTGTTGCCATATTTATCCGATCTTTCAGTATCTGTCTATATTTCTGAGATGAGGTATTATGTACACTATTTACATTATTCGGACTATTGTCCTCATCTTTGTTGCCATATTTGTGATAAATAGTCCGAATAATGTAAATAGTGTTCTCAACCATTCAAGCCAAGTATCCAATTTGCATTAATGCATTTGATAAAGCAAAACGAATGGACTAATAAACATTAAATTACACAACTAACACCTTAAACTTTTGTCATTTTTAATATAATAAATGCTTGATAACATGTAATTAAAAAGGAACTATTATTAAAATTCGTGCCACGTCAGTCAGTTATGAGCCATGTGTGATACACGCGTAGGCGATCATGTATCTTTCGATACATGTCTGACAAGGCAGATTTTTTCCCGCAGTAGATTGCCATTTCTTTCTGCAGTAGACCAGTTGCCATCCAAAGCTATAAAACCCGATCTGACCTGCTATTTACCAATAGCTGGGAGGAGAAGAAAAGGATCCATACCTTTCCCAAGGGTATTAGCGCGTAAGTGAATGTAATGGATTCGACTGGAATTCGAACTCGGCTCTCCGATTCCTCAATCCGAGCCGCTATCCGTTAGAGTAATACACTTTAAAAGAACCGGATATATTCAACTTCTACAGCGAAGCGAACATAAGAAAAGAAAATTGGATGTCCTACTAGGATTTATTACTGGTGGACAAAATCTTAACAGCATCAGATAGGTAGATGACATTGGGTTGATGGCAGACTTCTTTTTCGAGGTTCCGTGTCATTTCAGACGTGGCCAGTCATGGCTCGCCACAATTCCCTGTTTTTAGTAAGTTTTTTATGGTTTCTCTTTTCGTTTTCTTTTTTTTGGGGGGGTCTATATTTCCTAATCCCTGTTCTGCGAACCATTTGCACAGGCTCGTTAGGGAGGTTAATCTCTGCTTGCCTCTGCCCCACTTGCCTTTAATACCACCTGTGAGTATCAAACGTACACATCCCTCTTTCCTCATTATTTTCCCTAGAAATGTTAACTGTCCGCTTTTCTCATTCCACGTGTAAGTGGTCTCAGAAGACATCCTATGCGTTAAGCTTTATAAATGTCAATATACGAGTGTGAAAATATATATAAATGTCGATATATTAGTGTGAAAATATATATAAATGTCGATATATTAGTGTGAAAATATATATAAATGTCGATATATTAGCGTGAAAATATATATAAATGTCGATATATTAGTGTGAAAATATATATAAATGTCGATATATTAGTGTTAAAATATATATAAATGTCGATATATTAGCGTGAAAATATATATAAATGTCGATATATTAGTGTGAAAATATATATAAATGTCGATATATTTGTGTGAAAATATATATAAATGCCGATGTATTAATGTGAAAATGTATATAAATGTCTATATATTAGTGTGAAAATATATACATATGTCGATATATTAGTGTGAAAATATATATAAATGTCGATATATTAGTGTGAAAATATATATGTCGATATATTAGTATGAAAATATATATAAATGTCGATATATTAGTGTGAAAATATATATAAATGTCGATATATGAGTGTGAAAATATATATAAATGCCGATGTATTAATGTGAAAATGTATATAAATGTCTATATATTAGTGTGAAAATATATACATATATCGATATATTAGTGTGAAAATATATATAAATGTCGATATATTAGTGTGAAAATATATATGTCGATATATTAGTATGAAAATATATATAAATGTCGATATATTAGTGTGAAAATATATATAAATGTCGATATATTTGTGTGAAAATATATATAAATGCCGATGTATTAATGTGAAAATGTATATAAATGTCTATATATTAGTGTGAAAATATATACATATGTCGATATATTAGTGTGAAAATATATATAAATGTCGATATATTAGTGTGAAAATATATATGTCGATATATTAGTATGAAAATATATATAAATGTCGATATATTAGTGTGAAAATATATATAAATGCCGATGTAAGAGTGTGAAAATATATATAAATGCCGATGTATTAATGTGAAAATGTATACAAATGTCGATATATTAGTATGAATGTATATATGTCGATGTATTAGTGTGAAAATAAATGTATATGTTTTTTCTTAGACTGAAAGCTGTGCATGGTTAGAAAGGCCAGGAACATGTTAATTCTGGATACGAAAAATAATTGCCAGTTACAACTCGGCAGCGATAGAGGCATTATGCATGTTCCAATTAGAAGTCAAAAACTGCACAGTGCCGTCAGCAAATGAATTTTGACAATTTAGAGTAGATCATTTTTTTCTATTATTATGAAATAATGTAGCTATTTCATTCACAAGTATGATGAAAAAATTAAACCCTCGGTTTACAGGGAATGTGGAAATTCTGTATATTTTGTTTTTAGGTTTTTTTAGTATTTCTTGAAATATGTTTTATATGTCATAAAATATTTATTCGACCCGAACAAAAGTTCGTAACGTTTTTAGCTGAATTTCAAAGGCAATATTTACACATTTGAACGTAGACTTTCGTTCAGACTGCTGTCTTCATCTTTATTGTCATAGTCGCAACCTTTCGGCCTTTGTACACTCCGGCCGTCTTCAGGGAACATGGTCGAGTGGATAAAAGCGTTAGTCGGCGTAATCCAGTGACTTGACCCAAAGAGTTGTGAGTTCAATACCTAGCCATAGCAGGGGTGAACAAAAAACTTGGAGAGTTGAGTTGCTAAAGGGAATTAATTGGAACTGAGATATCTAGAAATGGCATGAAACGTGGAACGAGAACAATCTACCTGTAATGAGGAACAGAACCAAAGCCTTGACGAAGGATCTAATAAACAGAGTGGTCCACAACGTGGCAAAGCGGAAATAAGAATACAAAGAATAAACGTAAAAGAGGATATATATATATATATATATATATATATATATATATATATATATATATATATATATATATGTGTGTGTGTGTGTGTGTGTGTGTGTGTGTGTGTGTGTGTGTATATATATATATATATATATTACAGAAAAGGGTGGATAATTCCGGAAGAGTCCAAATCGAGAGGAGTTAATGGTTATGACACCACCTCCATGGACTAAATAAAGGGTTCGGTTTGAAATTCCAATATACATCACCTGAAGAAGGCCGGTGTGTACAAAGGCCGAAACGTCATGAATATAACAATAAAAATGTGGACAACAGTCCGAACAATGTAAGTAGTGTAAATAGACTTATTCAGTCATATATGTGCCATTTTTTTCACAACTTTTCCGCATCTTTGAAACAGCTTCATGATTCCATCCTCCCAGAACATGATATCATTCTGGGTGATGAAATAGTCTAAATGTTTGGGTTTTTTTTGTTTTTTGTTTTGTTTTTTTTTTGTTTTTTGCGGCGGTGGGAGTACAGGTTTCTTGACAATTGAAGCTCTTCCCAATGAGTGAATTTTGAAGGGAGTGAAATAAATGGTAATGCGAACGTGCAAGGTCAGGTGACGAAGTAGGATATACCAGAAAAGCTGTGCCAATTTCCGCCGAGTCAGTAAAGAGACGTGATGTCAGGCGATGTCCTAATAGGAGACGACACTCTTCCGATGGACCAGTTCGGGGCGCATTTCATCGATTGCTGCCTTCACTCGGTTCAATTAGGAAAAATTACTTGTCTGATTGCTTACTGTTCATTCATTCATTTTCTACGACTTATCAACACTTTGTAGATTATTTAAATCCATAAAATAGTTTTTTATATTGTACGGATTCTTTTTAGATAATAATGGTTCTTACTTAGCTGGAGGAGAAGAGGTGAATTCATACCTTTTCTTAGAGTATTTGCACGTAACTGAATATAATAAACCCAACGGGAATTGGAACTCAGCTGTCAGATTAACAATTCCAAACCGTAATCCATTACACCACCCGAACATCCAAGTTTACAGCACCTGGTATCTCCAATCAGTTACACATCTTCTTACTTACCAGGCTCGACGTTGCTTAACTTTAGTGTTCATGCAGGAACTGGTGTTTCAACGTGATGTGGCCATAAGCTAGTCCTTGTTTGAATTCAATGTCTGATTTTGTGGAAGGAGGTTGTAATGAACAATGGCCTCCCAATTCCACTAGATAAACAACAACACCTTCTTCCGATGTAAAATCGACTTTGCAGTGGTTAATGGTGAATCATTACATTTTCCCCAGGAAATTTTTCGGTTTATATTGCTGTAAATAATCCACTTTTCATCGCCTGCGATAGTTCTTTTCGAAAAAATCGGTCATTTTCTTGCGTATGAATGGATCGTGGTCAAGCGATCAATCAATTTTTCCCGTTAAATCGTGGGATATCTAATCAGCGTAGCGATTCACGTATCCAAATGTTTACAAATGCTCTACAGCACTCATCTGAGATGTGTTAAATATCACTGCGATACCTGTGCCAAGTAATATGTGCCTGGTTTTAATTAGCATTGCGATTTGGTCACTATCAGGGACTGAAAGCCTACCGGAACATTTTGGGTTTTCTAAAATCAAAATGCTCACTTCTGAACTTAGCGGGCCTCTTAAGATCAGTAAAAACTACTATGCCAAAATCTCTCTACATGTGGCAGCATATCTTTTGAAGGAAGGAAGGAAGGAAGGAAAGTATAAAGAAAAGAATAAAAGAATTATAAGAATAAATGAAAAAAATAAGGAAGAATGAAAGGAACAAAGTGGGTAAGAAAGGAATGATGATAAAAAAGAACAAAAAGAAAAGAAAAATGGAATGAAAAAAGGAAAAGAAAGAGAAAGGAAAAGAAAAGGAAATGAAGAGTGGAAGGGAAAAAGGGAAGTAAACGAAAATGTATGAGAAAACAAGAAATGAAAGGAAGAATGAAAGGAAAAAAGTAAGGAAAGGAAAGGAGAGAGTGGAAAGGAAAAGAGGAAAGAAAAGGAAAGAAATAGTTGAAAGGAGAAAAGGGAGAATGTAAGGTAAAAGAGAAGAAAAGGAAAAGAAGTGTGGAAGGGAAAAAGAAAGAAAGGGAAGGGAAGAGTTGCAGGGGAAAAGGAAGGGAAGGGTGGAAGGGAATAAAGAAAACAAAAGGAAAGGAAAGAAAAGAAGAGAATAAAGAAAGAATAGGAAGTGAAGAGTGGAAAGTAAAAGAAAAGGGAAGGAAATATGTAAGAGAAAAAAGGAAAGGGAAGGAAGAGTGGAAAGGAAAAGAGGAAAGAAAAGGAAATAAAGATTTGCAATGAAAAAAGGAAGGAAAAGCATAGGAAGAATGGAAGGGAAAAGGAAAGAAAAGGAAAGGAAACAAAGTTGGGAAAAAGTAAAGAAAAGGAAAGGAAAGAAAGGAAAGGAAAGGAGGAAGGGGAAAAGGAAAGAAAAGGAAAGTAAGTGTGTAAGGGAAAAACGGAAAGGAAAGGAAATAATGGAGGACTGAACCAGAAGCATGAAGCAAGGAAGGAAGTAAGGAAGGAAGTTAAATGTGACAAAATAGCAAATGATCAGTAAGGAATGATGAGAACAAGAAGGGAAAGAAGGAAAGAAAAGAGAAGAGTGGAATGAAAAAGTGAGGAAAAATAAGGAGAGGAATGGGGAAAAGGAAGAAATGGAAAGGAAAAGTGCAAGGGAATAAAGGAAAAACAAGAATGAAGAACTGAGCCGAAGGAAGGAAGGAAGGAAGGAAGGAAGGAAGGAAGGAAGGAAGGAAGGAAGGAAGCTAGATGTGATAAAATAGCCAAATGTGAGAAAGGAATGATGAGAACAAGGGAAGGGAAAAGGGAATGAAAGAAAAATAAAGAATGGAATGCAAAAAAAGGAAAGGACGAATGAATGGGAACATTGAAAGAAAAGGAAAAAAAGAGAAGACAGAAAAAAGAAAGAAACGAATGAAGGATTGAACCGAAGGAAGGAAGGAAGGAAGGAAGGAAGGAAGGAAGGAAGGAAGGAAGGGAGCCAGAATACATCAGCCAAGTCGTTATAATGAAGTCACAATCTCCTAGTGAATAAAACTCCCGAAAAATCTGAGTTCACACCCTTGGTCAAATAACCTAGAAATATACACCGGCTTATTGGATGGAGGCGAAGAGTGGCATCAGAAGAAAGCATTGACAGTTGCTCTGTTCCGAAATTTCCTTGGGGGGACACCGTGAGTAACAAATATAGAAATAGTGACATAGCCACACGGATAAGATAAAAATTATTGTTTATAATTGCTGGAAAGTTATCGAATAAAACAAACATTTTGCGGAATGTTCTACAAAGATGGGGATAAGTCCGAGGAATAAATGCTTAATTGTAGCAAAAACTGGTCATAAAATTAAACATGTAAACTGAGAATGATAACTAGTAACTAAATGTAATATTAGTTAAATTATTTGAATAAAGCATCATTAATTATCCTAATTTTTGTTACTAATATTTCGCTTTTTAACACCAAGTAGTAATAAGCTACTAATTAAGGTGTTTGAATTTTTTAGCCGATGCATTTTTTGTAACTATTAATTTTTTAATTATTTTTATTCTTATTGTTAAATAGGGTTGTACCTATTTGCATATGTTAAGTAGATGATATATAAAGCGTATAGTAAACTAAGAGACAAGCAAGAAATTGACGACTGATTAGTCAGTTATGTGCCATTATGTTATACACGCTGAGGCGATCGATACATGACTGACGAGGCAGACTTTTCACGAAGTAGATTGCCATTTCTTTCTGCGGTAGACTCGGTCTGTACTGCTATGTTAGCCATAGCTGGTGGGGGAGAAGAAGAGGATTCATACCTTTCCCAAGGGTATTAGCACATAAGTGAATGTAATGTATTTGACTGAAATTCAATTTCTCATTCCGAGCCGCTATCTATTACTCCACCGTGCCTCTACTGATCACGTAAAACAACACAATATAACACTTATGTTGTTTTATTTTCGTAGGTTATTATTCATTTTTGATGAGTATTTATTTCATCTTATGTCTGTCGCTTTTTATTGCAATTTAGATCATTTTGCGGAAATTTGTAAGAAAACGTATTTTAAAATCAAATTCGGTTTTAATAGATTTAGCATAAGTCAAGTAAAACGCAAGGGAATAATTGTTTAAAAAAAAAAGACAAGAGCAAAACTTCCGTGCATAAACCAGTTAAGTATTTCTATTTCTAAAACGTGGATAGATATTTGGGGGTTTTGTTTGTTTATTTTGGTTAATATTTAAGAGGGCGAAGATTTACTTGTATTATTGTGAAAAGCAAATAACTACAATCAGTCATACAGTCGTAAATTTTATTTTTATTTTTCTGGACAACAACCTTCCTTTCCCTCTGCTCATTTTCCTTTCTTTCTTTTTTTATATTCTCATAAAGTTCCCCTTCAGATTTGTATTTGATTCTCTTCAGGTTTTTTTCTGTTTCTTTTTTGTTTGTTTGTTTGTTTGTTTGCTTGTTATTTGAGTTGTTTTTTTTTTCATTTCGTCTTCCATTCCTGTTTTTAGAATAATTTCCCGCTTGCCATCGACATTTACTCCATATTTTACGATATTATTTGTTCATTTATTTATTGACTGTTCTGACAGTTATTTCGAACGATAAAAAATGAAGAGTCACAAGAAAAAAGACCCAAGAATATACGAAAATAGCAAACCTGAAGTGCTATATAGCACGAATAGGGGGCGGGGAACCCATGGGTCTGTTTAATCATGGGACAAAAATATTGTGAAGTCAAAGTGAGACATGATACTGGAACTCTACGCTTCTATTCCTAGTTCTTTGTTGAAATCCCAGCAAATCACATCACCGTCAACTTACATATATATGGGTAAGTGAATGACAAAAAAAGAAAAAAACTACGTTACGCATAAAATAAAGTTATTCTACAGATTAATAATGCATTTATCGATTAACTCGGATATATATATATATATATATATATATATATATATATATATATATATATATATTGATGCATGTTTCATTAAATAATATAGACAAGTTTTGTCTATTTATTTTATGCAAATTCCTTTCATATCGGTTCATAAGCTTAATAACATTATCATTAAAAGACGAAAGAAAATCACAAAATTGATACATGTCTTTTAATCCGATCTAAGCTTTCGGCTTACATAAGCCATCATCCAAGATTGTGTGTATATAAAAGTGTCATATTGAGCTACAATTTGTTTTTTTGATTTTTTGACGACATCATAAAGGTTTTTTTATGATTGAGTTGGGCTTTTAAACCTTTTATTTAGACTATGGTCTTTAAAATTTGTATTTATTATTTAATTGTTTGTTTGTTTATTATGCTAATTATTTAATACGAAAATTTGATGATGTCGGCAAAAACCGTTATCTTATGCCTATGGTTTAATAAATTTTCATTATATAGAAACTTAATAATGTGTAGTTTTTCATGTAGGCATAAAAGGCATGAGTCATCCCAGGTTTTATAAGTTCTTGTTCTATTTATAATTTTTCATTTTACTTTTGGTGTTTTATTCATTTCTTTTAAATGCCAAAAATATTTAGATAGTGATGTCTGATTTCTATTTCTAATATTATTGAAGGAGCTTTTGTGTTGTCTCCACCTTATTTTAAATTCATTTTCGTAGACCCAATATATATCATATTGGTGTTTGGACTCTCAATGGATGAGATATTGCATTGGTATACCACAGATTTTACACGGGATATATTTTCCAACGGGCAGTCTTCAGGGTTTCTACAATCGCATAATTTTTCATTATTTTTGTCTAATTTAAGTTTAGGGTTTTTATTAATACTATTTTGGCATGCATGTTTCTCCAGGATTTTACTATTGTGTTTTTTTATTATACTTTCTCGATTTTCAGTGCAACTGTAACTTAATTTTAAGTTGTTTTTATTAAAGATTTTGCTAAGTCTGCTATTTGTAGGAAAGTGTTATTCAATTAAAGCTAGGAATTTATGTCCTAGCTTAATACTAACCACCATTTGGTTGAACGGAGGGGTATTCCAAACGGTTTTTCTTTTCCTGTTTTTCTTCTGGTTAGTACAATTGTTTCTATAATTAATGTTAGCATTTTTGTATCCGCAGTTTTTTTAGAGCTGTGTTATAAATATTACTGTATTGTTGGAATATTTCTTTATTAGCGGAGTTCATGCTGATTCTTTTTTCTATTGATGAGGGTAAATGCTTAATTAGGGATGGAGGGTGGTTAGACTTAGGGTGTACATACAAGGGGTTAGCGTTAGGTTTTCTATAAGGTTTCTATAAGTTGTTCATTAAGTCCAGAGTTACGTCGAGGAAGTTTACCTTTTTTAATTTTATATTGAAGTTTTCTAAATACACTATATATAATCTTTCTAATTTTATCTATTTTAAAATTAGTGGAACTCCTCACTACCATGAGCCCGTCATCTCTGTACAGCCAGATGTCCTTAATGTCTAATTCACGGTGCGTGGTTAGGTTGTACAATATAAAAAGATCGACAAGGTCAGAAGATTCTGTAGAGTCCGAAGATCTCATAGTGATGTCAAAATGGTTTTTGAAACATGAGAACTCTTATGTAGCGGAGAATCATATTTTTAAATGAATAATTATATATATATATATATATATATATATATATAAACTCTCGTCTCTGGATGTTGACTTCAATATCCACTTTTATATTTGCATACGCTTTCTCTTTTTGTCTTTCTTTCTTTCTCTCTCTCTCTCATTCTCTCTCTCCCTTCCAAGTGCGAAACGTTTATAAATCTAACATGTTTCACTTTTATTAAAGCTTCATCAGAGAATACTCTGTTGAAGCTTTAACAGTCAAACATGTTAGATTCATAAACGTTTCCTTTTTGTTCTTTATCCTATCATTCATTTATATATATATATATATATATATATATATATATATATATATATATATATATATATATATATATAAAATATGTGGTGCAGTTCAATTTATATTACAATGAATCATTAATGCAAAAAATAATTGGTAGTATAAAATTAATGATATATCATTAACTTTACTAATTTACTTTTTGTATCAGTTAGGACACAAACATAAAAACGGAATGAAATTGTCGGAGCCTCATACTTCAAAATCGATGGGAGACTCCATGATATATATGTAAAGTTCTCGGCCCGATCTACTTCCTAAAACCTGACTACATGGCCAAATCTCAGAATTATGCTGAGAAAGATTGCTAGACCTTTTCAGCATTCCTGATATATGTTAGCTACAATTCGATTTTACCGAATGCTATCGCTTGACTGTTCCTCAAATATGGTCATCGCGGACTTAAATGATAGCTGTCTACTCGCTAGACAAGCATGACCGTCGCTGATTGTTTGACTTATGCCTAACTGTTCCAAGTAATGTGAAATCAACAGTGACTCCTGAAGCCGGCGAAACCCCTATAGAGTTTTCCGCAGAGACTGCAAACTAAAGCCATATTTTCGGCCCGACGGTTAGACTTTTCAAGTGGAGGATCATTATGAGTTTTCAAATATCTCGTGAGTCCGGAGCGGTTCTTTAAGACTTTGACGCACACATTACACATACTTTGACGCACGCATTACAGGTAAGCGGATCAGCATAATCTGCTGGGAGGTTTTCTATGAGATCCCTGAGGTGATTTTGGAGTCGCGGGTTTCACAAGCATATTCGGCCACCCTCACTGAAGTACTAAAACAATTCACGACAAAAATAACTGAGTAACAGCTGGCTCTACTTCATCTTCCTTGTGAGCAGCTCTTTTTTGGCCTTTGCTCGACTTATTGACTTTGCATCGAATGAGCAACATCCTTCGTATATTTGTTTTCCCATTTTGTTTCTGCCGCTACCTTGTACTTCCGAGTTGTGCAGGTCGAGATCGAATTGCAACACCGAATGTTTGACAGTCCTTGAAACGCTTCATAAGACTCAGACGTACATGCACACACATACAGATACACACAAATTCTCTCACACCCACACACATACACACACACACACACACACACATACACACACACACACACACACACACACACACATATATATATATGCATATATATATATATATATATATATATATATATATATATATATATATATATATATATGTATATGATGGACTCTCCCGTCGAACTCGACGTATGAGGGCCAGACAGATCAGTTCCCAGAAACTGAAAGCCGGACACCCACACAAGATTTGATTATAGTGGCGAAGGCTTTGTGTAGGGCCATCCACACTTTTTGGAGGGACGAATACAGGGACCTGGTGCAACGAATGCCACAAGGTCCCCAAACGACCCTCCGCAGGTTTTGAATTCAGAATTGTCCTTCTCCTAGACCAGTTGCCGTCCAAAGCTATAGAACCCAGTCTGTCCTGCTATTTACCCATAGTTGGAGGGAGAAGAAGAGGATTCACACCTTTCCCAAGGGTGTTAGCACGTAAGTCAATGTAATAGATTCGACTGGAATTCGAACTCGGCTCTCCGATTCCTCAGTCCAAGCGGTTATCGATTACTCCACCGTGCCTCCTCTCTCTCTCTCTCTCTCTCTCTCTCTCTCTCTCTCTCTCTCTATATATATATATATATATATATATATATATATATATATATATATATATATATATATATATATATATATATATATATATTTCTCTCGTTCCTCTTCACTATATATATATATATATATATATATATATATATATATATAGTGAAGAGGAACGAGAGAAACGTGTATATTTAAAAAAAAAATTTTTTTTGGTTGAAATGTGAATTTTTTATTTTAATATATATATTGTACTCTACTTTCCATAATTATGCTACACGTGTTTCTGGTTTAGCGACCTTCTTCTAGCAAAGTGTAGATATTTCACATATAAAAATGATTTTTTTGCGTGGTAGGCATTTGAATCACTACGACGCAAAAAAATTCATTTTTTATGTGTAAATAATAATAATTTTAATACATACACACATACATACATATATATATATATATATATATATATATATATATATATATATATATATATATATATATATATATATATATATATATATATATAAGGGATGTACCTAAAGTCTGAACACATAAGCAAAAATGAATATTTTCAAGAAATAAAATTTTCAACAACATTTTATTGAATCGGAATATTAACAAATAACATCTTCAATATAATTTCTATCATTTGCAATGCAAATGTTGATATGCTTTGCAAGATTCACTTCAACTCGACGCAATAACTCTACATTGGCTTCAATCTTAGCACATTAACTCTTTATGCGTTCAATCAAGTTTGTTGCATCTGTGATTTTCATTGAGTACACCTTCTGCTTCAGAGTACCCCAAAGTTATTTTATCAGCACTCATATATATATATATATATATATGTATATATATATATATATATGTATATATATATATATTATTATTATCATTATTATTATTATATACGTTATAAACATATATAAGGTATCCGGAAAGTTTCTTGGACGCACCAAGAAATCTTTCCTGCAAAATTTTGATATTTGATCATTTGGTTTATTCGTGTTATAGTGTGTACATATATATATATATATATATATATATATATATATATATATATATATATATATATATATATATATATATATATATATATACATATATATATATATATATATATATATATATATATATATATATACACATATATGTATATAGGCACAGGTAGATACCTTAAAATATATGTGCTTTAGAGAATTACACTAAACAAATAACTCTAAAATGAGAAACCGTAATATTACTGATATATTTTCCTCCCTACAATTTTTGCTTCACTTTTTGATTTCAGACTTCAGTTTCGCTTCTACTTTTGTCGATGATTTTTCCCTACAGGGCAAACATGAACTGCTTTAATTTCCTTATTATCTATTTTCTCTCGTTCATAACATAGGAAGCTTACATTCAATATTTGAATGAAAGTCTTTCTTGGTAAACGATTGGGAATAAACTCATCTGACGGAGACTATTCAATCTCCGCTTTCCTTTCAGCTGAAGGAAATTGGAAGAGGGAATTTTGTGAGGAGTGCTTTTAAGATCCAAGAATAATCGTTCCTTCCGAGAAAAGGCTAAAGGAATACAAATCCTTGTTCAATAAAAGGGAAACACGAAGTCAAACCTCGTTGAAACGTGAAAGTCAATTACTATGTGTCTAAAGGTTTCAGCTTAATATTCTAAAATAATACTAAGGGAATGTGTCAAATTGGCTCAAAAAGAAAAACAAACACAACTGGATAGGAACACCGATTCATTTGAAACTTTGCAATTCACGTAAATTCGTCAATGTTCGTAAATGATATGAACACACAGCCAAAATTTTCTTCGGGAACAGTAAATAAGATTCTAGTGGACTTTGAGAAAATGGTTGATAATTTTATCAAGGTCAGGAAACAACAGTGAAACAGAAAAACAAACGTGAAATTTTCAATGCGTTACTAGAAAGGTTAAGAAATTTGGGAATATATAAATAATGATTTGGGCACCTCGAGGCGGTGTAATGGTTAACGTGCTTGTCTCGCTAGAATAATTACGACTGAGTAGCGAGTTCGATCCTCACTGGGTGCCCCCGTACCTTGTGCCACATCTAAGCTACGCTTGACAAATCATTATACATAATGAGTGTACCTATAATCATTGGGTTGATGGGAATGACTTCAAAGACACGTCTAAAAGTTTCGAAATTCGAACAAAGATCGGATGAACGTAGAAAAAAGCATTTTTTATGTCATCAAAAAATATTGAACCCCGTACTGGAATTCTGAGGAATTTGATTCCATCATTAAGCAGATTTACAATAGAATAAAATGCTATCCCGCCACAGTCTGTCTGCTTCACTGAGTGCGTGGGTTTTAGGGATACAGCTATCCTGAACTGCGGTCTGCAAACACTGCACCAAGCATGGAGAACTTGTATGGAGAACTGTCCACCCGCAAAAGGGCACGGGGACAACCTCATCTTCGTTTCAAGGACGTCTGCAAAAAGGACATGATGGTGATGGACATGGACATCGACAGGTGGATAAACGTTGCCAACGATTGTTCACGCAGGAGACGCGATTTACACCGAGAGTTGGAGCGAGAAGAGAACAAACGAGGGCTTTCTGCTGGGGAGAAGTGTGCTCGAAAGAAAGAAAACACGTGATACACTCTTGGGTGATTATGTATCTTCCCTCAACTACCGCCCACTAAAAAACGTGATTTTTTAAAGGGAGATAATTATTAAATTCTAATTTTAAACTAGTATCCTTTATTTATACATTTATTTACTTCAGTCAGTTATGTGACATGCGTGATACACGCTTAGGCGATCATGTATCTTTCGATACATGACTGACGAGGCAGATTTTTTCCCGCAGTAGGTTTCCATTTTTTTCTGCGGTAGACTGGTTGCCAACCAAGGTAAAGAATATATAAATAGTCGAGCTACTATCCAATTCACATGGCCTGAAGATTACATTCAAACATGAAAACATGTCGAATTCTGTGGCCACACCGCTTATATTTACATACGCTCGATGCCGGATATTAAGGACACACACACGCACGCACATCCATAATTAAGAGTGTTCGCTAACTAATTACGTACTTCACCGTAATATTCTTATGACAATATATATATATATATATATATATATATATATATATATATATATATATATATATATATATAAGTGAACATGAACATTGAAGTCAACACTCAGAGGCGACAGGCTGTTTCATGCTAGGCGCAATCGAAACGGCCGTCCAGTGCTTTCTGCATTCTGTTGAGGTTTCTTCTAAAAACTCGATGAATTACTTACTTATGATTATCTCAAATCCCCCTAACAATTTCTTGAATATTCTTGCTTGAAACGGCTTCTAACGCTCTGGATGGTTCGGCTTGGTGATAGTAGTCGTGGCTCTCGGGGGCCCAATCCGTTGTTTAAGGAACTTGGATGAGTTCCACCACGGAATATGTGAACGAGCGGCGCTATCTCGAATTTAATTCGTTACCTCTTCGTCAGCGGGGCACGTGGCACAGTTGGTATGCCGTGTGCTTAATAACGTAACTGTCCGGGTTTCAATTCCTGGTAGTGGATGCGCACTGCTGATGAGTCCCAAATATATTTTTCTTCTAAAAACTCGATGAATTACATAATTATGATATATATATATATATATATATATATATATATATATATATATATATATATATATATATATATATATATATATATATATATATACTTGAACAATGATATTCTTTAATAAAAAGAAGACATGACTCTTCATATTAACACAAGCACACATATACATCTATAGATAGATAAATAATGTTAGTGGTTAATATACACACATAACCATGGAATATTAATGTTTAAGCCTTTTTATTATATATATATATATATGCTCGTGTTAATATGAATATATGCTCAAAATGTATTGTCATATAATATTAATAAGCAGAGATGAAAACAAATGAAAAATATATAATGGTAGTAGTCAATGCGCAATTAACCAATATAAGGTCCTCATATATACACACATGTATATATATATATATATATATATATATACACACACACACACACACACACACACACACACATACGTATATATATATACATACATATATATATATATATATATATATATACACGATACTGATACATATATATATATATATATATATATATATATATATATATATATATATATATCCGATACTGATAACACTTTCCCCGAAAAATAACAGGGTTAAAATTTTTAATTATACTAATTATACATTTGTTTCTCGCTGTTTGGTATAACTCTTAGTTTTAGGCACGTGGCAATCGTCAGGTACAATTGAATAGATAGATAGATAGATAGATAGATAGATAGATAGATAGATAGATAGATAGATAGATAGATGTGGTGTGTGAGCACGTAAATCTATACTAATATGTAGAAGTATGTAGGCAGTATCTAGTTTATTGAAAAATTTGTCTAAAATATTTCTCTCGAGTATCCATTGTTGAATAGACCATTTAAAATGAAGGTAATTGTTCCCTATCTAAATAAAGGATATTTCTACAAGCTTAAATTATCAGCTGCAAAACATGATTCGAACAGCCAATCAAATCCATCGAGTTTTAAATGCCCGGATATTATTTTGATTTATTCCATTTTTTTTTCTTTTCTTTTCTTTTCTTTTCTTTTCTTTTTTCTTTTCTTTTCTTTTTTCTTTTCTTTTCTTTTTTCTTTTCTTTTCTTTTCTTTCAATTCTTATGGCAATGGCGGCCTCCGTCAACGAAATAATAAAATGTACTTGTGCAATTTGGTTTCTTGTTTTTCTTTTTAATTTCTTCTCCGGTGTAACCGGGAGTATGCCTTGAATTAACAATAGGAGAACTAATTTGGCACATTAACGAGTTCTGGTTAAAAGCATTATAACAAAAATATCAATTGAAATATCGGAATATTGCACGTAAACTGAAGGTAAATTTTCTCTTTTTATATTAAGAAAAAAGTAAGAAATTATTCATTGAAAAGAAAAAAAATCATCAAAATGTTATCGTCCACGAGTTTGGAGAATTACACATCTATCAATACAATCGACAATATTAATAGATTATTGCTGGCTAACATGCATATGGGAGTGCGGACGGCGTATCGACGCTTATCAGCGCTAAAACTGTAAACAGCGAGCCGAGTTCTAATTCGGGCCTTGATCTTTTGTGTTCACTTCGCACTAATGCTTTTAGGAAAGACGTGAATCCATCTCTTTGCCAATCGTGAAAAAGATATCGGTTAAATAGCAGAGTAGACTAGACTCTTTAGCCTTGGATGGCAGGCAGTCTGGTACAAGTACAACTTTGAATTCAAAACAGTGAAAGAAGTTATGGTAAAAGAAAATTAAGCTGTTAAGAGTCCTGTCGCCAGTGTTCTGAAGAGACGTGGCTTCTATTTTTAAAGAATATCATTGTTCAAATGTGTTCAAGTATATATATATATATATATATATATATATATATATATAAAAGTGAACATTGAAGTCAACACTCAGAGGCGAAAGGCTGTTTCATGCTAGACGCAATCGTCAGGTCGCCTCTGAATGTTGAATTCAATGTTCACTTTTATATTTATATTTACATACGCTCTATTTCTGATATTGAGCACTTTATCCCATAAATATAGCACACCTTAAAACTATATTTCTTCATATATATATATATATATATATATATATATATATACGTGGACACACTTGAACAATGATATTCTTTAATAAAAAGAACCCATGTCTCTTCATATTAACACAAGCACACATATATATATATATATATATATATATATATATATATATATAGATAGATAGATAGATAGATAGATAGATAGATAATATTAGTGGTTAATATACACACATAACCATGGAATATTAGTGTTTAAGCCTTTTTATTATATATATATATATATATATATATATATATATATATATATATAATAAAAATATATACATATATATATATATAAAAGTGAACATAGAAGTCAACATTTAGAGGCGACAGTCTGTTTCATGCTAGATGCAATCGTGGCCTGACGATTGCATCTAACATGAAAGTAGACTGTCGCCTCTAAGTGTTGTCTTCTATGTTCACTTTTATATTTACACACGCTCTATCTCTGATATTGAGCACTTTATCCCATAAATATAGCACACTTTAAGACTATATTTCTTCATATATATATATATATATATATATATATATATATATATATATATATATATATATATATATATGCTCGTGTTAATATGAATATATGCTCAAAATTTCGCATTAATATATTTATATTTAAACATATGTACATTTATTTATGCGTACATATGCAAATATGTTCATATATATATATATATATATATATATATATATATATATATATATATATATATATATATATATATAAGTGTATGTGCGTGTATGTGCGCGCATGTGTGTGTTTTTATTTTGAGATGTCTGCCTCCGTTACTCTGACAATGCGCTGATCATAATGAGTGTTGACAGTCTAGAAACTGTTCATTATGCCAACTGCTGCCAACCTCGAAGTACCAAAGACGCGTCACGTTTAACTTGCATAGAAATTCACTAAAACGGGCATCCAACCACCCGGAAACCCACCATCCGACTCCTCTCAGAGTTTCTAATTGAACAAAAGGAGCATGTGTGCATCTCCTCGGCATCACACCTATTTACACTGAAATGTTTCTCTACATAGAAACTTATCGTAGTATGCGCCACCGTCTAAAGTTTACATAGACTACACTCGTATTAGTTTTATTATATCTCTTTTCTTTTTCTTTCTTTTTTTTTCCAAAATAACTACTATCTTCCTTGAGAAGTTTATTCCTTGTTTCCTATTTAATAATGGGTATCCGGTTCCTTCTAACTTCTACTTCAACTCTATACTTCTAACGTTTCCGTATGAACTCTTAAATTTTATTTACTAATTATTATTTTTTTTATTCATTTTTTTCTCTTCAGTGGGAGTAGATAGGTTTGCATATCGCCCAGTTTACAGACCTACTCACGTCCTGGGTATGACGATAAACTACATCCGTATCCTGAGTAAGACGATAAACTACATCCAACAGCAAGGCCTCTGATCAGGAGCTATTGAGTAGCGTGGAAACCACCTCTTAATTGCTGGTGTTCCCAGGTCCACCCTGACCCGGGGTGGTAGCATCTGTTAGGATCCCAGCTATGGGTAAATAGTTAACCCCCAAACTGGAGTCAAAACACTATGAAAGTGTAAAAATAGGTTTTAATACGAGAAATACTTTGTAAAAAAATATTACCAGCAACAAATTTTTAAGAAAAATTATTACCAGCAATACATTTTTTTAAAAAAAAATATTCCAGCTATACATTCTTTGAAAAAGATATTACCACCAAGACATTTTTGAAGAAAAAATATTACCAGAAATAGATTTTTTGAAGGAAAAAAATATTACAAGCAATACATTTTTGAAAAAAAAATATTACCAGCAATACATTTTTGAAAAAAAAATATTACCAGCAATACATTTTTGAAAAAAAAATATTACCAGCAATAAAAATCTTGTCGGCATTAAATAACCCATTGAGGGTGATATGCCTTAAACCAAACCAAACCAAACCAGACCAAACCAGACCAAACCAGACCAGACCTATCCGTTCTTTTGAACAGTAGAGGTTCTTCTGTTGTTCCCTGTTTAAGATTGGGTTTGCAGTTCCTTCTAATGTCTTTTTATTTTCTTACACTTCCAGTAGCCCCCTTGCGTCTTAGTGACATTATCGCCTTCCTTGATGTGAATTGATTAAAAATATAAAGCTTTTCTAGTATTTCTAGTTTTTCTTTGTCATACTCTGTCAAATGCTTCTGTGTAATCTCTGAAACATATTTATAGGTTTTTCCTCATTTACATTTCTAGCTCTTATAACCTTCTGATTATAAAGATAATATTGAAAGGTCTATATTGAATCCATTGCCAGGACAGTTGCTACGAAAGTTGGTTCACTGTGTCGTGCTAGACAATTTTTCTCACTAGAATCTATCTTACATATCTATAAGTCTATCATTCGCCCATACTTAGAATATTGCTGCCACACATGGTCTGGTGCCCCTGCTATATATCTAGAGACCACTGATATAATCCAAAGATGAATCAGCAATATTATTGGCTCTGATCCGGCGTCTCGGCTTCAGTTACTTTCTCAAAGTAAAGTTGCTTCCCTGTGCCTTTTCTATAAATACTTTCATGGTAATTGTTTAGATGAACTCTTCTCTGTGGTAGCTAGACTTTTTCAATTTAAGCGCAGTACTAGGCCGGTGACGATGTTTCGTCTGAGTTGAGTTAGCTAGATGTAACCGTAAATTCTATGCTAACAGTTTCTTTTCTTCTGGCTTGTCGTATTCCTCTCCGGCTCCACGCTTTCCCGTCTATATGAATCCTCAAAAATTTAAATGATATGTCTATCGCTGTCTACTGTCCTCCTGATTCCTCTTCTTTTCTTCTTGCTCTTTAGTAAAGTTTCTGTTTTCTAATACTTCCGCACCCAGTAACCCCTTCTGTCTGTTGCTTTCGTTTCTTTTTAACGCATTTGTTTAACATCTCATATTCTCTGTGCCATTACTTAGCATTATTTGCCGCCTCTTTTTCACTAGATCGAGAACTTCATCTTCAATCCAGACGGGATGACCTTTTTCGCCATTGTCACTAGTGGTTCACATAAGGATACAAAGCTTTACATTTGTTCTGTATCAATATATATATGGTTTTACTGCTTTAATTGATGTGGTTGCAATTTTTTAAAAAAACATTTCATGTATCATTGTCTTCAAAAAAAAAGTCCTAACTGTTCTAACCCTGTTTCCAGTCTAATTTTCATACAAGTTCATTAGAATTATTAGGTTGGTGCAAAAATAATGTCGTTTTCTCACATGAATTTGAACGTCAAAAAACGACATTATTTTTGCACCAACCTTATATAATGGTAAGTTTAGTTATGTGGCTTATTAAGCTGATTGTCTGTTTGAGTTCGCATTCATTTGCATCTGGGTTTTACTTTAAAGATGATGGCCACATCACGTTGAAAGCCCGATTCTTGTCCTACCACCGAAGTTAAGCAACGTCGAGCCTTGTCAATACCTAGATGAATGAGCGCTTAGGAATACCGGGTGATGTAAGCTCGGATATGCGAGTACTGTAATGCTCGGAATTTGAATTCGGAGAGGCGAGTTTCAATTACAGTTGGGATCGTTATATTCACTTACCCGCAAATCGCAACCGGGAAAAGGCATGAACCACCTCTTCACTCTTCAACTATGGATTAATTAGTAAGACTAAAATCGCTAAATCATTATTACCTAAAAAAAAAAAAATTCTTAAAATTTAAATAATATCTGGCTTTAAATAACCTGCAAAGGGTTGATAAGCCGTAGAAAACGAACCAATCAATCAATGTTTTTACTATGAAAATATATCGAGTTCATCGGGTATTTTACCGCTATCATATATTTAATTTATGATATCTGTAACTTTATCGATCCTGAAATCATCTGTGGCTAGTAGCATCTCTATTACAATCACATCTAGACCTACTACTTTGATCTTCCTTAGATTTTAATATAACAGGTCTCGCCATGTTTTTTTACAGTTCTAGGCTTCTCCCATCTATTGTCATGGAAGAGTTATATTCGTTCTGTCTTTGTTGTATATTTTGATCATTTTCTCTGCTTAGTGTTTTCTTTTCAAATTTATTCATCTTATTGAAGAGCACGTTTTCTATACTGCTAGTTCTTTTTTTATCTTTTTATACATGCTTCCTCTTATTTCTCTTCTCTCTCTCTCTCTCTCTCTCTCTCTCTCTCTCTCTCTCTCGCTGTTACTAATCACTTAGCTTCCTTTCTTTCTCCACATGTAAATTCTTTTTTTACCTTTTATTACGGAAGTGGAAGATGTACTTCGTTAACTGCATTTCGGAATAAAATACTTTAGTAGCATCGTGATTTCCCACCTGATGAAACGTTAAAAAATTGTTAACGTTGAAACAAGATGTACAGTTTTTTAGTGGGTATGTGCATGTTCTAATGCAACACTGCATAATATATATGTCATCAGTTTTTATATATTTGTACTCACTTCATTCAATACTATTAATTCCTTTCATATTATTCTTCGTAAATCGGTGTCATGTGTTTTGTTACTTGATTTAAAGCATTTCAACTTGTATTTTTCGATAACTCTTCATTGATGCGACGTCTACAAATTTCACAGCTTAACAATTATGGATTGTTATAATATATATACTGCTACTGCTGGCGCAAAACCTCTTCTATGAATTGAGCACTCTGGGTCACTGGCGGGTTTATTCTAAACTACGTAAAAATTCACCTTCCTCTGATAGCTCAGGGGAAAAATCTCAGACTGGTGCCAAATCGGTTGGGTTTCGATCCTGGCTTGAGACAATCGGACGTCTAGCCAAACTGATGAGCTGTGAGACATATATATATATATATATATATATATATATATATATATATATATATATATATATATATATATATATATACTAATAGTAATACTCGTTTGGAAAACACCTCAGATGGCTCAACTTGTAGATATGTCAAAACAAATCGGTACCAAAGAAAAAAATTGGAAATGAAAAATAACGAACTAAAAACATCCGAACAGGGCGAAATAAATCGTCCAGTGCCTTAAGTCTTTAGTCCAAAGAAAAAGAAACCAAGCGATTAATAAGACTCAAACGTAGAGTGCTCAATACGCTAAGTAGAGCAGGAATAACTAAAATAAATCCTAAAGATCCATCTTCAGGATAAGCCAGCTTACCCTGAAGATCCGTTTAGGTGAAACCTAGGTAGGTTTTCCTGGCTCTTTAGAGTTTATTTTAGTTATACACACACACACACACACACACACACACACATATATATATATATACATATACACATATATATATATATATATATATATATATATATATATATATATATATATATGGCTCAATGTGATATGAATGTAAGAAAAGGAAACAAGGATATGGAAGATAGATAACGAATGACTTTTAAAAGTTTAAGTTTATCGTGTTCAGGGAAGCACTAACATGGAAATTTGCTGCCCAATGTAGCCGCTCTCGAAAAAAGAGTAGAACTTCTTCCTTACTAGAGGAATACGGAGAGAATAAGTATGATTCGACTCCGTGTCGTGCCCTAGCTGTAAAATTGTGAACTAGTGGAACTAAAGGATGGGGCTCATCTAAACATTTTTCTATGGAAATAATGATAGAGAAGCGATGGGCACGTGACGATGCGCCTGCGGGGAAAGAGGTTGCAGATTGGCAAATATGTCATCCCCACACGACTGCGGAAACGATTTTGAACTCTATCGATGCTATGGAATGCGAGGATTGGGTAACTCCAGCCCAGATATGGCAGCAATACACCAATCTTACTCTTGTAAAGATAAAGCGTGGCAGGAATCAGCTACTTTCTGGGGTCGTACAAAGAGGTGTGGCCATTTTCCCAGCATCTTCAGCAATGGGCCGTATATGTGACTTCCGCTTGAGCTCTAGAATGATCTTGAGCCGCGACCAGCGTTCAAAATAATGAGCCTCAGTGGGAGATCAACATTTCGAGGATCATGAAATGATACTAGCTTGGCTTTTTTAATTATTTAAGTTTACGAGCAGTTTACAAACATGAGACCAGCTGCGAGGATCTGGACATCTTGGTTTTCTGAGGTGCTCCCATAAACTGAGATATCTTTATAGATTATTTACACTGTTTATATTCAGACTATTGTCTTCGTCTGGGTTGTTGTTATCACATTCTGTCGTTATGCACCCGGCCTTCCTCAGACCGCACCGGGAAGCTGTACAAATACTGCTGGACCATTTGAATTCAATAAGACCTTCGATCTAGTTCACAATGGAAGAAGAAAACAATAATAATCAGCTAGCCTTCCTGGATCTTCTATTAACATGCACAAAGAATGGGTTCAAATCATCCTTATATCACAAATCAACTCTAGGGAGAAATCTCTACTGAATAAAACCTAACACGGGGAAGAACATGACCAAGAAATAAACTTATGACCTCAAAGTAAGACTGGAGGAATATCGAAAAGTCATAATGAGGGTTGAGACAATGAAATCGGTCATGGCTAATCATATATGGCGGGAATGGGGTAGTCATCAGCCCCTGTGGAATGAAGTAAAAATGCTGAATAAGAAAGAACACTGGAGAATTAGACGTCTGAAAGTTTCACAGCATAGGCTAAACTATGACGACCTCTTTAGTAGGGCTAATGTTGTGGAGTTATTTCCACAATAGAAACTGTATTCGGACTAAATGCGTCCTAAATAGGTTAAACGTACAGAAACATTAGGGACTTGTAATAAAGTGTTACGCAGAGTAATCGAGTTGTGGTCGCTGAACACTACTCCTTCTCTCGACTAGTACTGACTCCAACTTATAATAAGTGGGAGAGTATATTACCTATAGACTAGGTGTCTTTCACTATAACACCCCCTCCTAAAAATTTACTCCGTAGGAGAAAAAGTTTTAATTTTTTATTTTATTTTATTTTTTTTACAGAACAAGGAGAAAGGGGAAAAAAAACTTCATTTTTTTTTTCAAAGTGTAAATCCGAGACTTTGTCGCCCACGTTATTTGTCGCGAACAAAATTTTTCTTCCTCGCTATGAGTGCGAATTTCGTCGTCAAAACCAATGGGGAACGAACTTTTTCTTCCTCCTTATGAGTGCAAATCTTCGCTGCCAAAAGTTGTATTGGCGAACGAAAAAAATGTTTTTTCTCCCCCGTATGAGTTCGAATTCTCGTCGCCAAAAGTACGAATTCCTCGTCGCCAAAAGTTGTTGTGGAGTTATTTCCACAATAGAAACTGTAGTCGGACAAAATGCGTCCTAAATAGGTTAACCGTACAGAAACGTTAGGAACTTGTAATAAAGTGTTACGCAGAGTAATCGAGTTGTGGTCGCTAAACACTACTCCTCCTCTCGACTACTCCTGACTCCTACTTATAATAGGTGGGAGAGTTTATTACCTAGACAAGGTGTCTTTCACTATAACAGCAAACATGAAAATAAATACGATATGTCATTCGCTAATAAATAAAGATGAATGACAGCAAGTCTTCAACAACAGCAATCAAAACAAGGCAGAAGCAGCAGTAGTTGCAGCAGTAATCAGCAGGAAGGTCAGGTTTAAGGTTCCAAGTTCACTACAGCAAATTGTCTACTAGATTAACGCGTTGATTCGTGAATTTAGTGACATAGTGTTTGTGAGTTTAATCATTTGGCGTACTTGAACTCAATGGAAATGGACAGCAATAACTGAACAGTACTATAAATAAAGAAATAGACGGTATCTATCGACATGAACAGTGGCATGAAAACAGTCAACCCCCGTAGATTAAATAAAGGGTTCAGTTCTGAATTTCTTGACTGATATACACCTGATCGATATACGCTGGAAGGCACAAAAACCGAAATGTAGTGACAACAACAACAAAAATGAGAACAATAATACGAATAAAAATAGTGTAAATAATGATAACTCCTCAGAAATTCAAAGAAAAATATTCATAGACGTTTATTAATGTCCTGATAATGTTCTTGACCAGATCTATAAAGCAGAGTGTAGGACCTCGAAGAGAACCTTGGGAGGGGTTACATTGGGCTCATCCACTTCAAAATACTGGCCATGGAGCTATCTGAAAGAAAGGGTTTGATATTTGCAGAGACTCTTCCAAAGCTGCGATAGCTGGAAAGTTTGTATAAATACCCCAATGCTATACCATGACAAAATTCTTTGAGGAAATTACCTGAGTGATGAAGCTTCTATCAAGTGCCTCGCCGATTCTGTATAATGCTAATTAAAACTTCAGCTGTGGACCTGGAAGGGCGAAAAGCGTACGGTTTGATGCTAAGGTGGGGATGCTGTTTCTGGTGTGGTGATCAATAACGTCTTGGACTTATTATGCAAATCCCATAAACATCCATAACTCGAATTTGCTTTGAAAGATTTTAAAATTCTAAACGATTATTTTAGACGTCAAAAAAAATTGCTCCGAGGAGCTGCTTTCGCTTGTCCCTAGGCCTCATGAATTACGTCCTACGAGACTGGCATCCCGCTCCCACCCCTACACCATGGAAACTGTTAGATGTAGACGTCTCTTCTACTCCAATAGCTTCATGTCTCGCACATCTCGCCTATGGAACTCCCTTCCCTATTACTGTTTCCCTGATAAATACAATCTCCAACGGTTTAAGTGTAACGTCAATCGACATCTCCAGTTGCCTTGATCTATCCACTTCCCTTCTCCACATCCTTTCACCTTTCATTCCTATCTGCTCTCGCTCCAAATCTTCTGTAACCCCCTTGCCTTGATCGATCCACTGTCTTTCTCTTTCTCCACATCCTCTCCTTTACCACTCCTATTTGCTCTTCCTCCAACCCCTCTATAACCCCTTGCGTGATAGTGGCCTCCAGCCTTGCTTGGAGTGATACGCTTAAAAAAAAAAAAACATTGAGTTACATTTTTAAGTAGCTTCAACATGTTTTATAAAAGTTATTGTATTTATTATAAAAACTGCAATTTGAAGGTATTATGCAAAACCAGAAAATTACTTTTTACTTCAATAACTGATCAATATCTATAATGAACAAATAGCAAAACATATATAAGTGTTTGAAGCATTTAAATCTTAATATAGTGGCCATTCTTCTCAATAACAGCTAGCAATCTATACTCTATAAATAAAGCAAATTCGAGTTATTGAGGTTTATGTGATTTGCATAATAACGTCAGACGGACTGTAAACTCAAAGATGAACCCTCACCAGCGTTCTTGAAAACAACTCAAACAGCTGACAACTTGGGAAACATTTCTCCTTCAAGTAGTGATTAAACAATTTTGCTAAGATTAGAGATAACTCAGGGCTAAGACTCTTCAGTACGACACCAGGGATTTTATCCGGACCTGTAGCCTTCGTAGAGTTTTTTTGTTGTTGTTTTTTGTTGTTTCTTTTGTTTTTTTGTGTTTTTTTTTTAGTCTGGAAACTTTCCGAGTGGAGATTACAAAGCTTTTTGCTCCGTAGGAGGAAAGGAATTAAATAGAGAATGGGTCTGGTTGTCTAATGTGGAATTTGAGGCAAAGTTCATTGCAAATAGCTTACCCATGTCCGATGAAGATGAGATAAACTCAGGACCACAAATAACAGTAGTCACAGACGATTTGCTTCTATTATAGAATCTTGTTATTGATTTTCCAGAGCTCACGGGAACCAAGTCTTTCGTTATCAATTTCCGCTTGTAACTGACTGTGCATAGCTTATCATAGAATTCTCCAGAATTCTTTTGCAATGATTATGGGCAGTTCTGAATGCGAAATGAGTCTTGCTACACCGTTTATGGTGATAAGAATGATAGTAATGTTCACAGTAAGCTATGTAAGCAGCGCATTCAGTCGTGTACCAAGACTGGATATTGAAACCTTTGCCGATATGTTTGTAAGGGATAAAACTTTCAAACTCGGAAAGAATCTACTCAGAAACAAAGGAAACTATTCTGGAATATCTATTTTTGTAAGAATTTTGAGTGAGAAGCTTCAGTAATGAAAGATCTGAAGCTATCCTCTAGAGTATCGAAACATTGTGCTATGAAATGGGACATAGGACGATGTCTTTGGTTTGGCATCAATTTTGATAAAGACAAATGAGTAGTCTGAATATTGCAAGGAAAGTGACACTACAGTGGGACATTTGTTCGGACAGGTTGTGAGAATAGGACTACAAGATGGCGACATGTTATATCGGAAATACTATTAAGCTCATCTAGGTCAGCTCGTATAAACGAATATATTATATTTATATACGAACGGATGGAGATAGATTTACGAGGGAGGTCAGTAAGTACTTAGCTTACCGCTGAGTTATTATCCGAATTTTGATTTGGGAGTTTTACTATCTAATATATGAAATATGTTATTAATTAGTCACTAGATTGAGTGCGTTGACAAGGAAAGGAACTATACTGAAACTTAAATGTTTGTTGTGTATGGTAAATGCTTTTTCATCATTAGGTTATGGACTTACTGATCTAGAGGCGTGTAAATCATTTTTAGCAGAGTAACTGTGCATGTAAATTATAGGCATATATAAGAGTAACTTTTCAGTAAACGATCGTGTAGATAGATAGATAGATAGATAGATAGATATGAAGAGGTTGAGATAGATAGATAGATAGATAGATAGATAGATAGATAGATAGATAGATAGATAGATAGATAAAAATAAAGACAAGAGGAATATTTTTCTTTACTGACTCGTTTCAACCTCTGATGGACTTTATCAATATATATATATATATATATAATATATGGATAAAATAACTGAAAAAAAATTGGGTGTTTTTTTGCGAAAGTATTTATTTATATGTTTTTATATATATTTAATATTTCAGACCACCTCGGTCCTTCCTCAGAAATTAATTGAATTACTGTATTACTGTATTTGGCAGTTTGTTTACATTTTCCAGCGTCCGTCGTTAGACGCGGACGTCACGTGATGTGGAATGCAACTGTGTTTGAATTTTTTAACGTAAATCTAACGATAGTATTTTAGATGTTGTTTAAAAAGGTTTTTTTAACTATATCTAAAGAAATTTTTTAACTATTGAAATATTTATACAGATTTAAAATACCCAAGTCTTTGTTTAACCCTAGTTTATATGTGTCTAATTTTAAAATCCAGTATTTCTCCTTTTTTCTTCGTGTGTATGTTGTGCTAAAACCTGAGTCTATCAATATACATTTACAGTTGTCTAATGAGTGTCCTGATTGATTAAAGTGCTCAGCTATGGAGGAATACGGATTGTTTTGACGTATGTCTTGTTTGTGGTTGTTGAAACGAAATCTAAAATTAGTTCCAGATTCGCCAATATATCCACTATTAGGACATATTGTGCAGAATAGGTAGTAAATTATATTATTGCTATCACGGGTGAGGCGAGGTGGATGTATTTTGATTTTGGAGTTGGGTACAGAAAATTCACTATATGTTATTAGGTGTTTGAAAACTAGACAACGAGTTTTATTACATTTATAATTTCCTGTTTGGTTTGTATTATTTAGATATTTGGTAGAGGTGAGGATAGCTGATAAGTTAGGTGTTTGTTTTTTTGCGTTGATGGGTGGTTTAGCAAAAATGTCTTTGATATTTTTGTTTAATTGGAGGTTCTTGTAATCATTTTTTTAATTTGTGAATAAGTGTGTGGGAACATTGATTATGGTTAAAAACCATGGGAATCCGATTGTTGTTTTTACTTTTCTTGTATCTGAGAAGTGTGTTACGATTTATATGGATAGTTTTATTTAGTGCTTCTTTTATTATATTTATTGGGTATTTACATTTTAGGAATTGTTCTGTTAAGTTATTAATGTTGTGTAGAAAATCTAGATGGTCTGAGCATATGCGTTTGATTCTTAGAAATGAGCTGTATACGATAGATTTTTTTAATTTAAGAGGATGACAGCTTTTGAAGTGTAGGAATTTATGCTGGTTTGTGGGTTTGTTGTATAGACTGGTAGAAAGTGTATGTTTGTTTAATTTTATCATAACGTCTAAGAAAGGGACGGATGTGTATGAATGCTCCATGGTAAATTTAATTGTATCGTGGAAGTTGTTGCAGAAAGTGAAAAAAAAATTTTAATTTTTCTGATCCATGAGTCCATAATAAGAAAATGTCATCAATATATCTAAAATAATGTAATGGTTTAAATTCTGAATTGTCTAGTATTTTCCTTTCTAGAATATGCATAAAGATATTAGCATAGCTAGGTGCCATTTTCGTGCCCATTGCTGTGCCACTAATCTGTAAATAGTATTTGTTGTTGAATTTAAAATTATTATGTGTTAGAATGAAATTTATTAATTGACATATATCTGTAACTTGGTTCTTGAGTAATGTTTTACTAAGGAACTCATGGCAAGCTGATACTCCTTCAGTATGTGGAATGTTCGTGTAAAGGGACGAAACATCCATCGTTACTAGGATTGTATCCGTGTGGACTGAGTTAGTGTTTTGTAATTTGTTGAGAAAGTCAGTAGTATCTCTAATATAACTAGGTATGTCAGGCAGTAAAGGTTTTAGGATGTTGTCTATGTACCCAGATATAAGTTCTGTGAGGGTACCAATGCCTGATATTATGGGTCTACCAGGTGGTATGATTTGAGGGATTTTGAAATTTCATAGATGTTCTCTTCATTATTTGGTTGTGTAATTTGATGTTGGTTGGATGAAAAAATGTTAGTGTTTTTCTGAAATTATTTTTGGGAGTTTATGTAGTTTTGGGATAGTGTAGAATGTTGCTGTTCTAGGGTTCTCAGGAATAAGAGATTTTATGGTGTTCCTTATGTTGTGGTTTAGGTTCTGAGTGAGAGATGATAATTCTGTTTTGAATGTGCTAGTTGGGTCTAGAGGTAAGGGTACATAGAACCGGTTATTTTGGAGTTGTGATTCTGCTTCTTTTATATAGTTTTTAGTGTCTAAGATGGTTATAGCTCCGCCCTTGTCAGCTGGTACGATAATTATGTCTTGGTTGTTTTTAAGAGTATAGATGGCTTGGTGTTCTATTTTGGATAAGTTGTATTTTTTTATCTGGTGTCCTTTGTTTGTTAAGAAGTTATCCATGTGTTGTCCGGCTTTGATGGCATATTGGTCCAAGTGTTGATTACGTCCGATTGGTGTGGTCCATAGAGTGTTATTCTTCGTAGGAGGAAGTTTGGAGCATGATTGTTTAGTGGTGGTGTCTGTATTAGAAGTAGATTTGTTGTCTGAGAAATATTCTTTTAGTCTCAGTCTACGAATGTATTTTTCCATATCATAGCAGAGGTTTAGAGGTTTTAGTGGTTGTGAGGGGCAGAATGATAATCCTTTATTTAATAAAGAGGTTTCTTCTTGGGTAAGAGTATATTTGGATAGGTTGGCGATGTGGTTGTCAGCAGAGGTGGTATGGGTGTAGTGGGCATAATGAGATCTTTGTGGGGTCTGTTGTATTAAATAGTTATTCAGATATGGTATGTGTTGTAAAATTGGGTCCTCAGCAATTAGTTTATTGAGGTTTTGGTTTTTCAAAAATATACACTCTGTCAGT
>OZ038494.1:71623140-71745640 GCA_964036315.1 Acanthosepion esculentum | reverse complement strand
TAGATAGATAGATAGATAGATAGATAGATAGATATTGAATTAGAATCAAGAGATTCTCGCTTGATTTTTTGTAACGCACGATACTTATTGTGATCAGGATTTCCCGCACTTTTTTTTTTTCTGTCTGTAATTTTTTTATTCATATTCATATATATGCTTGTGTCTCTGGTTTAGTATGTAGAATAATTTTCTAATTTTGCCTAAGTCCTACTACAAGGCAAAGTGCACTCGTTGAAAAACAAACCCACTATACTTGCTAATTGTCGTGTGAGACCGGCTTGCTAACCATCACACCCAGATGATAGGCGCCCATGTATGCATGTATGTGTCTAGATATTGGATTGTCTGTAAGTTAGAAACAATTTTGCACCTCGCTGTCTACATCTTTGATTCAGACGATGACGTGCTATGTTGTCTCTTGAATGATTGACTACACTAAACGAAAAAAATAAAGAAAATTCTTACTTATATTATTTACATTATTCGGACTATTGTCCTCATCTTTGTCGCCATATTTATTACAACGTTTCGGCCGTTGTACGCTCCGACCTTCTTCAGGTGGTTGGAATGTTGAACTGAACACTTTATTTCGCTCACTGGGGTGGACTGTTCTAGTTCCACGTGCCATGTTTAATGGATGTCAGTTATCAGTTATCTCCTGTTAATTTTCCCTCTGAAAGTTCTCCACTGCCTTAACCGGGTATTGAACTCACACTCTTTGGGTCTAACCAACGCCTTTATCCACTGTGCCATATGTCCTTGAGGACATCTGTGTATGAATTTCTGAGTATTATAAACCTAATGTCTTCAGCAACCATACACAGATGTCTTCAAGGACACATGGCACAGTGGATAAAGGCGTTGGTTAGATACAGTGACAGGACCCAAAGAGTTCAATACCCGGTTAAGGCAGTGGAGAACTTTTAGAGGGAATATTAACAGGAGATAACTGATAACTGACATCCATTAAACATGACACGTGGAACTAGAACAGTCCACCCCAGTGAGCGAAATAAAGGGTTCAGTTCAACATTCCAACCACCTGAAGAAGGCCGGAGCGTACAACGGCCGAAACGTTGTAATAAATATGGCGACAAAGATGAGGACAATAGTTCGAATAATGTAAATAATGTACATAATACGTCATGTCAGAAATATAGACAGATATTAAAATTCTTACTATTGATATTTTTGTGGCCACTGTCGTAGACATACCGATAGAAGAAAATTGGATATCTATATACTAAAAGCGGATAACGCCTACCTATATTTTGGCCATGTGGTTAAAACGTTACTTTTTCCAACAATGAGATCCAACTTCGAGTCTCACTATGATGAACCGGTCAGGAAGATATCTTCTTTATGGTATGTTTCATGGTGATACGGCCCCAGCATGCGGATCTGTTGGGAAGTGTCTAAAAATGGGTTGGCTCAAAGCTTGTGAGCGAAAATCAGTAGATGGTCGAAGTCTCAAGTCATTTTGACCAAAAGTTTGAGCGTAGTTGCCTTATTTTAAAACCGTTGATCCGGCCAGAATATGCACGTGTGTCGAAGAATCAAGGATGTGACTGAGCATGCACCTGCAGCAATCATTAGCTAACCATTATCTATATTTTCGTTTGTAAAATCTATAAGTACGTACGTGCTTATGAAAAAAAAAGCACGGACAAAAAGAGGTGAACAAAGAACTGTATCATAATCTTCAAAAACAGTTTTCTAATTCTCTCCTAATAGAACCTAAAATTCATCCGCGTCGTCTCGTCTAAAACGTCCTAACTATCTACTTTGCACGCGCGGATAAGGAAACTGCAAATTTTCGTGGTTGCAGGAGGGTGGGGATTTTTTTTTTTTTTTTTACAAGCAGCAATCGGTGAATTAAGTGGGTTGTTTCTTACTGACACAATCTTTGTGGGTAATTTTCCTGTTATCTCTTAAGCACTGATGTCAGGAGAATTGACAAACCGAGCGACTCTGAGTCTGATGTGCTAATCATTGATTCGCAGCAAAGCGTCACTCACTTAAATCTGGAGGTCAAAGGTCCTCGCTAAGTTTGAGTGTCATGATGACATTGTTGCCGTTAGACACGAACTTGGGATTATTTTCGAGGGCTGTTAAATGTTTGTCGTCTTTTTAAGCATGATTTATTTCTACCGGAGATGAAAGCACAAGATTGCAAATTGCTGGCAGATACGCATGCGTATTCGCCTATCCCTAAAATTCCACGAAACGAGAGAGAAACACATACATATGTATGACTAAGAACAGGCAAGCGGACATACAAATATTCAGACATAAACTCACACGCTCTCACTCGTACGCCTATATATAATCTCCCAAAACAAGTGTTAAATAAATTATAAGTGAGAAAAAAGGGCTTGAGAGAGAGAGTGAAAAGGAAAAATGGTATATTAGGCAACAGAGAGGAAGAGAGAGTTGAAATGAGGTGAAAGGAGGGAACAAGAAAATATGAGAAACCAAAACAGATAGATAGATAGATAGATAGATAGATAGATAGATATTGAATTAGATTAGATAGATAGATAGATAGATAGATAGATAGATAGATAGATAGATAGATAGATAGATAAATAGATAGATAGATAGATAGATAGATAGATATTGAATTAGATTAGATAGATAGATAGATAGATAGATAGATAGATATATATTAAATTAGATTAGATAGATAGATAGATAGATAGATAGATAGATAGATAGATAGATAGATATTGAATTAGATTAGATAGATAGATAGATAGATAGATAGATAGATAGATATTGAATTAGATTAGATAGATAGATAGATAGATAGATAGATATTGAATTAGATTAGATAGATAGATAGATAGATAGATAGATAGATAGATATTGAATTAGATTAGATAGATAGATAGATAGATAGATAGATAGATAGATAGATATTGAATTAGATTAGATAGATAGATAGATAGATAGATAGATAGATAGATAGATAGATAGATAGATAGATAGATATTGAATTAGATTAGATAGATAGATAGATAGATAGATAGATAGATAGATAGATAGATAGATAGATAGATAGATCTTTAGTACATTTCCTTCAATATACTTCCTCTATGAAGGCCTGGCACCTGTTTAGTGCTATGTTTCTCTCCTCACGGGTCTCTTCATCTATTTCTGTCTTTCTTTTTGTCTCTCTCTCTCTCTCTCTCTTTCTCTCTCTCTCTCTCTCTCTCTCTCTCTCTCTCTAGCTAGCTAGCTAGCTATCAAATTCTACTTATATATATGTATCTGTCTAATTCTGTTCATATCTATCTTATTCTAATCAAATATATCTATGTATTTTTCTAATTCAGTTTAGATAGATAGATAGATAGATTCGTATCTATTCATATAATAGGAAAGAACTGTTATATTGATGATCCAAATTTGTTTAGTATTTTTGTTTTTATTTTTTTTTAAACAGTGCTCGATATACAATTAGAACCTAGATTATAATTATTTTTTTTAGAAATATGATTCCATCGCGACACAGAAATTACTATGTTTCGCAACTGGTTAGCAGTATTTAAGTTTAATTCTAATATTAAACCTTAATCACTGGGTAAGAGTAATTAGGAGGATAGTATTTAGCAATTGACATTGCATTTAAAGTTTTGCAGATTAAAGTTGGCTGGAAATCATGGAGCCGGAAGATAGTTCCACAAGCGAGAAGTCCCAGAAAAGCGAACTGTTCGCATAGAATTTACGGCTACATCTGGCCAGCTCAACTATAAATTGACGAGATCTCGACACCAGTCTAGTATTGCGCTTAAATTTTTAAAAAGTCTTAGTATCATGGTGAAGAGCAATATTTAATTGCATAAAAAAATCCAAAATGTGGTACAATGGCCAAAATGTGGAATGGGGGAAAAGGTTAATCTTCTTCTGTCTTATAATTAAACTTATCTCGCCACAATCACTGACCCAAACATACTACAATATTCCTCGCGCCAAAACAACGCATTATTTACCGTTCTTACTACATCCACCATAATATCGCAATGCCTGTATGAAAAATCCTAACTAGTCTCTAATATGTACAATTCATGTCTGTGGGGGTGGGGAATATAGTAACAATTTAAAAATCTTATCCCTAATGATTATTTACAAAAACGACACAAAATAATTTACAATAAACTAAATAAAATATATAACGAACAATTACCATGAAAGTATTTATAGAAAAAACGTAAAGAGTCAACTTTACGGCGATGGGAAAGTGACTGAAGCCAAGCCGAGCCAAGCCGAGCCGAGCCGCCAGATTAGGACCGATAATATTGCTGATTCTTCTTTGAATTTTATCAAGAAGCTCAAAGTAAATAGCAGGGTCACAGGACCATTTGTCGCAGCAATATTCTTACCATGGACGAATTGTGGAAATATTTATGATAGATTCTGGAGAGAAAAATTGTTTCACACGACACTATGAACCAACTTTCTTAGCAGCTGACCTAGCAATGGATTCAATATAGACTATTCCACTACATGTAAGCTGAAGGTGCAATAAGTCACTTTCCTGGGGTTTAGCATTTACCATGTTGATGGAAGGCAGGAATGAGTCTCTCGCATGATTAGAAAAGAGAAGTTTAGTTTTGCAGGCCTTAAAATTAACAAGCCATCTTTTGCTCCAGTTACCGACGGGCTTGGGGTCGTTTTCGACATCGGCTGACATTTTGATGGAAGTTATCGGACTAATCAGCGTTACTATGGAAGCAGAAGCAACTGGTTTTTGTCATCAGCGTAGATATCAAGTTGAGAGCTGATATCATCGGCAAGGTTATTAATGAAAATTTAAAACAGAGTAGAACCAAGGATGGAGCCCTGGGGAACACTCGCGTTAGTATGAAAGGATCTAGAGGAATGGCCGCACAGGATAACCTCTATTTCACGATTTGATAGGAAAGACTGGATCAGTTCAAAAATGTGTCGGCAGACATCGCTACTTTTCTGTTTGTGGAGAAGCCCTGTATGCCAAACCTGTCAAAGGCTTTCCAATTCTACAGCCCGGGCTTCAACGTTTTTATCTAGAGCATTATGGACTTTTTCCGCAATTACTGTCTCTGCCTTTTTTAATTCTTGTTTGAATCGGCCATTTGATTTTTTTTCTATTTTTATCTCTTCACTGAAGTAACTATGCCATCTGATCTTCCCCTTTGAATTCTTTTTCTAGTTGATGTTCCCCGTGGTATTTGAGTGTTTAAATTTGAGTTAAATTTCACGTTTGAATCGTTCATCATCTTGACTACAATTAATCTTAATATTTAACGGCCATCTTGTTTTTTTTTGGGGGGTATGTCCTTTTTTACCCTGCTGCTACTAGCCACTCGCTCATGATTCTAGGGACAGACCCCACTACTACCTGTTTCCACCTCTCCCTTCTAATATACTAGAATGTCAGTTAAACATGGCAGAGTCTAAACGTTCTATGGGCCGCATACGTTATCTGAGTGTCCACTCTTTGATATAACAACTAGAAACCTAACCCAGAACTGAGGCTGCTCTGATCAACAGTCACATAATATCGGAGTTCTTGCAGTGCTATGTCGCGCATGGATGGGTGTCCCTGCAAGCACCTCCGGTGGGCAATCCCAAGGGCACACTATGTTGCAGTCTGTGCCAGTTTCTTTACGAAAATAACACACCGTGACTATAAGCAACCAGAGATGCAAAACTAAACCAGCTCTACAAAAAAGACCTAAACCCCTCAACCTTTCTTTCTCCAGCATTCATGGTATACGTTCCAACTTCTGAGATGTGGAATCATTCCTCTTCAAAAAGTCTCCGGACATCCTAGCTCTGTGCTAAACTAATCTTAACTCTTCAATTCCCACTCTGATTTCTCGATTCTTGGCTATCTTCCTCTCTTTATGAAGGACTCTAATGTCCACATGCATAGCATGGGAGTTTATGTCCGCGAACATCTCCCGCTAGCTAGGGAGCTCTCTCTTGAATCTCCGGACCATTCTTACATGTGTCTCCGTCTCTCTCTACTTAATTCAGTCAGCTATCTCTTCCTTCTCTAGCGTTGCCCTTCCCCTCATGACAGTTGCGTGCTAGATAGTATTTCTGATAATATAGACCAGGCCATCTCTTTACACTTGTTTGCAAATATATTTGTTTGGTGACTCTAATGCCCACCATATCAGGTGGCTTAAGCACTGACCTCACTGAAATACAAACCTTGAACTTCTCACTCAAACAAGTTGTGGATTTCAACATGTATTTCCCCAGTAAACTTGATGAACACGCTTCTCTCCTAGATATCTTTTTAACTCTATCACTGAATCATGTCTTACAATGCAGCTCTGCCCTCTTGGCAACTCTGACCATGCGGTAGTGTCTGTAAAATTCTCTTTCCAAGAACCTCCTACCAACCAAATATTTTTCTGTTTTCAACGGGTGGATTGGGACTCGTTCCGTGATTTCCTTTGTGACGTCCAGTGGAATGAAGCTTTTGATCTTCCTATTCAAACATGCGCGTCTGAGGTCTCCTCCTGGGTGAAAGACAGCACCGATGCTTTTATTCCAGCAAGGAAATACCCAGTCAAATCGCGTTCATCTCCTTGATTCTCAGTTGTATGCTCGACCGCTACAGCATCCAGGAATCACTTCTTCCGGTTGTACCAGAGCGACACGTCTGACTGCAACAGACGTCTCTTTGTCTCGGCTCGTAATTAGTCCAAACGTATCCTCAAAGAAGCGAAGTTTCTTTTCTTTTTGCTGTTTGCTGATAGAATGAACCAATGTATAACATCTCGCAAGTTTGTTTCAAGTGATTATTGGCGGCTGAACAACAGCAAATACTCAATCCCCCTCTATTCAATCAATTCGAAATCCTGACATTTATAGCAGATAAGGTTGAATGTTTTGCTCGGAAATTCTCTTCCAACTCAACACTTGACTCATTCGGAGTACCCACACCTGATCTCTGATCCCCGCCCCCCTAGAACAAAGGCTCTACTAAGTGATATGCACATGACCGCGTCACTGGTCTCAGACATCATTTCTAAATTAGACTCTCATAAGGCAAGCGGAAAAGAAAAGAAATGTGCTCCAGAGCTGGTTCCAGTACTCTCCAAACTCTCCAAACTATCGCCTCGCTGCTTCCTGCTTTCCAGATTATTAGAAGTCCTACGCTGTTTTAAGAACTCTAGAGAACCTTCTGATCATTATAATCATCTTATCTCACACAGCCTTCTGATCATTATAAGCATCTTACCTCACACAGCCTTCTGATCATTATAAGCATCTTACCTCGCACAACCTACTCTCAGGCAAAAAATATGGATTTTGCCAGATCTACCGCTGATGTGTTAATGGCCATCACTGAATATGTATATCAAGCTCTTGATAATAACGGGGAAGCTCGAGCTGTGGCTATAGATATCTCGAAGGCGTTTGACGGGGTTTGGCATGCTGGTCTTCTACGCAAGCTACAAGGCTACGCTATTACTGGATGATTGTTTGATTTGATCCAATCGTTACTATCAAATTGTGAAATGAAGGTCTTGACTGGGCTCACTTTAAAAAAACTTTCACACGAACGCGGGTGACCCCCTCCCAGGCTCTATCCTAGGTCCTACGCTTATCTCTGATCTTTATCAATGAACTTCCTGATGTCATCAGTTCTCAAGTAAGCATTTATGCTGATGACAGTACCTTTTAGTCCTGTCTCAATAGTAAATCCACCAGAGCTGACAAAGTTAACCTGGTTGCTGCTCTTGAAAAGGGCCTTCAACCAATGGTTAACTGGGGCAGGAAATAGCTTGTAAATTTGAATGTCCCCAAAACGAAACTAATCTTATTTAACCACCATAGAGAAACTTTCTTGCCCGTCATCAGCATGGATGATGCCAGACTCATGGAGAGCAACACACTGCGCCTTCTTGGCCTCGCGTTTCAACTGACTTGAAGTGGAACGACTACATCGAATAAATAGCTGTATCTACTGCAAGAAAAGTTGGGTCACTGTGTCGTGAATGAAGGTTTTCGCTCGTCGGAGTCCATCTTGCACATTTACAAATCTACCATTCGTCCGTACCTTGAATACTGTTGTCATATCTGGTCTGGTGATCCTGCTGATCATGTCGATGTTCTTGACAAAATCCAAAGTAGGATCTGCAACGTAATAGATCCTGATCTGGCATCTCGACTTCAGCCACTTTCTCCCGGACTGGATGAGGCATCTCTGACTTTTCTACAAATATTTTCATGGGAACTGCTCTGACGAGATTTTTTCACTCGTGCCTGAACTACGCGAGTTTAAGCGAGTTACTAGATTAGCACATAGGTCCCACTCTTTTACTGTTGAATTAGGTAAATGTAACCGCCACTTCTACTTCAACAGCTTCTTTTCTGGCACTTCCCACCTGTGGCACTCCCTTCCCTTTCTTTGCTTCCCTGATAAATGAAATCTTCAAAAATGTAAATGCAGAATCAATCGCCATTTTCTATCTTCTTCAACCACGTTCATCTTTTATCCGTTTCTCAATCCCTCTATATAACCAGTCTTTTCTCTCACCTTCACTCTCTGTAATGCCCTGCGAGCTAGTGGTATTCCCCCCTTGCTCGGGGCGGAATTATTAAAAAAAATAAAAATATTTTTTTTTTTAAAGTACAGCTGTTGACCTGGGGGGGGGGAGCCATATTGCTTGTCAGAAAAAAGGCACGGTGATGAAAGATGATGAATCAGCATTGATTAGGGCTTCTAGGAGTTTCCCAAAAAGAGGCAGAAGGCTAATAGGCCGATAGTTGGAAAGGTCGTACGGTTCACAGATTTCTTAAAAACTGGAACAACAGACGATGACTTCCAGTAAGCAGGAGGCAGCGCGGCATTTATTATACATTTTAGAGAGAACAGGAGCTAGGTCGGAAGCACACTTCTTAATGACTGTTACAATGATACCATCGAGTGGTGGGGGTCAAGGTTAGAGATGATAGCAGAAACCACGGAAGGGGTTATATGCATATCACTTAACAGAAACTCAGTTCTAACTGGGAAATCAGGCAGGGATAATACAGATGAGTCAAGAGTAGAGTTTAAGGAGAATTTACGAGCAAAGCATTCAGCGAATGTTAACGCCTCAAATTGATTTAAAAAGAGAGGAATAGATACCTTACACTTATTTAATACCCTATTACAGAGCCCCCAGTAACCACGTGAGCCAAAGCCGTTAGATGCTATGCTGTGTATCATTCTCTGGGTAAAGAGAGACTTAGCTCCTTCGAGGACTCATTTACATTTATTACGAGTAGCAACGAATAAGGCGCCTGTTGTGACGAGGGCTGTCTCATCGTTTATTAGTTGACATAAAAAAAACAAATCGACCATCAAATATCTGAGTCGTAATCTCCAACAAAGATGGCTTGGAATGTTACGCTCATCAAATCCTGTTTATGGCCGCCTTTATTGTTGATCTTTGTCAAAGGCTTCTGCAAAAAATAAATAAAGTAGGTAACAAATAAGAGGCCTTACGTTTATTGGGGTGATGAAAAATAAATAAATAAATCAGTCTCTCTCTCTCTCTCTCTCTCTCTCTCTCTCTCTCTCTCTCTCTCTCTCTCTCTCTCTTAGCCTCTTTCTTTCTCTTAGCCCTTTTCTCTCTCTCTCTCAGCACCTTTCTCTCTCTCTCTCTCTCTCTCTCTAAGCCCTTTTTAATCTCTCTCAACACCTTTCTCTCTCTCTCTCTCTTAGCCCCTTTCTCTTTCTCTCTCTCTCTCTCTCTGAGTCCCTTTCTCTGTCTCTCAGCATCTTTCTCTCTCTTTCTCTTAGCCCTTTCTGTCTCTCTCTCTCTCTCAGTCCCTCTCTTTCTCCTTTCTAATTGTAACAGTTTGCATTCGCAAACTCTTCATCTATAAAAAGAAACAGATGAAAAATCCCGAAACAATCTTGGAGAGATCAATATTTGCTTAAAAGTGTCGTTAATATTCCTATTTCAACTCAACTGCTAGTCTTTTTTGTACTGTTTATTATTATTATTATTATTATTATTTCCTTCCGGGTCCCAAACAGAGACCTAAGGTCAGAAATGGCTTCCTGACATCTTCCACTATTCATTTTTTGTAAAAAAAGAAAAAAGAAACTAAAATCACACACATTTTACATCGATAAATCTCTTCGTAATGTGTGAACTGTACATGTGAGTATAATTTTTTTGTATTTCTTTAAAGCATGGGATACCAGGGATCCCTTCAGTGAGTCTATCGAAAACTTTTCCAATTAAACCGAGGGCTCCAACTACAACTGGAATAAATGATGTCCTCATGTACCACATTTTTTGTGACTTCCACTTCGAGATCCTTGTATTTTGAAAGATCGTCAAAGATTATTATTAATATTAGTTCCTTTGATTTCTGTTGTATACACATTTCCTTCCGGGTCCTGACCAGTGACCTAATGGCTACATGGCAGTTTCCACTGATCATTTTTGTAATGTCCTCAGGTGCCACATTTTCTAAATTTCCACTTGAAGATCCTTGTATTTTGATAGTTTTTTAGGCTCTTCAAAGATACATTACAATTTACAGGGAACAACATAGTTTTGCACAATTTTTTACAGGTATTATTAGTTTCCATCGCCTTGGTGTTAGCAACACAAAAAGATTTAAACCCGGCCAGGCTGAGACAATTGGCGTATGAATTAATATTTTTAATACAAGGCACTGCTAAAATAAGCACGTGTAACCAAATTCAAACGAAAGTTCTTACTAAATCCTCAGCAGTACCTGACAGTCTCAAACCTTTCCAAAAGGGACAAATACAAAAATATGTAAAGAACACATTTATTATGCAAGCGCGGCGCGTTCATGTAAACACTGGTGCCAATGGACGAACAAAAAAGAGAATTGGTACAACAACCAAGTTCGCGTCCATCTTCATCAGCACTAAACGAAGCGGGAAAACTCATTGGGCGTACAAAGACATCATCTCCCTCGAGTCTGCCATTATTACAGATACCAGCAACATTGGGGATAAAAAGTTTCCATTCATAATAGATACCGGTGCCAGCTTAACTATCATTCCACATAGCTAGGTCATCAGTTTATTAACAGAACCAACACCACTATCTTTAACCACAGCTACAGGTTCAGACATACGCCGGTCCGGACAAATTAAAGCCGTGATAAGCCTACCTAACCTTCGATGATCTTTTCTGTAGACGTTCGTAGTATTGGACATTCAACATCCCCTACTAGGATTCAACTTCCTAAACAATGTTGGTTAATTAATAGATTGCCAACAGAGAACGATCATCGATCCCACAACATCGTGTTCAAAGAAACTAAAAACATTCAACGACTCTATCAACTTAGTTTTAAATAATAATATGCCTAATTTCATTGAAGGCTTTATAAAAAAAATATTTACCAACATTATATTCCCACATACCTAACCAGCAAACACATATGCAAAAGCAAACCATAGAATTGATACAGGCAGTCATGCTAAGGCTAGGCATCTATCAGAAGAGAAAACCCAGGCAGTAAAGACGGAATTTTCAAAATTGCAAAATAATGTTAGTGCATTACAGAATTTGCCCCTCCTAAGAACAGTAAGAATCTTCGCCGTGGCTTAGGCATGGTAAATTTTTATAGAAAATGAATCGCAAACTTTGCAAACAAAGCCTTGACGTTAGCAGAAAATCGCATATGCAGTAATAATACATTTATATTAAATGACTTGTAATTGCAAATATTTAACGATGTTAAAAGAAGACTGAGTGAATTTCTGTCTTTAGCTTTAGATCATGGACACGGTATATGATTGTATATAGATATACTGGTCTCCCACTTGATTGCATATAGATATACTGGTCTCCCACTTGATTGCATATAGATATACTGGTCTCCCACTTGATTGCATATAGATATACTGGTCTCCCACTTGATTGCATATAGATATACTGGTCTCCCACTTGATTGCATATAAATATACTGGTCTCCCACTTGATTGCATATAGATGTATTGGTCTCCCACTTGATTGCATATAGATATACTGGTCTCCCACTTGATTGCATATATATATACTGGTCTCCCACTTGATTGCATATAGATATACTGGTCTCCCACTTGATTGCATATAGATATACTGGTCTCCCACTTGATTGCATATAGATGTATTGGTCTCCCACTTGATTGCATATAGATATACTGGTCTCCCACTTGATTGCATATAGATATACTGGTCTCCCACTTGATTGCATATAGATGTATTGGTCTCCCACTTGATTGCATATAGATATACTGGTCTCCCACTTGATTGCATATAGATGTATTGGTCTCCCACTTGATTGCATATAGATGTATTGGTCTCCCACTTGATTGCATATAGATATACTGGTCTCCCACTTGATTGCATATAGATATACTGGTCTCCCACTTGATTGCATATAGATATACTGGTCTCCCACTTGATTGCATATAGATGTATTGGTCTCCCACTTGATTGCATATAGATATACTGGTCTCCCACTTGATTGCATATAGATGTATTGGTCTCCCACTTGATTGCATATAGATATACTGGTCTCCCACTTGATTGCATATAGATATACTGGTCTCCCACTTGATTGCATATAGATGTATTGGTCTCCCACTTGATTGCATATAGATATACTGGTCTCCCACTTGATTGCATATAGATGTATTGGTCTCCCACTTGATTGCATATAGATATACTGGTCTCCCACTTGATTGCATATAGATATACTGGTCTCCCACTTGATTGCATATAGATGTATTGGTCTCCCACTTGATTGCATATAGATATACTGGTCTCCCACTTGATTGCATATAGATGTATTGGTCTCCCACTTGATTGCATATAGATATACTGGTCTCCCACTTGATTGCATATAGATATACTGGTCTCCCACTTGATTGCATATAGATGTATTGGTCTCCCACTTGATTGCATATAGATATACTGGTCTCCCACTTGATTGCATATAGATGTATTGGTCTCCCACTTGATTGCATATAGATGTATTGGTCTCCCACTTGATTGCATATAGATATACTGGTCTCCCACTTGATTGCATATAGATGTATTGGTCTCCCACTTGATTGCATATAGATGTATTGGTCTCCCACTTGATTGCATATAGATATACTGGTCTCCCACTTGATTGCATATAGATATACTGGTCTCCCACTTGATTGCATATAGATGTATTGGTCTCCCACTTGATTGCATATAGATATACTGGTCTCCCACTTGATTGCATATAGATGTATTGGTCTCCCACTTGATTGCATATAGATGTATTGGTCTCCCACTTGATTGCATATAGATATACTGGTCTCCCACTTGATTGCATATAGATATACTGGTCTCCCACTTGATTGCATATAGATATACTGGTCTCCCACTTGATTGCATATAGATGTATTGGTCTCCCACTTGATTGCATATAGATATACTGGTCTCCCACTTGATTGCATATAGATGTATTGGTCTCCCACTTGATTGCATATAGATATACTGGTCTCCCACTTGATTGCATATAGATGTATTGGTCTCCCACTTGATTGCATATAGATGTATTGGTCTCCCACTTGATTGCATATAGATATACTGGTCTCCCACTTGATTGCATATAGATATACTGGTCTCCCACTTGATTGCATATAGATATACTGGTCTCCCACTTGATTGCATATAGATATACTGGTCTCCCACTTGATTGCATATAGATGTATTGGTCTCCCACTTGATTGCATATAGATATACTGGTCTCCCACTTGATTGCATATAGATATACTGGTCTCCCACTTGATTGCATATAGATATACTGGTCTCCCACTTGATTGCATATAGATGTATTGGTCTCCCACTTGATTGCATATAGATATACTGGTCTCCCACTTGATTGCATATAGATGTATTGGTCTCCCACTTGATTGCATATAGATGTATTGGTCTCCCACTTGATTGCATATAGATATACTGGTCTCCCACTTGATTGCATATAGATATACTGGTCTCCCACTTGATTGCATATAGATATACTGGTCTCCCACTTGATTGCATATAGATATACTGGTCTCCCACTTGATTGCATATAGATGTATTGGTCTCCCACTTGATTGCATATAGATGTATTGGTCTCCCACTTGATTGCATATAGATATACTGGTCTCCCACTTGATTGCATATAGATATACTGGTCTCCCACTTGATTGCATATAGATATACTGGTCTCCCACTTGATTGCATATAGATATACTGGTCTCCCACTTGATTGCATATAGATGTATTGGTCTCCCACTTGATTGCATATAGATGTATTGGTCTCCCACTTGATTGCATATAGATATACTGGTCTCCCACTTGATTGCATATAGATATACTGGTCTCCCACTTGATTGCATATAGATATACTGGTCTCCCACTTGATTGCATATAGATATACTGGTCTCCCACTTGATTGCATATAGATGTATTGGTCTCCCACTTGATTGCATATAGATATACTGGTCTCCCACTTGATTGCATATAGATGTATTGGTCTCCCACTTGATTGCATATAGATGTATTGGTCTCCCACTTGATTGCATATAGATATACTGGTCTCCCACTTGATTGCATATAGATATACTGGTCTCCCACTTGATTGCATATAGATATACTGGTCTCCCACTTGATTGCATATAGATGTATTGGTCTCCCACTTGATTGCATATAGATATACTGGTCTCCCACTTGATTGCATATAGATGTATTGGTCTCCCACTTGATTGCATATAGATATACTGGTCTCCCACTTGATTGCATATAGATGTATTGGTCTCCCACTTGATTGCATATAGATGTATTGGTCTCCCACTTGATTGCATATAGATATACTGGTCTCCCACTTGATTGCATATAGATGTATTGGTCTCCCACTTGATTGCATATAGATATACTGGTCTCCCACTTGATTGCATATAGATATACTGGTCTCCCACTTGATTGCATATAGATGTATTGGTCTCCCACCTGATTGCATATAGATATACTGGTCTCCCACTTGATTGCATATAGATATATTGGTCTCCCATTTCACACTGAGGTTCAGAGGATCAAACTTTCTATTTTGTCTTTAACTGAAAATTATAACTTCGACTACAATTATGTACAATTACATTAGGTCACCCCATGAGTTTAACTGGTAGTAGATCACCTAGTATTACTAGCGGCATGGTTACATCATTGGCAACTAAACCAGTTCCCGTCTTTTTTGCTCAGTAGAGTGGCTAGGCACACAGGAGGATTAAAATAAAAAAAAGACATGCCAAAGAATGAACCTTTTTGGAATGTCACTGACCATCTAGCGCAATTTAGTAGACTGTGAACAGGGTGGCTAGACACCCATTAGGATTAAATATATATTTTTTATACATATACAGGGTGACCCAAAAAACGGGAAATTTTTAACAATCTAATAAAACCAAGAGTGATGGAAGAAAATATTTAATTCATAGTAATTGAAACCTTAAAACATGCCATTTAAGAAACAATGATGGAATTTTCATTTTTTTTTTAAATTACGTCCTGTAGATGGCGTCCTCCTATACGAATGCATTCTTGAAATCTGCTGTGGAGATTCCTCATTGACTGCTGCAACATCTCAGCTGGGATACTGTGAATTTCATTCTTGTTACTAAAATGGCGAAATGTTTACTTGCTCAAGGTCACTGTCTGGCAGTGTTGCCACTTGCTCATGTCTGGCAATACGCATTTAAAAAATTCCCGTTTTTTGGGGTCACCCTATATTTTAATGCCAAAACACTATAACTCATATTGATTGGTTGATTTTCTACGGCTTACCAACCCTTTGCAGATTATTTAAAACCAAAAAAATATTTTGGTTTTAGATTGTAATGAATTTTTGTTTATGTTTTTGGAGATAATAATGGCTTACTGATACAAGTCTGGGAGAATAAGCGGTGACTTCATAACTTTCCCAATGATATTTGCGCGTAAGTGAATATAATGGACCCGACAGGAATTGGAACTCGGCTTTCCAATATAACTCACAAAAGAAGAGAAAGAAAAAATATATAGTCACGTGTGTACAGAAAAGGGAAACGTGAGTAAAAAAGGAAAAAACGGTCTGACTACTGAATATCTGTTGGTTACTGATAACAGAAATTATGCAATTGGTGCAGCCCCACATCAAATAGTTGGAGGAGCAACAATTCCATTAGGCTTCTTCTCTAAATAGTTAAATCAAACTCAAACGAGTTATTAGACTTTCGATAAGGAACTTTTTGCAGCATATTCAGCTACGTTATATTTTAAACATATTATCGAAGGAAAACAAGCTGACGAGAAGACTTTGTGTTGCATTTCGTACTCTAAACCCTGCTAAGTCAGATAGACATCATCAGGTATTTTTTATGAACCTTTTTGTAGTGTCACTGACCATCTAGAGCAATTTGGTAGATTGTGAGTAGGGTGGCTAGACACCCATCAGGATTAAATACATATATTTTATACATATATTTTTATACCAAAACAAAATAACTCATATTGATTGGTTGATTTTCTACGGCTTATCAACCCTTTGCAGATTATTTAAAACAAGAAAATATTTTGGGTTTAGATTGTAATGATTTTTTTATTTGTTTTTGTAGATAATAATGGCTTACTGATACAAATCTGGGAGAATAAGCGATGACTTCATAACTTTCCCAAGGATATTTGCGCGTAAGTGAATATAATGAACCCGACAGGAATTGGAACTCGGCTTTTCAATATAACTCACAAAAGAAGAGAAAGAAAAAATATATAGTCACGTGTGTACAGAAAAAGGAAACATGAGTAAAAAAAAAAAAAAAAAAGAAAACATTTATGAACTTAGTAATGCGTGATGTGATGTGCTCTGATGTGACGTGTTTGATGGGGGCCACATGTTTGGGTTGAAATTTAGGTAGTAGGCTGCCGGCTGGCCAAGTTTCTCCGGAGACCAAGACTGGACACGTCTGTTACCTACCGGATCCTGTTTCTGGATGAGTAAAAATAGGAAGAGGGGGGAGGTTCTTCATTATTTTACCACTGATCGCTGCGGTATGTAGAGGTTGGCAGAGAAGGTGGTGTAATCCCCATAATCTTACGGCTTTCTATGCCTGGTTCAGAGTAATGTCTGTAATATTTTTCAATACGTGGTGTACTGCAATACTGATATATCTGCCAATATATATAGTAATCAATCTTATGTCGATCTTTATTTTCGTTTGGCGTCAAGATAAGTTAGCCAGACACTAATTGGTCATCATTCTCAGCATTTTGTTCGCATAATCTACATATTAGGCCTGTACTGTTCTTTATTATATTTGCTTGCTAATTCCTGGTAAAAAGACTTTTGTCCTGTGCAGCAATTATAAATGTCTCCTCCTCCTCTTTTTAGTTCTGAACTTTACAGTCAATGAAAGAGTTTCGTTCTTTTACACCAGGAGTTCTCAACCTTTTTCATCCTATTGCCCATTTTTCGCTATTTTTCGAGGTAATCGCCCATGCCCATTTGTAAAAATATAAATTAAAACATTTTACTTACATTACTTTTTAATGTTATCCTTGTGGTTGTTGCTTTGCTGCTAGAAAATTTGGTTTGAAATTTGTAAGTTTTAATGTTATGTCGCCTCGAGTACATATATGTACCTTCATGAGATCGCTAAAAAGAGTATAGCATGACGAAAAAGACGCCAAACTTGACGAAAACAAAACTTTATCATCTAAATATTTGATATTATTAAGAGGAAAGATCAAAGTATTTTGGGGGTATTTTTACATTTTTTAATCGTTCCTAGCACGTCCAAAATTTTCGTTAAAAATCTTGTTTTTTTAGTTAGCAAAATTGACAGATAATCGATATCATGACAGCCATTTTTTCCGATTTATAAAAAAAAGAAAATCACAGTTTGAAATTCTTTTAAAAATCAATTATAATTTTTTTCAAAACTTATTTTAAGAAAATCAGAAATTATAATGTTTATTTACAATATTTTGAATCAAGCTTAACTTAGTTTATGCTCCGAAAGGATGTAGTTTGAAAATAAAACAAAGCAGGTCATAACCTTTCGCGTCACTTGACAAGGTGACGAAAGACATTCGTGACGTTTTGACAGCTTACGTGAGGATAATTCCTTCTACGGAAGGAGAGATGTGAAGTTATTTAGATTTAAGTGAACAAATTGTTTACTTCGTTATTTTTAAGGAAAACTTTCAGCGTTCTAATTTTTTTATTTTTTTGTACTTAGCTTTCACCTTTATGTTTACTATGCTTTATGGAAAAAATATTATAAAGAAATTAAAATAAGACTTGATAGTGAGATTAAATTTCATAAGAAATGTATCTAATTAATTTATAGGTACCTTTCTTATGAAATTTTATCAGAAATGTACATAAAATACAAACTTAAATTTCATAAGATGTTACTGATACTTGTAGATACCCTTCTCAGTTGAAATTGAAAAATCAAATTGAATTCTCCACACGTGATTCGCAAAAATAAATCTATATCTCAAAAGGACATTTACGAAACTGAATGCGGCTTTTAACTAATTTTATAATATTTTAACAACTTAAATGTAAAAATCTTTTATAATTAAAGAAATAACAAATAATTGTATTAACAATTCAGTATTTAAGTTAAATACTAGAGAGAAACTCAATCCACGTGACGTTTTTTTATTACACGCATGATACTTCCGGTCTTCCGTAGATGTGATTTACAGTGTTATTATTGACACAAATTATATTTTTTTATATACTGTTGTTCGTTAGTTTGTAAAACGCTTTGGAAATTATAATCTGTAAATATATATCTACTTAATAACAACATTCGTTAAATTTTACAAATGTTTCCCTAATTTTAGAACATAATGTAAAAATAATATATTTCAGAAATAACAAATAATTGTTTTAAAAATTCATTTTTCATGGAAATATCTTTTTGCTTTCAGACAATATTGTCCATGTTCATTGAAATAAATAAAATCAATTAAAAGCTTTTGAAATTAAATAATATTTTTGTTTTATTGAGTTTTGTATGTTACAATTCAGAGACGATTTTCAGGTAGAGGTGGTCCAACTAATAAAAAAACATAATTTGGATTCCTCAAAGCCTTGTGCTTTTAACTAATATAATCACTAATCTTCCCAAAATTGAAATTATAGAGTTTTCGTACGATTAGTTAGGAGGGGGGGGGTAATACATATGAAAAAAAATGTTTTCTGTCATGATTTTAATAAAAAAAACATATTTATAATAAGTTCCATCATTTGTGAATAGTTTCTGAAAGTTTCATTAAAATCTGACAATTATTTTTATTTTTGCAAGATTTTCCAAATTAATGTGTGTCATACAGAAAAAAAAGTGCTAAAATTTTATGTTATTCTACTAGTTCCGGTGATACAAAGAGAAACAAGGTTTTTTAATCAAAATTTAGAATGTTCTAAAAAGAAGGAAAATTTTTTAAAAATAATTAAAAAATACTTTGATCTTTCCTCTCAATAATAACATAAGCATTTAGACGCTAAAAATTTTTTTCGTGAAGTTTGGTGTCTTTTTCGTCATGCTATGCTCTATTTTTAGCGATCTCATGAAGGTACCTATGTACAGTACATATATCAATTTTATTTATTTATTTGGTCAAAATTTTATTGATCACACTGAATCTACATTCAAGCAAAAAAGAGGTTGGGGAACATAGCAGTATTTTAGCCATTTCAGATCACATGTTCGGATACAGCTGTTTCGCTGTATTTGAAAGCCATTATTCTGTTATTCCACCGCTTTCAAATTTGTACTTGCCTTCATCATTCATTCATTCAATAAGTTTTTCCTGCACATTTTCACTGACAGTTTCTATGTCACAACTGAAGGGATCCATTATCCACGAATGGACCTCTAACGAAAATAAATCTGAAAATCGGCTACTTAGTTCTTTTAATTTCACTAAATATTCTACATACTTTTTATTTGTTTGTTCGGAGTGGTGTTCACTTCTGTTAACTCAGCCATCTTATTGAAATTCTTCTACTGTCTATTATAACTCGAAATAAATCTGATGTAATGGAAGAATCCGGCACCCCGATGAATGATTACACTATAGGTAGTAAGTACCTGTAAAGTCAACTGTCTACGAGAGACGAGAGAGAAGTGAAGAGGAGTGAGTGAGAGTGAAGACGCAAGCACGTCCGACCTTCCAATTAGTGGAACTCACTACTATATTGACCTGTGTGTATAACTGTACCGTATTTCATATTGTACTTGTTGTGTACAATAAACCTTTCTTCTAATATCCACCTGGTGTTACTGATTTATTCCCTTAACACGGAACATAACAGTGGCGACGAGGATGAGATAAAACGAACACACACCAACAAAACAGTACTTTATAGGTACTTACTACCTATAGTGTAATCATTCATTGGAGTGCCGGGTTCTTCCATTACATCAAAATCTAATTTTTCAGAAAAGGCTTTCAGAACCCGTTTGCAGTCTAGCAATGTGCATAATTTACCTTAAATCTGAAGTGAAATTACGTTGAACTTTCGAAAAATCAATCCTAAAAAGTAAACGTCACATTTGTGATGTCCGATTTTCTCTGCCAAATTTATCTCGCCAACATTTTCCAAGAAATTAACTATTGTACCAAATAGGTTTACAAATCTGGCCAGAAAGTTTCCTTTCGAAAGCCAACGGAGATCCGTATCGATAAGTCTTATATACAATACTTTCAGAAAGTCTCTAATATTTACTGTGAGATTTTATTTTATTGACTGTTTTAATAACTATTGTCAATAATTCATGAAGATCATGTCTAATATTTTGGCAACTAAATAATGACAATGCACAGCAAAAATAGAAGGACATATATTTTTTAAATGCGCAATAAATCCCTTATGCTTCACAAATATGGATGGAGCACCATCCGTTGCACAGGATACCAAGTTTTCAAAGGTCACTTGATTTTCGTCAAGCCAAGATTTTTCAGCTTCAAAAATGAATAATAAAGTGGTATCAGTTTCTAAAAGTTTCACGAACAACAACTTTTTACACAGTTTGTAGTAATCATCTATATAACGAACATATGCCATAAGAATAGCTCATACCGTAGATTCGTCAATCTGAATTTGGAATTTAGTGTTTCTTTTTATTTATTTTTCAATTAGTTGGCTTCCCACATCTGTTGACATTTCATCAATTCTTCTCCGGTTTGAATCATTGCTCAGTGGCAATTCTTTTAAGACATTTGCCGGATCTTGCTGCAAGACAGTTTTCGTGTGAATTTCAAAGGAAGGCTTAATAACATTTTTAGCAATTGCATGTCCCCCTCATTTTTTTTTTTTTTTGCAATTACTTGCGCTATCTTATAAGATGCAATGAAGCCACTTTTATTTGTTTCTGTAGTTTTTCTTTTTCTTTTTTTGCAAATAAGATGAAAGAAAAGTTCGTTGGTTAATGTTTATCTTTAAATTTTCAAAATAAGAAATGGGTTTTTTCACTCTGCAAGTATGTTTTCTTTTTAAATGCTTCAAAAACCTTGACGGTTTCATCGCTTCATTAGTAAATGAGCTGTTGCAATTAAGGCACATTGTTTGCCTTTGACCAAACGGGCTTTCTACAAAGCCATAAGCCAAATAGTCCTCTACATACATTTCTTTTTGGTACTCATGAATAATGAAAAAAGGGCTAAAAAAATATAGGCACCAGGATAACCTAGCAGCGGGACAACTCGACGTCAGGAAAACTTGACTTTTTTCAATTTTAAAATAAATATAAATATAAATAATTTTAATTATTTTTTTTTTATTTCTAAAATTAATATGAATATAATGATATTATTTTTATAAGTTAATTCAAATAAAATGATTAAATTTTAATTATTTTAGTCTTTGAAATTAATATAAATAAAATGATTATAAATACTTTTTTAATTTTTAAAATTTATCTAAATAAAAAGAGTAAAAAAAATGACTTTCATAATTTTGCTTGATTTTTTTTTTATAAAAATTAAAATAATTTATTAATTTAATCATGTTAAAACCCCAAAAATACAAATTTCAAAATTCAATAATGTAAAGTTATCCTGGCGGCAAATGCTACATTGTCCTGGTGTCGAGTTGGCGGAGACGAGTTGTCTACTCTTGAAAAATATAACACGTAAACAATATTTTCAACTCAAAGTTATTGTCACTAACACTTTATCAAATTATCAATATTATCACTGCAAGTATACTAACATTAAAAATTTGGCATCATCCACTTCTCACGATTATTATTCAAACACTGCAGTGCAATGCGCAAGTCAGTCAGTGATAACAGACGACGCTTGCTACCAGATACTGAACGAAATGTTTCAAAATCATTAGTTCAGTTGAAACATTTAGAGATGTGTAATTGTTTTACGAAAAAAACGTATTTCTGCCGGATGCGGTGTGATGAGCAATCATCAGAAATAATTTATTTCGTCCTTACAGGGTTAACGACATAGTTTCGTAAATGAGAAATCATAAATTTAGAAACGTTTATTAAAATATGAACTAGAAATTCTTATTTAGGAGTGGTTCCACTTACTATGAAAGGAAAGAACTTGTTTGTAAAAACTTATCGCCCCCCACCCCAGAGAAACAATGCCCCCCCCCCCACCTTTGGAAAGTGCCTAACCGGTTTAACCCAAGCCTTGTGAGTGAAATTGGGTAGACGGAACGAGTCGGTGGTTGTGCTAGAGTTTGAGCGTGTTAGCCTTGTTCAGACTGCTGACCACGCTAGATAACGCTCTCTCTCTCTCTCTCTCTCTCTCTCTCTCTCTCTCTCTCTCTCTCTCTCTCTCTCTCTCTCTCTCTCTCTCTCTCTCTCTCTCTCTCAGAAACTGTAACTAAGGTCTGCTCGGCATAGTTGCAGTATAAACCACAGGTGCGCTCTGCGGATGTTGAACAAACACAAAATGTACCTGAGCAGACGTCTGCAATGGGGATTAGCTAGCATCCATAGACTGACATCCCCGGATTCGAGTGGCTGAGCCATTTACCTTAGTAATGCTATGTACATTGTTTCAATTTATTTCCAGCTTTTTTTTTTTTTTTAGAATTTTGGGGTCACTGGGTCCGTTCCAATTATTGTAGCCACTAAGTCACCGAATGGGTTAAATATTTTACATATGCCTCATCCTTTCTGATATCACACCTTTGATTATTTCAGTAAATTCCCTGGGATGTAACACAGATACCCATTAGAGCTCAGCGTTTCAATAATAACAGGTTTTCATCTTTTATGTCAACTAAGCAGGTGCCGAGTTCCATTTCCCAAGAGAAACACAAGTCGAAACTGTGCATGAGTTAATATTACATTAAAGTTAGCGAATATCTTGAGGGAAATTTACCACTATTCAAATTGTCCGCTTCATCATTAATCTTTCACACTCCATACTTGTTTGTGATCAATATGATAGCTGTCAATATAACACCAATTGTAGTAATAACAAAACAAGCGGCAAAAGAAAGGACATTCCTATTTTATCTTTCCTCCCTCTCTATTGTTGCATATGTAAACGTCTGTAGATTTCCTCTCTAGACTTCTATTCCCACCTTTCTCTATTGACCCTTTTTATCTATCTCTATCTATCTATCTATCTATCTATATATATATATATATATATCTGTGTGTGGAGGCAGAAAATTTTCTTTTAAGCATCTCTGATTGAATAAATTACAAATATTACGTCTGCTTATTTTTATCATAATCCTTTCAGATTCAACAATATTTTCCCGTATATTACAATTAAATGAGGCAAGAAATGCACCGTAACAGTGAGAATCACTTTTATTTCCCAATTACTTTCCATCTCTTTCTGAGATCATCATTAGGGTTGCAACTGGTAAGGCAAAAACTATGTGTATAGCTCATGCATAGCTACACATAGTTTTTGTCTTACCAGTTGCACCCCTGATGATGATTTCAGCGAGACGAGCTTGTTGAGATGAAAAGATGTTCAAATTTAACATAGATGTATCCCTGAACCCGCGAATTCAAACCTTTACGAGTAGGACACGCCATGCCATTTACATAGTAGCAAATTAAACACGTTCTCTCCGGATTCCATCGGTGAAAAGTTCGACTCGAACAGCTTCTTACAGCGAACCACTGCTCCGTGGAACCAACTCCCAATAAGATTTTGCCCCTATCACTACAATCTTAACCTTTTCCAGGCTAGGTTTAGCCGCTATCTTCCACTCATATCTGTACAAATTGCCTCCTAACATAATTCTCTACCACGAGTGTCCCCCGGACTTTGTAAAGAACAAACTTGACTGCAAAAAATAAACAATCTCTCTCTCTCTCTCCACTGTCTCTCTCTCCCTCTCTCTCTCTCTCTCTCTCTCTCTCTCTCTCTCTCTCTCTCTCTCTCTCTCTCTCTCTCTCTCTCTCTCTCTCTCTCTCTCTCTCTCTCTCTCTCTCTAAGTTATAAGCTTCTCGTTTCACGCTAAAGAAGACTTCACATCCACGCATAATAGCAAAAGACACATAGGTAAAGTGCTGTGAACCGTAAAATGCGGATCTGGCTCACAGGTGTTAAAACAAAAGAAATGTTCTCTTTAATTTTTTAAATTTCATATTTGAATCAATTGATATGTCACGGAATTCTCCTTACAGAAAATATCCTACGTGACAGCTAAATAAGAATTGTCAGCCAATATGAAACAAGAAATCAGACAGTGAATATCATTGTTTTTAGTCCTTCAAAAAAAGCTATAAAAGGTCTTGTAGTTTATAACTTCATTGTTTTGGTTTTCTTTTTTGTTTTTGTTTTTTACCGACGACTAAGCAAATCTACGTTACTCATAACTCTGACATTTTCCTGTAATAGACCGCCAAGATATTTAACAGTTTATCGACCAATTTCCTTTCACGGGAAAGAGAAATTACAAACTGACTTGAATCTATTGCCTTCCCACGCTTTTGACAGCGGGCAGGCAAGTAATTTCTTCCACTTTGAACATCAACATACACGTTACGATGATGAATACTTTGTTACTCGAAATACTTACACATATGAATGTCTGAGTTTTATATACGCAATCATGTGACATTCAGTCCTCACACAAATACACACAAAATTTCTTTTTTCATACACGCACACACAAATACACACAAATACAAACATTTATGAATGAATACCAAAGGTAAACATTTTCATTCTTTGATGGACTTTATCAAGACAAATGTAAGGATTTTATTTTGCACCAGGTATTTATAAACAAGTAATGATGCCGTTAAGTTTTCAATATTTTTTTAATTTAAGAACGCTCATAAGAATTCTTTATGTTCACTGTAAGAGTCAAGTTAAACTATGGCGGCTGCTAAGTGAAGTAATATAAACAAAATCCAATGGACAAAAGCTGAGTAAATGTTGTTGTTGAATTTTTTTTATAGTGTAATTAATATTTAAATTATTCGAAATTTATAGTATTAGAAATTTGTAATAGTTAATTATATTATTGAAATTTTACGTCTGTGTGTCTTTGTGTGTGTGCTACTCCATAACTCTTTATTTATCACCAGTTGTACCACTTCTTGGTACTCTGACTCACAATGTCCAACTTACTACGTGCAAACATAATAGCAAATTTCAAGAATTGATTCTTTCCATATTGGGGCAATTCGACGTGATGTAATGGTTGTCTCGCTAGATCAATTATGACTTTCTTAGTTATAGTTTTAGACATCACTATTAGTTCGAACTTTATTACAGTGGAAACTCGTATTTAAAATAGACGCCCTATTTTTTATTTTTACTTTAAACAGATTGTATTACGTCTATCGGCCTACGTATTCGATAAAAATCTTAATATAGATACTGCTCTCTCTGGCAGTAATCGAACCTGGAACCCCCAATTGTAGAAGAAACTATCGCTTGACCCGGCCAGTTTTATCACTCGGCTAGTAGAAGAATTAGTAGTCATCTCTTCTGCCTTCTCTCATAGAATTCATATAATTCAATTTATTTTACCACATTTTTTTATTTCTTCTTTGGTTCAAGTAAATGTATTAGATTAGTAGTAGTAGTAGTAGTAAAATGATATTTTCTCCTTTGGTTCAAGTAAATGTATTAGATTAGTAGTAGTAGTAGTAAAATGATATTTTCTTCTTTGGTTCAAGTAAATGTATTAGATTAGTAGTAGTAGTAAAATGATATTTTCTTCTTTGGTTCAAGTAAATGTATTAGATTAGTAGTAGTAGTAGTAAAATGATATTTTCTTCTTTGGTTCACGTAAATGTATTAGATTAGTAGTAGTAGTAAAATGATATTTACTTTTTTGGTTCAAGTAAATGTATTAGATTAGTAGTAGTAGTAGTAGTAAAAAGATATTTTCTTCTTTGGTTCAAGTAAATGTATTAGATTAGTAGTAATAGTAGTAGTAAAATGATATTTTCTTCTTTGGTTCAATTAAAAGTATTAGATTAGTAGTAGTAGTAGTAAAATGATATTTTCTTCTTTGGTTCAATTAAATGTATTAGATTAGTAGTAGTAGTAGTAAAATGATATTTTCTTCTTTGGTTCAAATAAATGTATTAGATTAGTAGTAGTAGTAGTAGTAAAATGATATTTTCTCCTTTGGTTCAAGTAAATGTATTAGATTAGTAGTAGTAGTAGTAAAATGATATTTTCTTCTTTGGTTCAAGTAAATGTATTAGATTAGTAGTAGTAGTAAAATGATATTTTCTTCTTTGGTTCAAGTAAATGTATTAGATTAGTAGTAGTAGTAGTAAAATGATATTTTCTTCTTTGGTTCACGTAAATGTATTAGATTAGTAGTAGTAGTAGTAAAATGATATTTTCTTTTTTGGTTCAAGTAAATGTATTAGATTAGTAGTAGTAGTAGTAGTAAAAAGATATTTTCTTCTTTGGTTCAAGTAAATGTATTAGATTAGTAGTAATAGTAGTAGTAAAATGATATTTTCTTCTTTGGTTCAATTAAAAGTATTAGATTAGTAGTAGTAGTAGTAAAATGATATTTTCTTCTTTGGTTCAATTAAATGTATTAGATTAGTAGTAGTAGTAGTAAAATGATATTTTCTTCTTTGGTTCAAATAAATGTATTAGATTAGTAGTAGTAGTAGTAGTAAAATGATATTTTCTTCTTTGTTTCAAGTAAATGTATTAGATTAGTAGTAGTAGTAGTAGTAGTAAAATGATATTTTCTTCTTTGGTTCAAGTAAATGTATTAGATTAGTAGTAGTAGTAGTAAAATGATATTTTCTTCTTTGGTTCAAGTAAATGAATTAGATTAGTAGTAGTAGTAGTAGTAAAATGATATTTTCTTCTTTGGTTCAAGTAAATGTATTAGATTAGTAGTAGTAGTAGTAAAATGATATTTTCTTCTTTGGTTCAAGTAAATGTATTAGATTAGTAGTAGTAGTAAAATGATATTTTCTTCTTTGGTTCAAGTAAATGTATTAGATTAGTAGTAGTAGTAGTAAAATGATATTTTCTTTTTTGGTTCAAGTAAATGTATTAGATTAGTAGTAGTAGTAGTAGTAAAAAGATATTTTCTTCTTTGGTTCAAGTAAATGTATTAGATTAGTAGTAGTATTAGTTTGTAAAATGATATTTTCTTCTTTGGTTGAAGTAAATGTATTAGATTAGTAGTAGTAGTAGTAAAATGATATTTTCTTCTTTGGTTCAATTAAATGTATTAGATTAGTAGTAGTAGTAGTAAAATGATATTTTCTTCTTTGGTTCAAGTAAATGTATTAGATTAGTAGTAGTAGTAGTAGTAAAATGATATTTTCTTCTTTGGTTCAAGTAAATGTATTAGATTAGTAGTAGTAGTAAAATGATATTTTCTTCTTTGGTTCAAGTAAATGTATTAGATTAGTAGTAGTAGTAGTAAAATGATATTTTCTTCTTTGGTTCAAGTAAATGTATTAGATTAGTAGTAGTAGTAAAATGATATTTTCTTCTTTGGTTCAAGTAAATGTATTAGATTAGTAGTAGTAGTAGTAAAATGATATTTTCTTTTTTGGTTCAAGTAAATGTATTAGATTAGTAGTAGTAGTAGTAGTAAAAAGATATTTTCTTCTTTGGTTCAAGTAAATGTATTAGATTAGTAGTAGTAGTAGTAAAATGATATTTTCTTCTTTGGTTCAAGTAAATGTATTAGATTAGTAGTAGTAGTAGTAGTAAAATGATATTTTCTTCTTTGGTTCAAGTAAATGTATTAGATTAGTAGTAGTAGTAGTAGTAAAATGATATTTTCTTCTTTGGTTCAAGTAAATGTATTAGATTAGTAGTAGTAGTAGTAGTAAAAAGATATTTTCTTCTTTGGTTCAAGTAAATGTATTAGATTAGTAGTAGTATTAGTTTGTAAAATGATATTTTCTTCTTTGGTTGAAGTAAATGTATTAGATTAGTAGTAGTAGTAGTAAAATGATATTTTCTTCTTTGGTTCAATTAAATGTATTAGATTAGTAGTAGTAGTAGTAAAATGATATTTTCTTCTTTGGTTCAAGTAAATGTATTAGATTAGTAGTAGTAGTAGTAGTAAAATGATATTTTCTTCTTTGGTTCAAGTAAATGTATTAGATTAGTAGTATTAGTAGTAAAATGATATTTTCTTCCTTGGTTCACGTAAATGTATTAGATTAGTAGTAGTAGTAGTAAAATGATATTTTCTTCTTTGGTTCACGTAAATGTATTAGATTAGTAGTATTAGTAGTAAAATGATATTTTCTTCTTTGGTTCAAGTAAATGTATTAGATTAGTAGTATTAGTAGTAAAATGATATTTTCTTCTTTGGTTCAAGTAAATGTATTAGATTAGTAGTAGTAGTAGTACTAAAATGATATTTTTCTTCTTTGGTTCAAGTAAATGTATTAGATTAGTTGTAGTAGTAGTAGTAGTGAAATGATATTTTTCTTCTTTGGTTCAAGTAAATGTATTAGATTAGTTGTAGTAGTAGTAGTAGTAGTAAAATGATATTTTCTTCTTTGGTTCAAGTAAATATATTAGATTAGTAGTAGTAGTAGTATTAGTAGTAGTAAAATGATATTTTCTTCTTTGGTTCAAGTAAATGTATTAGATTATTTGTTGTAGTAGTAGTAATAGTAGTAGTAGTAGTAATAGTAGTAGTAGTAGTAAAATGATGTTAAACCACTTCACGTCAGCTGAGAACGTTATCCCGAGAAGACGCATCGAGCAACTTTCTGGGGGATAGCATCGACAATGCTGATGGAAGGCAGAGAGGGATCTCTCAGATGATTAACGGAGCAAAGTTTAGTTTGAGAGGCGTTAAAATTGACAAGCTATCTTTTACCCCAGATAATGACGGTCTTGAGGTCCTTTTGGACATCAGCTGCCATTTTCACCTTGTCGGACTGATCAGCCTTACTATCAAGGCAGGAGTAAATGGTAATGTCGTCAGCGTAGATGCCGAGTTGAGAGCCGATGTCACCGAGAAAGTCATTAATGAAGATTAAAAACGGCGTAGGACCAAGGATGGAGCCGCATTAGTACGAAAAAATGTAGACGAACGGCCGTTCAGGACAACTTTCATTTCACGATTTGACAGAGACGACTGGACCAGCTCAAAAATATGCCTGGAGATACAGTAACATTTCAGCTTGTGGAGAAGTCCTATATAATAAATGTCATCAACCATATTGCCAATATATATATATATATATATATATATATATATATATATATATATATATATATATATATAGCATGATGAGAAGCCACGTATACTTTCTTGATATGTATATAATATATGGACAAAATAACTGAAAAAAAAATTGGGTGTTTTTTTTTGCGAAAGTATTTATTTCTATGTTTTTATATATATTTAATATTTCACGTGACGTCCGCGTCTAACGATGAACGCTGTAAAGTGTAAACAAACTGCCAAATACAGTAATACAGTAATTCAATTAATTTCTGAGGAAAGACCGAGGTGGTCTGAAATATTAAATATATATAAAAACATAGAAATAAATACTTTTGCAAAAAAAACACCCAATTTTTTTTCAGTTATTTTATCCATATTATATATATATATATATATATATATATATATTCGACCCATTTTTTGGCATCTTCATTAGAATGAAAATGATGGACTCTCCCGTCGAACTCGATCAGGCAGAAAGCCCGACACCCACACAGGATTTGATTATAGTGGTGAAGGCTTTGTGCAGGGCCATCCACACTTTTTGGAGGGACGAATACAGGGACCTGGTGCAACGAATGCCACAAGGTCCCCAAACGACCCTCCGCAGGTTTTGAATTCAGAGTTGTCCTTCTCCTAGACCAGTTGCCGTCCAAGGCTATAGAACCCAGTCTGTCCTGCTATTTACCCATAGTTGGAGGGAGAAGAAGAGGATTCACGCCTTTCCCACGTAAGTGAATGTAATGGATACGACTGGAATTCGAACCCCTGCTGTCCGATTCCTCAATCCAAGCCGTTATCCATTACTCCACCGTGCCTCCTATATATATATATATTAGGACCTTGAATAACTTCTTGTTGTTTTCCGAAAGATGGCGTTCCCAGAACTGCGTGCGTGTAGTTTCAAATTGTAACGCATCTATAAGTATTATAAGCTAGATTGAAATTTAGTGTATGTCATTTCGCCGAAGTGTAAACAACTTTGTTTTTCATATCGTTAAACATGTCGGATTTCGTGCCAAAGAAAGAGTATTTGCGGGGAATTTTGGAATTTTACGGCACTACTTTGTTCTAAAGAAATTTGCAGCTGAAGCCCACAGATTTCTTGTTGAGGCTTACGGCGAACATGCTCTGTCGGAAACAACATGCAGAGATTGGTTTAGACGCTTCAAAAATAATGATTTATATGTTGAAGATAAAGAAATCTCTGGCGTACCCGAAAAAAATTGAAGACGAAGAATTGGAGGTATCACTTCAAGAAGACATGTCAGGCGCACGCTACACTTGCAGAATCATTAGGTTTCGAAATGTTTGACTGCATTAGGAATTATTCAAAAGCTAGGGCATTGGGTGCAGTACGAGCTGAAGCCGAGAGACTCGAACGGCGTCTTGTCACGTGTGAACAGCTGCTTCAACGTCAGAAAAGATTTTTTTGTTTTTGCATAGTATCGTGACCGGCTATGAGAAGTGGATATACTACGATTACCCTAAGCGTAGAAGATCGTGTGTAAGCCCGGCCATACATCAACATCGGCGGCAAAGCCGAATATCCATGTTTCGAAGCTTCTGCTCTGAATTTGGTGAGATCAGCTGGGTGTAGTTTATTATGAGCTGCTCAAACCGACCGAAACTATCACGGAAGATAGCTGTCGACTACAATTGGTGCGTTTGAGCCGAGCATTGAAGAAAAAACGACCGCTATACAAGCAGAGACACGGCAAAGTGATTTTGCAATATGACAACGCTAGGCTACATGTTGTAAAATGAGTGAAAACCTACTTGGAAACGCTTAAATGGGAAGTTCTCTCCCACCCGTTGTATTCACCAGAGCTTGCCCCGTCCGATTATCAATTGTTACGATCGATGGCATATAGCCTGGCTGTGCATCATTTTTCATTCCAATGAAGATGCCAAAAAATTGGTCGACTCATAGTTAGCCACAAAGACGTGTCGTTTTAGCGACGTGAAATTCAAATGCTGCCAGAAAGATGGGAAAAAAGTCGCGGCTAGCGATGGACAATACATTCAGTGACATGCTTCTTGCGATTTTTTGTAAATAAAACATTACTTTTCATGAAAAATCAGCGAGAACTTATTCAAGGTCCTAATTTATGTACGAAGAGACTATTACATTTATGATTCTGGTGAACAGAAAGAAAACGAAATCATAGTTATAAAAAAGATTAATACATGATAAAAAAAAAGCTTGAAGGCACATGGCACAGTGGAAAAGACGTTGGTTAGATCCAGTGACATGACCCAAAGAGTTGTGAGTTCAATACCTGGTTACGATAGTGGAAAACTTGGATACGAGAATTAACAGGAGATAAATGATAACTGACACCCATTAGACATGGCACGTGGAACTAGAACAGTCTACTTCAGCGAGCAAAATAAAGGGCTCAGTTCGACATTCCCACCACCTAAAGAAGGCCGGAGCGTACTTCGGCCGAAACATTGTTATAAATATGGCAACAAAGATGAGGACAATAGTCCGAATAATGTAAATAATGTACATAATACCTCATCTCATAAATATACAGATAATGATAAAAAAAAGATAATTTATCAAAACTGTTATTGACATAGATTCGCAGTATAGTAAAAAGCAAAATACACCACCACTATTGTTTGTTAATCTATTTGTTTTGTTTTTATTGTTGTTGTTTTTACTAAATGTTTACCTAATACAAGGCCTAAAAGCCACTCAAGGTAGATCGTTACTGAATAAAGTTGTATGGTCGTAGGGAGATGTAAGCATAAATGCGGATGCGTACGATAGGTAACATTTGATTTTGTTAGATTTGTTTAACTCGTTTTTACGGCTTATCGACCCATTGCAGGTTATTTAAAGTCAGAAAATATTATTCTATTGTTTTTTTTTCTTTTGTTTTGATTTCTTTTTAAGTTAATACTAGTTTAGTGATACAAGTCTTGCTAATTAACCCATAGCTGAGTCGAAGAGGCGGAGTTATAACTTTCCTAATGGTATTTGCGGGTAAGTGAATATGGAATTGGAACTCGGCTATCCGATTAACAATTCCGAACCATTATCCATTACACCACCTCGCACAACCAAGCTTACAGCACCTGGTATTCCAAAACGGTCACCCATCTAGGTACTGACCGTGCTCGAAGTTGCTTAACTTCGGTTATCGTATGGAAACTGGTGTTTCAATGTGACGTGGCTGTAAACCTGTAACATTTAAGTCTAGACTTGAAGAGTAGTAGACTTGTAGTGTTCTGGGAAGCAGCTTCGCGGGAGTCTGTTCCACCAAGCAGCGTCTCTTGTTAAGTAATTGTCCGAATTAAACTTGCTTCTTAGCAATAGAATTCAATAGAATTGAGGATGAATCCCTTCTGTATTTACGGCATACTGGGTCTTCGCTGTAAATGTTTGAACAGATGGAACTACAGAACGTGTCTAGTCAGAACATTTTCTATGGAAATAGCGATAGATAGATAGATAGATAGATAATGAAAAGACATAGATAGATAGATAGATAGATAGATAGATAGATAATGAAAAGACATAGATAGATAGATAGATAGATAGATAGATAGATAGATAGATAATGAAAAGACATAGATAGATAGATAGATAGATAGATAGATAGATAGATAGATAATGAAAAGACATAGATAGATAGATAGATAGATAATGAAAAGACATAGATAGATAGATAGATAGATAGATAGATAGATAGATAATGAAAAGACATAGATAGATAGATAGATAGATAGATAGATAGATAGATAGATAATGAAAAGACATAGATAGATAGATAGATAGATAGATAGATAGATAGATAGATAGATAATGAAAAGACATAGATAGATAGATAGATAGATAGATAGATAATGAAAAGACATAGATAGATAGATAGATAGATAGATAGATAGATAGATAATGAAAAGACATAGATAGATAGATAGATAGATAGATAGATAGATAGATAGATAATGAAAAGACATAGATAGATAGATAGATAGATAGATAGATAGATAGATAATGAAAAGACATAGATAGATAGATAGATAGATAGATAGATAGATAATGAAAAGACATAGATAGATAGATAGATAGATAGATAGATAGATAGATAGATAGATAGATAGATAGATAATGAAAAGACATAGATAGATAGATAGATCGATCGATAGATAGATAATGAAAAGACATAGATAGATAGATAGATAGATAGATAGATCGATAGATAGATAATGAAAAGACATAGATAGATAGATAGATAGATAGATAGATAGATAGATAGATAGATAGATAATGAAAAGACATAGATAGATAGATAGATAGATAGATAGATAGATAGATAGATAATGAAAAGACATAGATAGATAGATAGATAGATAGATAGATAGATAGATAGATAGATAATGAAAAGACATAGATAGATAGATAGATAGATAGATAGATAGATAGATAATGAAAAGACATAGATAGATAGATCGATCGATAGATAGATAATGAAAAGACATAGATAGATAGATAGATAGATCGATAGATAGATAATGAAAAGACATAGATAGATAGATCAATCGATAGATAGATAATGAAAAGACATAGATAGATAGATAGATCGATAGATAGATAATGAAAAGACATAGATAGATAGATAGATAGATAGATAGATAGATCGATAGATAGATAATGAAAAGACATAGATAGATAGATAATGAAAAGACATAGATAGATCGATAGATAGATAGATAATGAAATGACATAGATAGATCGATAGATAGATCGATAGATAGATAATGAAAAGACATAGATAGATCGATAGATAGATAGATAGATAGATAGATAGATAATGAAAAGACATAGATAGATAGATAGATAATGAAAAGACATAGATAGATCGATAGATAGATAGATAATGAAATGACATAGATAGATCGATAGATAGATCGATAGATAGATAATGAAAAGACATAGATAGATCGATAGATAGATAGATAGATAGATAGATAATGAAAAGACATAGATAGATAGATATATAATGAAAAGACATAGATAGATAGATAGATAGATAGATAGATAGATAATGAAAAGACATAGATATATAGATAGATAGATAGATAGATAATGAAAAGACATAGATAGATAGATAGATAGATAGATAGATAGATAGATAGATAGATAGATAATGAAAAGACATAGACAGATAGATAGATAGATAGATAGATAGATAGATAGATAGATAATGAAAAGACATAGATAGATAGATAGATAGATAATGAAAAGACATAGATAGATAGATAGATAGATAGATAGATAGATAGATAGATAGATAGATAAGGAAAAGACATAGATAGATAGATAGATAGATAGATAGATAGATAGATAGATAGATAGATAGATAATGAAAAGACATAGATAGATAGATAGATAGATAGATAGATAGATAGATAGATAGATAGATAGGTAGATAGATAGATAGATAATGAAAAGACATAGATAGATAGATAGATAGATAGATAGATAGATAGATAGATAGATAGATAATGAAAAGAGATAGATAGATAGATAGATAGATAGATAGATAATGAAAAGACATAGATAGATAGATAGATAGATAGATAGATAGATAGATAGATAATGAAAAGACATAGATAGATAGATCGATCGATAGATAGATAATGAAAAGACATAGATAGATAGATAGATAGATAGATAGATAGATCGATAGATAGATAATGAAAAACATAGATAGATAGATCGATCGATAGATAGATAATGAAAAGACATAGATAGATAGATAGATCGATAGATAGATAATGAAAAGACATAGATAGATAGATAGATAGATAGATAGATCGATAGATAGACATTGAAAAGACATAGATAGATAATGAAAAGACATAGATAGATCGATAGATAGATAGATAATGAAATGACATAGATAGATCGATAGATAGATCGATAGATAGATAATGAAAAGACATAGATAGATCGATAGATAGATAGATAGATAGATAGATAATGAAAAGACATAGATAGATAGATAATGAAAAGACATAGATAGATCGATAGATAGATAGATAATGAAATGACATAGATAGATCGATAGATAGATCGATAGATAGATAATGAAAAGACATAGATAGATCGATAGATAGATAGATAGATAGATAATGAAAAGACATAGATAGATAGATAGATAGATAGATAGATAGATAATGAAAAGACATAGACAGATAGATAGATAGATAGATAGATAATGAAAAGACATAGATAGATAGATAGATAGATAGATAATGAAAAGACATAGATAGATAGATAGATAGATAGATAGATAGATAATGAAAAGACATAGATAGATAGATAGATAGATAGATAATGAAAAGACATAGATAGATAGATAGATAGATAGATAGATAGATAGATAGATAGATAGATAGATAGGTAGATAGATAGATAGATAATGAAAAGACATAGATAGATAGATAGATAGATAGATAGATAGATAGATAGATAATGAAAAGACATAGATAGATAGATAGATAGATAGATAGATAGATAGATAGATAATGAAAAGACATAGATAGATAGATAGATAGATAGATAGATAGATAGATAGATAGATAATGAAAAGACATAGATAGATAGATCGATCGATAGATAGATAATGAAAAGACATAGATAGATAGATAGATCGATAGATAGATAATGAAAAGACATAGATAGATAGATCGATCGATAGATAGATAATGAAAAGACATAGATAGATAGATAGATCGATAGATAGATAATGAAAAGACATAGATAGATAGATAGATAGATAGATAGATAGATAGATAGATCGATAGATAGATAATGAAAAGACATAGATAGATAGATAATGAAAAGACATAGATAGATCGATAGATAGATAGATAATGAAATGACATAGGTAGATCGATAGATAGATCGATAGATAGATAATGAAAAGACATAGATAGATCGATAGATAGATAGATAGATAGATAGATAGATAATGAAAAGACATAGATAGATAGATAGATAATGAAAAGACATAGATAGATCGATAGATAGATAGATAATGAAATGACATAGATAGATCGATAGATAGATCGATAGATAGATAATGAAAAGACATAGATAGATCGATAGATAGATAGATAGATAGATAATGAAAAGACATAGATAGATAGATAGATAATGAAAAGACATAGATAGATAGATAGATAGATAGATAGATAGATAATGAAAAGACATAGATATATAGATAGATAGATAGATAGATAGATAGATAGATAGATAGATAGATAGATAGATAATGAAAAGACATAGATAGATAGATAGATAGATAGATAGATAGATAGATAGATAATGAAAAGACATAGACAGATAGATAGATAGATAGATAGATAATGAAAAGACATAGATAGATAGATAGATAGATAGATAGATAGATAATGAAAAGACATAGATAGATAGATAGATAGATAGATAGATAGATAGATAGATAGATAGATAGATAGATAGATAATGAAAAGACATAGATAGATAGATAGATAGATAGATAGATAGATAGATAGATAGATAGATAGATAATGAAAAGACATAGATAGATAGATAGATAGATAGATAGATAGATAGATAGATAGATAGATAGATAGATAATGAAAAGACATAGATAGATAGATAGATAGATAGATAGATAGATAGATAGATAGATAGATAGATAATGAAAAGACATAGATAGATAGATAGATAGATAGATAGATAGATAGATAGATAGATAGATAGATAGGTAGATAGATAGATAGATAATGAAAAGACATAGATAGATAGATAGATAGATAGATAGATAGATAGATAGATAGATAGATAGATAGATAGATAATGAAAAGACATAGATAGATAGATAGATAGATAGATAGATAGATAGATAGATAGATAGATAGATAATGAAAAGACATAGATAGATAGATAGATAGATAGATAGATAGATAGATAGATAGATAGATAGATAGATAATGAAAAGACATAGATAGATAGATAGATAGATAGATAGATAGATAGATAGATAGATAGATAGATAATGAAAAGACATAGATAGATAGATAGATAGATAGATAGATAGATAGATAGATAGATAGATAGATAGGTAGATAGATAGATAGATAATGAAAAGACATAGATAGATAGATAGATAGATAGATAGATAGATAGATAGATAGATAGATAGATAGATAATGAAAAGACATAGATAGATAGATAGATAGATAGATAGATAGATAGATAGATAGATAGATAATGAAAAGACATAGATAGATAGATAGATAGATAGATAGATAGATAGATAGATAGATAGATAGATAGATAGATAGATAGATAGATAATGAAAAGACATAGATAGATAGATAGATAGATAATGAAAAGACTGAGATAGATAGATAGATAGATAGATAGATAATGAAAAGACATAGATAGATAGATAGATAGATAGATAGATAGATAGATAGATAGATAGATAGATAGATAATGAAAAGACTGAGATAGATAGATAGATAGATAGATAGATAGATAGATAGATAGATAGATAGATAGATAGATAGATAAGAACAGGCTAAAATAGATAAATAGATCGATGGATGTGATTTATTCTTTTTCAGTATGTTATTAACAATAATTACGTTTTATTCCATTACCTTTTCGACATTTTAGTCATAAGATTTCGAAAATCAGAAATTTCGGCCCCAAATTTTAACCAATGACAATGATTTCAAGGTGTGTTGAAAACTTATCCGAAACCCTAAGTCAGAAAACTCACATCAAACTTGTTTTTATTCATTGGAAAAATTTCAATCCACATAGAGGCAATTTGAAATTTAAGAAATCTCAATATATTTTAACAGAATGAAATGATAAGCAAAAAATCAAATATGGAGGCCTACAATAATCATATCCAGCTGCAGGACATTATCCACGTTTGCATCCTATCATCACTTATGCTGAAAATGGATTTTGTATAATTAGCAAAAAAAATATCTATGCAAGAGCTGAATACAGATAAGAAGATAAAAATCTTAATGAAATTGTGTTATCATTATTTCTGTTTTCTGGAGGGTTATCGGGAACATTTGATAGCAGTGGCTTCATATTTTTTCTCAAAGTGCCCAGAATATATATATATATATATATATATATATATATATATATATATATATATATATATATATATATATATATATATATCTGTGTGTGTATGTGTGTGTGTGTGTGTCCGCCCGCGTACGTGCGTATTTGATTAAAATTTACCTTTAGTTTGTTGATGTATACTTTATACCTATCTATCAGTTTCATATATATATACATATATATATCATATATATATACATGTATATATATATATATATATATATATATATATATATATATATATATATATATATATATACATACATACATGTATATATCGTATATTTATATATCATATATATATACATGTATATATCCTATACATGTATATATCATATATATATATATATATCATATATATACATGTATATATCATGTATATATATATATATCATATATATATACATGTATATATCATATATATATATATATCTCATATATATACATGTATATATCATATATATATATATATATATATATATATATATATATATATATATATATATATATCATATATATGTGCGTTCGCGTGTGCATATTTGATTAATATTTACCTCAGTCTGTTGATGTGTACTTTATAACTATCCATCAGTTTCACACATATATATATGTGTGTATGTGTGTGTGTGTGCGTGTGTTTTATTTGATTCATATTTACCTCAGTCTGTTGATGTATACTTTATAACTATCTAGCTCTCGGTTTTATCTCTCCTCATCTATTCATTATCTAAATTTTATTTATTCTTAATGCCATGTGCCTTCAGGGCGTAGGCGATCATGGCTCTCCACAGATTCCATTTCTTTATTATGTGCGAATTGCTATGATCTCTTTGAAAAGATAATGGAGTAGTCTCCTGTTGCCGTCACCATGTTGTTGACTTCAAGGTAGTCTTTCACCGAGTCACTCTGCAAAGCAAGGCTAGAAATGCATATTAACCCATAGATGGAGCGAGGAGACAGATTTATGCCCTTCACAATTGACTTTTCCAATTCCACTTTCCGAACCGATAACTGGTACTTCAACAGCACATCCGTAGACGCCTACTTAAATATCTCCGTCCTGGGTGTGACGATAAACTACATCCGGCAGCAAGGCCTCTGATCGGAAGGTTTTGAGAAGCGTGGAACTACCTCTTAATTGCAATTATTCCCTGACCCGGGGAAGTATCACCTGTTAGAGCAAACAGTTAAACCCCAAAATGGAGTCAAAACACTATGAAAGTATAAAAAAATAATTTTTATACTAAAAATACCAGCAATACATTTTTGGGGAAAAAATTTACTAGCAATACTTTTTGAAAAAAAATTACCAGCAAATTTTTTTGGAAAAAACAAAATTGCCAGCAAATTTTTTTGGAAAAACCAAAATTGCCAGCAAATTTTTTTGGAAAAACCAAAATTGCCAGCAAATGTTTTTGGGAAAAACCAAAATTACCAGCAAATTTTTTTGGAAAAACCAAAATTGCCAGCAAATTTTTTTGGAAAAACCAAAATTACCAGCAAATTTTTTTGGAAAAACCAAAATTGCCAGCAAATTTTTTGAAAAACCAAAATTGCCAGCAATACTTTTTTGAAGAACAAAAAATTACTAGCATCACTTTACCAACTTCCCTCACAATAAAACTAAAATTAACAAAATAAAACACTCCGGTGGTAATCGTAAATCATTTGTTTGTCATCCACATAGAACAATGATTTTTATATCTCATTTGCTAATTGTAAATGCACCGAGTTGAATGATTGACAAGTTAACTGCACAAAATGGGTTGAAAAGAAACTATTTAACATAAAACAAAATTATTTTTAAAGAAATCAAAGATAAAGCCGTTGTAGAAGAAAAAAGAGAAACTGGAAAAGAAATTGATCATAGGGTAGATATATATAGACAAGTTGAGATAAACCCTGTTGTTTGCCAAGTTTAACCAAGTTTGGCACAAGGTAAACCATTAGTGTAGCATATAAGGACTGAACTCGTTACACGCCCGAACTGTTTCGTGAGATAATCATACGAATCGTCGGGCTACGGTAGGCACGCACATTGTATATTTATTTATTAAGCTTAACATAAGCAGTTAGGATCGAGAACCCACCACACTAACGAATTGATTTATTAAATTTAAACTACTAAATTTCACGCTCCATATCCACTTGAAATTTACTTAGCACAAAGCCATTTTATTGGAGCGCCCAGTGAGTATAGAATTCACAATAAGTGCAAATTGGCTTCTCTATTTATGTGCCGTGTCCCCTCTGGACGTAGACGATCATGGTTCTCCACAATTTCCTGTCCCTTGCCTCTCTAAATAAATTATATTTTTTCGTTATTTCGAAACCCAGTTCCGCCATCCATTTTTTCAAGTATGTTATGTGCTGTCCTTTTTGTCTTCAGTCCGTCCTGTGAGTAACAGATTTTCCAAGCCCTCTTTCCTCACTATGTGCTTCCCCATAAATTTCAAATTTCATCCTGATGTTAAGAATAATTTTCCTTTTCGTTTCCCTTTTCTCTAAAACCTCGTCGTTGCTCACATGTTCGGTCCATGTTATCCTCAGCATCCTTCTGTAGAACCACATTTCTGTTGCTTCAAGTTTCTTCTTCATCTTTGAGGAAATGTCCAGCATTTACTGCCACACAGGAGGACAGTTATCACATAAAGTCCAACACGAAGTTTTTCTAATTTCTTAATACTCTGCTTAGCTTGTGGAATGCATCTTTGGCTATCCTAAGGGTCTCATTTTCCATCCTCTGTTAAAACACTTCCCAGATATTTAATTTTTATGCTTGGTTGATTTTGGTATCTCCCATTTGAAATTTGCATTTTGTGACCAGCCTTTTACTAATAACCATGCATTCTGTCTTTGTTTGTAGTGTATATTTAGTCCTTTCTTCTTGCTTTCCTTCACTACCTTCTCTCAGAGCTTTTGTAGTTTTCTTTCAGTTTGCTTTCATCACTGTGTGACCAAAATCAATTAATTACTCCGTTACGGTATACCCCCAAGGCTGAGGCAGATAGATACCACCCTCTTTGTCCCCGTCCTGAGATCTGTTCATACCATCTCGTTAAGTCGGTTTCTCGCAGTTTCCCCCACTTCTCTTTCTTTCAGCGTGTCCTGTGAGTGTTAAAAGGTCCTCTTGCCCCATTACACGTCCCAGAAGTTTCAACTATCTCATTCTGGTTGTAATTAGTCCTGTTTTCCTTAAGACTTCCTCATTTTTCATATGTTCTGTCCATGATATTCTTGGCATTCGTCGGTAGAACCACATTTCCGTCGCTGCAATCTTCTTCCACATGAAGAAATTGTCCAGCATTCACTGACATGAAGGCGATTAGATATTACATAGCAATTCGAAAACTCTTCTTTTTTTATCCTAACGATATTTTTTGTTTAGTTTTTGAAAGACATTGTAATGATCATCATCACGCACATACATACATATTTATGCAAATTCAAATTATACAACAACAAACATTCATTGGATAATAAATCAACACTACTGTGTAATGGACAATTTATAAATCGCAGCTATGCGACAATTTTATAATCGCTATATTTTCATGTGGTCGATTTTGAGCACTTTTAGGAGAATCGGATCCCAATAGCCTTCTCAGCTTAGTAAATATTTTCAGGAAATATCAGCTTCTAATTGGTCAATAAACACACAAGTGGGCGTTGCAATCCACCCATGCACAATATATATTTTCCAGCGCGTGACTAAGTTAAGTTTCCCGCCAAGTTCTTATGATCCTGTCACATGATTACATTATCTATAAATAGCAAACACGAGTTTGCCTTTTTCTCTTTTTTCTCTCTTCTTGCTGTAAAATGTAGTCCCAGAGAATTATCGTCTCGACCGTACGGTCAGACGTTAAATAATATTCACGCATTCACGTACGTACGAACTTTTCCAACCTACATTACAAACATACAGAACATTTCCAAACATGCAACAAGAACTTTATTCTTCTAAAACTACAGTTTAATAATTAATTCAACTTCGTAAGCTCCGGTAAAAATATTCCCAGTCTAAGAGACATAACTCCATCAATTCTTTAACTTCTACGCATGTACATCAACACACAAATAAATACAATGTTATGTTTGTTTTAAAACCTTTTGTTCCTTCTTGTATTTCATGCTTTGTGGTATTTTACGTTTAATATAAATTGTGTGGGCATGTTATCCACGTAGCCGTAAACAAACATCCACAAAGGTCATTCCTCTTAACATGCCTCTGCAACATCTTTCATTATTCCTATAGAGCAGTTTTTCTCAACCGCTATTCCCCGGGATCCTAGCGTTTCCGAGGTCGCTAGGAGTTCCGCAAGAAGCAGTGATAAATAGATTAATGCATTTTTGAGTAATTTTTGTTTAATTTTATATTCGTAATTTTACTATACACATACGGCATATTGTTGTAAAATCCTTGTTTATTATAATAAACGCGTCAACTTCTAATACTATACTAGCAGCCTGGCCCGGCGTTGCCCGTGCTTGATTCAAAAATCGTACGTTTAGGTAGTTTCTTCTTACTTTTCAACAAATATGTGTAAACTGATTTGCAGTACAAATGGTAGTTACGCTCACCAAGCGTTTCATGTGACAAAACGTACTGCCTCCGTTGAGATTGACTGGAAAGCCTCAAAGAGGCCTCTACCTCGGTTTCCTCCTCCCGCTTTCTCTTTGCCGCAGAGGCTCTTTTAGAACGCCTGCTAAGGTTGCCTCGCCATGGTATTTTGGCACGCTTAGCAAAGCTGCCGGGTCGGTCATCGCCACGACACTCAGTAGAGGTTGAAGTAGACGCCAGCCGCTTCTCCCCCATGGAGACGCACTCAATGGAATCCTGCTTTTCCCCTTAGCCAGTGAGGCTTTTTTAGAACGGCTGCTAAGGTTGCCTCGCCTGGGTGTTTTTGCAGCCTTTGCAGAGCTGCCGGGTTGGTCATCACCACGGCACGCAGAAGAGTGCAAAGCAGAGGTTGAAGTAGACGCTATATGATCATCTGTAACCGTAGTTATTATGTGCTCCTCCGGAGTGTCGCCTGTTCTGCATGTGTAACGTTAACGGTGTTAAGGGTCTTCAGTTGCTGACGTGCGGATGTTCATCGTGTAGGAGCCATTTAAAGGGTTGTAGAAATGCTGTGTAAGAATGCGAATAGAAGTTGATGCCGAAGCTGAAGCGGCGCAACCTCGTTGTATACGAAAACTAAAAATGCAGTGGAGCGGTATGGAAAAAGCTTCTCCTAGCTATGTGTCGTGCTTTCTGGCAACACGAAAACGTCGGTGTAGGAAGAGGTTACGCAACCAAAACGTTGAAGCGTTGAAGGTTAAAAAGTAGTGAAACACTGAGGTGTACTGGGCCGCGTAGCAAAGGCAGAAGAGAAGTAACTTGCGACAGCAGTTAATTGTCTAATAGCAAAACTGAACTACGAAAAGGTAGAAATAGGTATGGAACGCTAAGATGGACTGGGCTGCGCAGTAAAGGCAGCACGCGGAGATAAAATGGGTAATGAAAACGTTTAAGCAAATAGGCAGTGAAGTACTGAGGTGTACTGGGCCGCCTAGTAAAGGCAGTACACTTCAACTTACAGTGAAAACTGTAACGTGGAGGTAAAATAGGTTGGGCAAACGATTGAGTAAATATGTAACTTGCGACAGCAGTTAACTGTCTAATAGCAAAACTGAACTACGAAAAGGTAGAAATAGGTATGGGACGCTAAGATGGACTGGGCTGCGCAGTAAAGGCAGCACGCGAGGATAAAATGGGTAATGCAAACGTTTAAGCAAATAGGTAACTTGCGGAAGATAGTAGCGCGCATTCACGCACGCGCGCATTCACGCACGCGCGCATTCACGCACGCGCGCATTCACGCACGCGCGCATGATTTGGCAAGCGCAAGGCTTGACCGTAAACGGGGTCAAGCTGCCTGCTGCATATGCAGCTTGGCTCTAACGCACGTGATGCCGGCGATGAGAATGCAAGGAGCTGCAATGAAGCGTTTTCTCATTTGGTTTGTGCGACAACGAAAAGCCGCTAACCGTTTGCCGGCATTAGCTTTGAAATGGATTGGGAGGAAGCCCTGCTGTTTTAGCGCAAAAACTCCTCGTCGGGTCTGGGATGCGGCTTGGGCTAGTGGAAAAGGTTTAAAGAATTGGAAAATGGACTGCTGAGGGCGGAACCATTTTCACTCAGCACGTATGCGGGTTTTTTTTTCAGTAAAGACGCGAATAAAGGAAGTGCTTATTTTGGTAAGATGCGACGATTAAAGCAAAAGTGTTGACAAAGTCGAATATGTCATTTGTGGCTCAAAGTCAGACCTGGTAGCAGGGATAAAAAAGCCGAATTTCAATGGCCCTGCACCCATTCCAGAATTTGAGGTCAAATGTTTTCTTCCACTCCACTGCACGCACTGACCTGTTTCTTCCCGCGCATAGCGTGACCTTAAATTAATCTGCATTTAGGAAATAACCAACCGGGAAAAATTTTTTAAGGGTTGAACGATTGTCGATTTGCACTCTGTTTGGGGGGCGCTCAGAGTTGAAACTTCACATGGTGACTCCCAATGGCCTGCTCATAAATCCGGTCGGTTTGCGCTAAAAACTGACATTCGGTTCAGGCGCAATCTGGGCGTATCGGTTTTGGGGTTTTATCGATTTTCCGCGCTGTTTATGGGTCCGTGGTCATGAAAATTCTGGACAACACTTCTAATGGTAGACTCTAAGAGGGTATCAAATTTGGTTGAAATGCGATCATTCCTTCTGTAAGCAGATTTTTTCGATTATCGATTTTTTCGGAACCTGAGTCCGAACTCAAAAATCGGGCTCCGTCATGTCCTTACGACAGCCATTTGCAAACTTGTGGTGAAAACTGCATCGAAATCGGGTGGGAAATGCGGCCTGGGCGAGGTAACAACGCCCACGACAGACACACAGACAGACAACATGAGAAATATAGATAGTAGATAAAATTATAGTAATCATATTTAGCGATGTCTACATGGCGTCAGTGTGAATCCGCCTTCACTGGTCAGCGGACAGGACTTGTACGTGGCAGATTCGTGTATCATTGAGTGACTCACTCGAGTACAGGACGCATGCACGGTGCCCATATATTATGTTTACCACATGAATGACGATAAAAATATGAAAGAGATAGATATTAATAAGGGTATATAATAATTTTTATGCTGGGGTTTCCTGAGACATGAAAACGAGTTCAAGGGTTCCACAAGGGTAAAAAGGTTGAGAAACGCTGCTATAGAGAATGACCTGTAGACAGCAAGAAAATGGTGAACAAGCAGGAGGTTGTAGGCAGCGAGATGGGAGGAAGAAAAGAAGAGAGAGGGAGAAAGAAAAAACGTGTGAGGTAGTGGCAGAGAGAAACAGCGGGATAACAAATGGGAGAGACTGAGTAAGAGGGGAGAGAGGGCGGGAGCGAAAGAGCAAGAAAGAGAGAGAGTGGGAGAAAAATGAGAATGAAAGAACGAGAACGGACACGTAATCGAAAACAATTTGATGTCTGGTGGTTTTGCATATTTTCCCAAGTTCTTTCACCACTTTTTTTTTTTTTTTTTTTTTTTTAAAGAACCAACAAGGAAGTAAATATTATACAAATAATGGCAGATAACAATTTGGGTATTTTTTTGTTATTCCAAAGGTGTAAATTCTCAGTGGCGCTTCCGGTCGTTGCTAAGCAACAGAACCAAGAAGTTTCGCTCACCAAGATCAGAAGCTAAAACTGCTGAGAAAGAAGACAAGGAAGAAAAAAATCGATTAAAAAAAGCAGCGACAGAGAAAGATAAATTTCTGTCTGTGGCTGTCTTATAAAATCAATAGTGAAAGACAATTAATTGAGAAATAACAAAGTATGAGACTATCGGGGTGTCGCCGTTGATTCAGTCATTGTTCTATCAACCTGTCTTTTTCAAATCATTCATCCATATCTATCTATCTATCTATCTATCCCAGTCTGTTCATTCTCTATCTATCTATCCAAATCTGTTCATTATTTATCTATCTATCCCTGTCTGTTCATATCTATATATCTATCAATTACGATTAAGTAGTGAGTTCAATCCTCACTGGGTGACCCATACTTTTAGTCTTGTACCACATCTAAGCTACACTTAGAAAATCACCATATCTATCTATCTATCTATCTATCCCAGCCTGTTCATATCTATATATCTATCAATTACGACTGAGTATTGAGTTCGATCTTCATTGGGTGGCCCATACTTTCAGCCTTGAAAATCACCATATCTATCTATCTATCTATCTATCTATCTATCTATCTCAGTTTGTTCATGTCAATAATTTCATCTCAATCTGTTCATATCTATCTATCACTCACTGTTCATCCATATCTACCCTATTCTGTTCCCATCTATAAATCCATCTTAGTATATAAATATTTACTTCAATCTATTCATGTCTATCAACTCTTTTATCTTTGTCAATGTCTGTCAATTCTATCTATTTCAATGTGTTCATATCTACCTCAATCCCTTCATGTCAATCAATTCATGTCTATTGTATCTATTTCCCAATATGTCAATGCATATTTATCTATCTGTCTGTTCATATCTATCAATTCATCTCAACCTTTTCATGCCTATTAATCTATATCAATGTGTTTATATATACCTCAGTCTGTTCAGATCTATCACTGCAACGCAGTCTGGTCGCATTTATTATCCTATGTATCTCAGTGTGTTTATATTTACCTCAGTCTATTTGAAGCTATCACGCCAACTCAGTCTGTTCATATCTATTACACTATCTCAATATGTTCATATTTACATCCATCTGTTCATATCTATCAATCTAGTCTGTTCGCATCTATTACTCTGTCTTATTTCATTCTGTTTATATCTAACGCAATGTATCTCAGTTTGTTCGCATCTATTATTTTATCTTATATCATTGTGTTTATTTCTACCTCAGTCTGTTCATATGATTAATGTATCTCAGTTTGTTCGCATCTATTATTTTATCTTATATCATTGTGTTTATTTCTACCTCAGTCTGTTCATATTATCAATGTATCTCAGTTTGTTCGCATCTATTATTTTATCTTATATCATTGTGTTTATTTCTACCTCAGTCTGTTCATATGATTAATGTATCTCAGTTTGTTCGCATCTATTATTTTATCTTATATCATTGTGTTTATTTTTACCTCAGTCTGTTCATATTATCAATGTATCTCAGTTTGTTCGCATCTATTATTTTATCTTATATCATTGTGTTTATTTCTACCTCAGTCTGTTCGTATGATTAATGTATCTCAGTTTGTTCGCATCTATTATTTTATCTTATATCATTGTGTTTATTTCTACCTCAGTCTGTTCATATGATTAATGTATCTCAGTTTGTTCGCATCTATTATTTTATCTTATATCATTGTGTTTATTTCTACCTCAGTCTGTTCATATTATCAATGTATCTCAGTTTGTTCGCATCTATTATTTTATCTTATATCATTGTGTTTATTTCTACCTCAGTCTGTTCATATGATTAATGTATCTCAGTTTGTTCGCATCTATTATTTTATCTTATATCATTGTGTTTATTTCTACCTCAGTCTGTTCATATGATTAATGTATCTCAGTTTGTTCGCATCTATTATTTTATCTTATATCATTGTGTTTATTTCTACCTCAGTCTGCTCATATTATCAATGTATCTCAGTTTGTTCGCATCTATTATTTTATCTTATATCATTGTGTTTATTTCTACCTCAGTCTGTTCATATGATTAATGTATCTCAGTTTGTTCGCATCTATGACCCTGTCTTATCTCACTGTGTTTATATCTACATCAGCCTGTTCATATTATCAATATACCTCATTTTGTTTTCATATTTATTACCCTTTCTCAGTGTTTTCATATCTACCCAACCATATACGTCTGTTTATATTTCCTTCAACCTGTTCCTATCTTACTCCACTCTGTTGATATATATCAAATCTTCTATCTCAGTTTATTCATACCTATCTCATCCCGTCTTCCATTCATCCACCCCCACGCTCATATTTAAATAAATCAGTTGGAGTTTATCAATCCTTCGATCTTATTCTGTTCATATCTACATCAGTCTCTTCATCTCTTTATATCTATCTATTTGTTTGTGCCTATCACCACAGATTTTTTAATCGATTTCACTCCAAGCAAGGCAGTAAAGCCACTAAGACACAAGGGAGGTCACGGGGTGTGGAAGAATTAGAAACAGACACATTAATAATTAGAGGGAAGAAGAAAAAAAAGAGTAATCAGGAGAACAGTAGGTAGTGATTGACATTGCATTTAAATGTTTGCGGATTAAAGTTAGCTGAAAAGCATGAGGCCGGAAGAGAGTTCTATAAGCGGGATGTGCGAGAAAAGAAACTATTAGCATAGAACTAACGGTTACATCTAGCCAACTGAACTGTAAATTGATGAGATCTCGACGCCAATCTAGTACTGCATTTTATTCTGTTGATATCTGCTTCATAATCTTCATATTAATGTATGTGACTTACTATATGTGTCATATTCTTTTGAACTGAATGTACAAAGCGGTGGAGTCATGGATAGCGGCTCGGACTGAGGAATCGGAGAGCCGAGTTCGAATTTCAGTCGAATCCGTCACATTCACTTATGTGCTAATGAATGAATCCTCTTCTCCCGCCAACTAGGGTAAATAGCAGGACAAACCTACTGCGGGAAAAAAAAATCTGCCTGACAAGTTATGTGCATAACTGACTGACTGACTTTCCAGTCGAATCTATTACATTCACTTTCGTGCTAATACCCTTGGGAAAGGTATGAATCCTCTTCTCCCCCCAGCTATGGGTAAATAGTAGGATAAACCGGGTTCTATAGCATTATACCGCAGAAAGAAATGGCAACCTACTGCGAGAAAAATTTGCCTCGTCGGTCATGAATCGAAAGATACATGATCGCCTAAGCGTGTATCACGCATGGCACATAACTGACTGACTGACTTTCTTGTTGAATCCATTACATTCCCTTACGTGCTAATACCCTTGGGAAAGGTATGAATCCTCTTCTCCTCCCCTATCTATGGGTAAATAGTAGAACAGACCGGTTTTTCTAGCCTTGGATGGTCTACTGCAGAAAGAAATGGCAACCTAATGCGGATTAAAAAAAATCTTGTCGTCAGTCATGTATTTTTCGATACATGATCGCCTAAGCGTGTCTGGCACAAAACTGACTGACTGATTTGGAAAGAATGAAATCAAAATAGCCAGAATTACTTTGCACAGAATTAACTTCCACAAGGAAAGACTTCTGTACATAAATATATGTGGCATATCAGATGACTAGATCCGAACGCAAGCGGTTAAATGTTTCTTTCGGTGAAAATGCCTAAATTTAATTAACTTGAATTTGATAGGATCAGTTATTTAAAGGTTTCCTTGTTTTGGTTTAATTACTTTAAAGGATTTGCCTCGTATATTTGGTATTCTTTAGTCAGAATTTTAAAGCAAAACATATTGGAAGACAACCTATGCATGCAAATTAGTTTTCTTAGGTTGAAATCGATCGGATTGAGAAGGACTGCAGGCAACTCTTAACCTCAGACATGGCAAGTATTTACAAATAACAAAAAATAATTCTGTTACAATAATATTCTATTAGAAATGACTTAAATAGAAATATAGACTAATTTTTGTACAAAAGATTTTCATGTTTCAGTGTTAAGTGTAGTAAACAGTTCGCTTTTAATGTTGAGTTACAAAAGGATACTAAATTATGCTTTTGTTTAAAGAACGTACATTTTGGCATGAAAAGCGGTAATGTGTTGATGTCCAAAATATTAGGTTTGTTCTAAAGTTCCTACTGGTTTCTTCTTAGAAAGTTAAACTAAATAAACAGCGGAAACCGTTTTTTTTTATTCGAAAAATAATTTATACACGCTGAAACGATGTTTTATTCTTGTAATTTGTTTTCTCATTTGCCGAAAACATGAGAGTAAAAAATTAATTCCACTTATTTTTTTTTTTTTTGTTGTTTTTTTGTTGCTGCTAATATCTTGGCTAGAAAGTACTTGCCTGAGTAATCACACGCATTCACTCACTTCATGTTTTGAACGTCAGCAATCAGACATTTTTCTCGAGGAATCTGGCGATAAAAAAAAAAATCAAAAAAGCTAAAACGGAGAAAGAAATTCATTCGCAGTGCAAACAGGCAACCGTGGGATTCGAACTTGATTCAATGATTTTGATTTCCGTTCTAATAAACATTATTCATCGCCGCACTTCTCATCTTTACCAGAGGGCACATCGACTTATATTCAACGGAAATATGGTTCTACAAAAAGACGCTGAGGATACCGTGAACCGAGCATGTGAGTAATGAAGAGGTTTTAGAGAAAATGGAAAAGGAAACACACTTAACATCAGGAAGAGACAATTGAAATTTCTGGGGAAAGTAATGAGAAAGGAGGGCTTTGGAAATCTGATACTCACAGGACAGATTAAGAGGAAGAAGGACAGAGGAAAACAGCACGTAACATACGTGATAGGCTTGAGTAAATGGACGGTAGAACAGGGATTGGGAGAAATAAAAAGCCAGTCAGTTATGGGCCATGCGTGATACACGCTTAGGCGAACATTTATCTTTCGATACATGACTAACGAGGTAGATTTTTCCCGCAGTAGGTTGCCATCCAAGGCTATAGTACCCGGTCTCTCCTGCTATTTAACCATAGCTGGGGGAGAAGAAGAGGATTCATACCTTTCCCCAAAGATAACGGATTCGACTGGAATTCGAACTCTGCTATCCACATAACTCCACCGTGTCTCAATCTTGCTATACTCGAATCAAATGGTCACTTAGTGAAATGTTGCGGCTGACTTTAAGAAGAAGCGTATCCATTTTCAATGATCACCGAGCTATGGTGGGGATGGGATTCTGTCAAATCTGACATGCCGTCTTCGTTGTCCTCTCCCCAATAGTTGAGAATGGCGATTTTGCATTTCAGTAAAATAGGACAAAGAAAGGGATAAAAATAAAACAAAATATATATTTCTTCACTTTTCCTGTTTCTTCTATCTAGCACGAGCTACACTGGACAAGAAGATGTGGAGAGCCATGATCACCTACGCCCTGAAGGGACACAGCACATAAAGAAGAAGAAGAAGAATATGCGACTACATGTGGTATCTCCATGAAAGACATGCCAATATCCAAACATCAGCTAAGAAACAATACCTCGAAATTACAATGATGGCTAATCAAACAAATCGCATTTTAATGATTAAACAGTCAGAACCTCAAGTTATAAACATATGCATAAAGTCTGATTAAAGAGAAAACGGGGAAGATAGCACTTGGCGGAAAAAGAAAATGATTAAGAACAATTTCATTTAAATGGCTTGTTTTGACAGCTGCATGTGAGCAGGCGTTTGTCTGTTCCTTCGACGCAATTATTTTCACATATAATATTACGCATCCATAACGATTGCTTTGAAAAGAGAGTGTGCGTGGCCTTGTCTACATAAACCATGAAGAGTGAGTCCATTTCTTAATTGTTTGTTTAACTTTGTCTTAAAGTCCCTCTCGGCAAACAAATACCCACATTATAGACTCAGCTACTCCAGACATCACACATACACGCGTACATACATAGATATAGACAGCGTGGACAGAAGAATCAATACTGAACGGTGACTGTCAGTTTCACTGTGATCTTCAGACCAAGTGCCACTACACCTTAGCGGGCTGCATATAAAGGGGGTTGCTTATTGTGTGGTGGGAGATTAAGGGGGTGTTGGGAATTGAAAACCAGCTATTTCCAGATTCTTTTGTTTAGAGCTAATGCTGAAGCTTATTTCCAGTTATGATACGGAGATTCCTTATTTATGCTGATTGAGTTGTTGAAGGAAGTATGTATGCAAATTGGTTAGGTTTATTTATGGTCATGGCCTCCCAATTATTTATTTGTATGTGCATATATTATTTATTTGTAATTTGATACTTTTATTCATTTAAATTAGTTTTGTTGTGTTTATTTTTAGTTTTTAGTTTTAGTTTTCTATATATATTTTTGTTTCTACGTTTTGGTGTTAGGAATAACGTTAGGTGAGGAGGTTTAAGTGTAGTCTTTTTTAACCTGGTGTGGCTATAGATAGGAGAAAAAGGACTTTTTCCATGTTTACATTTATTAGTGAATTTTGGTCTTTTGTTAAAGAGTTTATCTTGTTCCAGGATAGCTATTTTCTCTTCTACATCGTTTTGAGAAGTTGTTGTCAGTTGTTTTGCTTTCTTATTTCTTCTGTTATTTTTGGTGTGTTTTGGTCTATATTTTTGTTGTCATATGTGTTTTTTTATATAGAAGTACTGAATATTTTTGTTGCTGAATGATGTTTTCTGCATGTAGCTTCTCTTTTTCCAGGGATCTTCTGTTATTCATATATATATATATATATATATATATATATATATATATATATATATATATATATATATATATATACATTTCATTAAAAACGACTGACAAGGTGCTTTTATTTAGTTTTTTATATAATTTCTCGTGCGATCTAATAATGTTTTTCTTTTCAGATGATAAATTATATAAAAACTGTCCGAATGTTCTTTTTATCCGAGCGCTTTCGGCTATACATTTAGCCATTTTCAAGGATTATATTTCAACTGTTAGAATTAGAATTAGTTTGTTATATGTGTTTTATAAAATCTTTCATTTTTTGTTTCAAATTCTAACAGTTGAAATATAATCATTTCATAATAGTTTGGGATGTGGTTGTAATTATTTTCATGTTGCTCAGACTGGACAAATTGTTTTGGATAATGGATATTATGGAGTTTTTCGGTAGTATTTTGTCTCTGTTTGAATATGAATGAAATGGTAAGGATATTTGAGATTTTCTAAAGTGTTTTCTATGCATATTTTTTCTTTGGGTAAGTATGGGGGGGCTGCAGATTCTTATAAATCAAATCGGGAATAATTATAGGATTCTATTTAAGTGCGCTAGGAATCTGCATCAGCTAACCAGATATGACACAAAAATTAGACTCTGTGGGAAACTGTATTGATTCAAAATAGTTTTACCCTTTTATTATGGTAATTAGTACGATGCAGAGTGGTCGTTTTGGTCAGAACTTGCAAGTAGTATCTCCTGCACGCTTAGTAATAAAAGTCATATTAAATGTAAAAAAATTAAGATAAATATTTTCAATAAAATATAGTCTTATCCGCCCTTGAATATAAGGCAAGCGTCGACGAGAAATTCCACTGAAAAGTCTGACAACTCAATGTGTGTTGGCTGTTATATGATTAAGTAAAGATCGTCGAATTTTCGCTATGATGTATTACTAAAATACTATCATTTAAGAGATGCCGAGGCTAGATATGAGGTACTTATCTCTGCCTTGATTATGTTAAACGCAACGATATTAATTGAAGAAAAACTGGACTGTGAAGCATATCATCCGTTCCCGCTCGTTATATATTATCACATTATAACACTACAGAAGAATACTGTTCGAATATTTTATCTGAAATAGATTGCGCAGTCTCAGTACAAAATGCAGAAAACAGAGATGGCGATACGTATGAATTTATCAAGCAACTAGCAGTATAACCCATCTTTGCCCGGGTCTTTCATTACTGGGAATTTTTAGCTTTCAATTGGAGCAGTTTAAGTTTAAAGTCAGCCCACCCGAAAATCAATATTAGTAACAATTGGGTGCAACTGAGGCACATCCCCAAATGGGGGGTTAACAATTTGAATGGGGAGGGGGGCGGAAAAGGGCCAAATTTTTACCTTCTCAATCTTGTTTCAGCCTCACGCACAGCAGCAGTTGAAAAGGCATTTCTCCTCAGCCGTTGAGTCCTTTGATCATCATTTTTTGCCTCGCGCGCAGAAGCGTTCAGATATGCTCTTCTGGAAAGCCGATGGCTACGTTGATCTTCGGACTCAGTGGCTCTGATTGAAGCATTCCGAGAGGCATTTTGAGACAGGCGAACTGAACGTTCTAAAGACAATTCGTTATCTCTTATTCTCATGGCGAGCCTGGCAGCAGCGGTTTTTACAACCTAGATAAGTTCTTTTCTTTGGTGGCATGTCTTAGGCAAGTAGGAATTGTCAAATGAAATGCGTGGGCAAATACCAGAAGAGAACGCTGTAAAGCTACAGGGATCACGAAGCTCGAATAACTTTAGGAAAGGTTGAGTAATAAAAAAGCAAGCTTACTTATTACTACGGCGAATGCAATGCAATAACTGACAAGACAATAAAAAATTTAAATTGGGAACAGCTATAAACGACAATGAAAGCAACGCCTTAAAACTATAGTAGTAGGCTATATGCAACGGAAACCTCAATTGATGGAGATTGATTCTTGGCCAAGAGAAGGGGAATGTGTAATTTGGACTCAAAACCGACACTGAAGAATTATCTATCAAACAAAAAAAAACTTAATCGAAATCGGATGAAAACTGTGGAAACGCATAAACAGCATCCGATCACACACGCACACACACATACATACACACACATATTTTGAGAATTATAGATATAGATTAATCCAAGGAGAAAAAGTTGGGAGATTAGCACTGTATAGAATCTGCTATTGAAAAGAAATGAAGAACTGATTGAGAATATTAACGATTAAGAGCTTCTATATAAAATGCATTGATAATAAGTTGATGTTTACAGTCCCCTATATATTTTATACAGAGGTTACTGTACGTTCTAGTCTATTCAACAAATAGCATCTGCTTTGTTTATTGATTTCGAAATTTTTAAACCTAAACGTTCCACCAACGGATCGATGAATTGTTCCAAGTGATGAAATGGCGATCTTATAATTTCACAAACGAATATTTAAGAGTCGGTACCTCGCAGGAATGTAGGATAGCTCTCATGCCTTCACTATTAGATTTTTAAGTGCAGCGTGAACATGACTACGCCATTTACACCAAGGGTTTACATGCAATATCTGACCGGGATGAAACAATAAAAGATCTAGAAACCATAGATTCTTTATTGGAACTTCCTTCTCCTAAACAAAAAATGGAGATGTCTGCAGAGGTTTGCTGCCTATTCGATTGAGTGATCTAGCAATATGGCTGACCTTGGTTGATACATATGAGTGGCTGCTGAAAAGTCCTCTGCCCGACCTAAAAGTAATACCAAATGTTCTAGTACTTGGTTATTTGATAATATATTGGGAAGTGGGTCGGGTCGACAATTTTTCAGTGTTCCCCTTACATATATAGATGGTGTGTGGATATAGGAAACAAGGGGCATGGTAGTTATCAGTTTCGGGCTTCATTGCGATCGTCAGACAAAGTGCCGTTACTTCTTTGGCGGATTCTATATATAACGGGTGGTGTATATATTCTTTTGCTTAGGGTTAATGATAAGGGTTACTTAGGGCCGTTAGCTCAAGATTGTTTATTTATGCTGGTTGGGTGGTTGGAGAATGTGTGTATTTTAATTCGCTAATTTTATTCATGTTCATGACCTCGAGATTGTTCATATATATATATATATATATATATATATATATATATATATATATATATATATATATATATATATATATACCATTTATGATTTATTTATTTGTTTGTCTCATATGTTTTCCATTCATGAATTTATCTATATTTTCATAATAGGAACAAAGTTTATTAGAATCAGGTTATGAGGTTTTATTTAGCCTTTTTAGTCATGATGTGTTTGTAGGTAGCGCAGAAGGAATTTGTTTTCGTATTTGCATTTGGAAATGTATCTGTCGAGGTATAACATGGATTTAGGCAGTAGTCATACATTAATACAAACTTCATTAAAAATGACAGAGGCTTACGGCCATGTCACGTTGAAACACAGGTTTTCGTAGGATCACTGAAGTTAAGCAAAGTCCAGTCTGGTCTGCGTCTAGATGGAATACCGCTTGGAAATAGCAGGTGTTGTATGCTTGGATGTGCAGGTGGTGTAATGGATAATGGCTCGGAGTTGTTAATCGGAGAGCCGAGTTCAACTTCCAGTCTGCTTCATTATATTCACTTACGCGCAAATACCCTTGGGAAAGATACGAATCTACCTCTTCTCCCTCCAGCTATGGGTTCAATACCAAGAATTATATCAGTATATCATTATTATCTCCCCACAAAATTTGTAAAATCTCTATTTTTCTGGTTTTAAATAACCTACAAAAGGTTGGTGAACCGTAAAAAAACAAATCAGTCAACTATCAAAAATGACAAATAGGGAAAGTGTAACTTTTTTGGTTAGAATCAAGAGAGCAGATATTCGGGCCAATGAATGCAAGAATATTTTCAGCTCGCCCAAGTCGCTACCGAAAGTGACACAAGGTCGAGGTTTTAAAGTGAGTTTCACGGCAATACCGTAGAAAAATTGCCCAAGTCCCCTTGCCACTTACCTTTTTGAAGACGCTTCAGGCGCCGGACAATAAACCCAGCCCCTTCCTGAAGGAGAGGTACTGCTTGGGCGGAAGGCCTCTTGGGGCTTGGGCTTAATATTTTTGAAACTCTCTCGCATAGGCTTTGGCCCGTGCCAGGTAAGTATGAATGTAATTATTATTAAAATATTGTGATCGAGCGTTTTTCAATTGTACGCTTGCGCGATGTCAACTTCCGAGGTTACACTGCGCATGCCCGGCTCTCACGTCATCAAATACTTTAAAACTTGGTGCTGACCGTTGTGTGTTATGATGATGTTATGTACGAGTCGACTTGCCAGGAAGTCTTTTCACTGGGCTTTAGATTTCTTTAATCATACTGGGTTTGATAATCTCTTTGTGTTGGATAAAATTCAAGGATTACTTACTGCAAAATAGTATGAAGAGAGCAGGAGAAATCAGCTGAAATGTTAAGAAAAAAATCAACTGCTAACGCTGTTGTTCTTTATATGGTTAAAAGCGCGTTACACATTTATGGGGTATTCAGTGTCAATCGAAATCACTACTGAGTAGTAATAGCCGACCAGAGACTTACTCGTTGACCCTTATCCCACTCGGGGGAGGGGAGCACTTGAGTGTTGGTTATGCTATCCGCACATTATTATGCTTAATGAGGCGGGTAACATAACGGTTATCAGTACGGAAAGTGGGACCGGCGAGCCGAGTTCAAATTCCAGCCTAGTCTCTTACGGCCTGTCCGCACTAATGCCCTTAGTAAAGAGTTTGGTGTCGCTTCTCTCCCCAGCTACAGATTAAAGAGCAGAAAAAAAATTAACTCTCTGTCCTTATGAAGAAAGACCAGGGCCATAGAGAATTCAAAACAGCGGAAGTAGAAACGACTCTTTTTTTTTACGTCATAGCAATTCACTAAAGGAAGTCATAGAGAACCACGATTGCCTATATCCTGAAAGGATACGGCATTTTAACAAAAACAATTAGGTTAAAACCTTTCGTTGCGACACAAATTGTTACCGTCTGTCGCACTACGTTATACAAAAGGAGTGAATAAATTGCTCTTAAATGCCAACTTCAATTGTTACTTCTGTCTTCTTAATTCTTGTCCTTTTATGGATCTTTCTACTTAATAGCATTTCCTCATATTCTCTAACAGTCAGTAATCCATTGCGTCTTAGTGATTTTACTGTGTTGTTTCTTCGAGTATTTGGTGTGGTGCAGACAGCCATGTTAATTTGCACGTATAACAGCAGACAACTTTACGGGCTCTTACTTCAAATCGTCTCGTATTTGAAGTCGAGAAATGAAAAAAGAGATTATGAAATTGGCGCGAATACTGCCGTCAGTCAACTATCTTAGAAGTCCTGTAATTACTTGAGCCCGCCCAATCAACATCGTTTATTTATATTTGTCGTGGGCTGATATCACGACAACGAGTATGACATATAACTGTTATTATTAGTTAATTTCCTCCCTTCATATAAATTTTGGAGAACCTATTGTAAACGTCCAATAAAAACTGTAAATATTAACTGTGAGTCGGGAGAAACTAAATGGCAACACAGGTTTTAAAAGAATGCAACAAAACGACGGGTTCGAATTTCATTCAGTGTTCATTACATTCACTTACGCGCAAATACCCTCGGGAGATGTATGAATCTTTCCGCTCCTTTAACTATGGGTTACATAGGAGAGCGTGTATCTGAAAAAAATCATTGTTATTCACAGAAAAAAAACATTTTTAGTGCAATACTCACTCACAAAAATAGAATTATTCTTACAATTCAAAATATGTTTCAGCTTTAAATAACCCACGAAGGGTTGATAAACCGTAAAATAAAATCAAGCAGTCAATTTGATCAGTGCGGTTGCTTATTGGGGAATCAATGCTATGAAGACGAAGAAATTGTCACTGAAAATAAAAAAAATTAATATAGTTTACAACTTGGAAAAAGCGAATTTACTCCAATTATAAAGCTTCTTTACAATTTTAAATTCATAAGAATTATTGTTATTTACTATATGTGACATAGTTGGGCCTAAAGCTACAGGTTTAGTCTATAATGGTTCTGTTGGTTGGATATTACATTACGATGAGACGCCATTTTTTATAAGAAACGTTCATTATTACCGTTGACATTATCATTTTCCTTACCTTTTAGCGTAATCATAACGTAAATTAACCTGTTTTTTTCAAACCTGTTTACAAGCTTCTGTAATATAAAAAAATAACTTATCACTTGTTTACATTATTTCCTTCAAAATGTGTAGAGACGAAAAAATATTCGAGTAATTCTCTGTTGAAACCTAATGTCATTTGGCACCTAACACACCTGACATTCTAATAACTGACTGTAAACAAATAGTAGAATCAGTCATTGGCCTTTTAATCCGTTGAGGTTGAAACCCGCTTAAAAACCGACGCTGAAAATTTTCTCGATCCAGCGCAGGTAATTAGACGTGAATGGCGTATTGAAAAAAAAAAGTTTCTCAAAAATCTAATAATCGTACAGATAGCGATGAAGTCAACGAGAATCTTATTTAGGTTCTAGCTGAAGGAAAACACAAAAAATGATTAGCTGGAGACAAAAATATGCTGCTTTCTCTTCGCAAAGAGCTAAAAGTATTCTTTGTTCTCTGTTTGCCGTATAATTTGGCATCATATTTATAGCCAAACATCATTTCCACATACAAGTACAGGAATATCTTTGAAAGATAAAAGAAGTAACAGATCTGTTACAATTACCATTAACATAGTTAAACTCTTCGTACCCCCCTCTCTCCCCTCTCCCCCTCTCCCCCCTCTCTCTCTCCTCTCTCTCTCCCCCTATCTCCCTCTCTCCCTCTCTCTCTCTCTCTCTCTCTCTCTCTCTCTCCTCTCTCTCTCTCTCTCTCTCTCTCTCTCTCTCTCTCTCTCTCTCTCTCTATCACAGGCTGTTCATAAAATACCGGAGATTTTAGCAGATACTCCTCGTATTGATTCGATTTGATTTATTTTTAACGACTTATCAGACTTTTTTAAAGTTATTTAAAGCCGAAATTTGCATTGAAAGAATTTGTTGGAGATAATAATGATTTTCCAGGTTCAACGTGGCTTAACTTCGGTGATCGGGCGAGAACAAGTAATATAATGATATAAGCCGTAAGAACCCCACACCCCACCCCACCCCCAAGAAGAGATGCAAAGACAGTAATAAAAAGAAATTCTTATAAAGGTGACTGGGGTAAATTCACTCAGAAAGTACACAAAGTAAACATGAACGAGTTGTAAAAGTGATCTATTGAGAACTCCGCAAACAACTGATATTTGACCATAAAATCAGTGATTCTTTTTATTACATAGGAGAGCTTCGATATATATATATATATATATATATATATATATATATATATATATATATATATATATATATATAGGATTCAGTGAATCCTCGACAGGAAACTAGTTAAATTGATTAATGAGAATATAATTTGCCAAATAGTCGATTTCGTGGTTACAACAGACTACAGGATAAATGCGAAAGACATTGAGGTATGTTTTATGCTTGAACGCTATCTTTAGGCCATGTATGCTGTGTTTTGGTTCGACTATGTATATATGATAGTCAATGTTGCATTATTGTCTATTGCATTATCCTAACGGTATTGGGTTGGCGTAACGTTTATGTTTCAAATTATTCTAGAGACTATTGAGTAGGAATAACTGTGGATCCGCGGTTATTTGTAGTTATTGTATAGTGTTGTAAATTTTTTTTATTCGTTACTAATTATTGATTACTTATTTGTTGTTATTGTTGATTATTATTATTAATATTACATTTACTTGTGCTTATGAGATGAATGATATTGACCTCAGTGTCCACGTTAATATTTTATATTTACATAGTCTCTATCTTTTTATCCACAAATATAAAATACCTGAAAATCTTATTATATATATATATAATAAAATATGACCATGTATATATATATATATATATATATATATATATATATATATATATATATATATATATTTATATATAGTCATCCACATACAAGCTTGTTTCTACAAGTCTGTTTTCTCTGTTTCGCTGTATAATTCACCAGATCATATAAAAGATTGTTAGTTGGAGGGAAAGAGGTGGATTCATATCTTTCACGCGTAAGTGAATATAACGAACCCAACGGGAATTGAACTAGGTTCTCCGACTAAAAATTCCAAGCCCTTATACATTACACCATCCACACATCCAAAAATTACAGCACCTGGTATTCACAAGCGGACACCCATTTAAGTACTGACCAGGCTCGACGTTGCTTAACTTCGTTAATCGTACGGGAACCAGCGTTTTAACGTGATATCACCGTAAGCTAGGGAGATTGATATGAACAGGCTGAGATAGATAGATAGATAGATAGATAGATAGATAGATAGATAGATAGATAGATCAACTGCACATCCAAGCTTACAGCATCTGGTATTCCCAAGCAGTCACTCATCTAGGTACAAATCAGGGTCGACGTTGCTTAACTTATGTCATCGTATGGGAAACCAATGTTTCTACGTGATGTGGCCGTAAGAATTTTTCTAAGATTTATGCTTTCTCTTTGTCTCTCCCATTTTTTGAAAGCAGTTGATTATTTTCCGTGCTCCAATCTGTGGTTGACTGGGGCAGGAAATGCCCTGTAAACTTGAATGCCTCCAAAACAGAAGCTGCTCTTCTTTACCCACCACAGAGAACCCTCCCTGCCTCCATCAGAATGGCTGATGCCCAACTCCTCGAGAGCGCCTCGTTACGACTGGTTGGTCTTACGCTGTCCGCTGACATGAGGTGGAACAAATACATTCAATCAATAGCTTCATCTACCGCAGGGAAAGCTGGTTCTCTGTGTCGTGCCAGAAAGTTTTTTCTCGTCTGAGTCCATCCTTCAAATCTATAAATCAACCATCCGTCCTAACATGGAATATTGTTGTCATATATGATCTGGTGCCCCCGATGTACGTCTCGAGGTCCTTGACAAAATCCAGAGACGAATACGCAATATGATAGGTCCTGATTTGGTATTTCGTCTATAGTCGCTTTCTCACAGATGTGTCATGGCTTCCCTCTGTCTCTTCTACAAGTATTTTCACGGCGACTTATCTGACGAGCTACTTTCGCTGGTTCCCAGACTGCATGATTTTAAGCGAGCTATTAGGCTGGTATCTCAGTCCCACCTTTTCACTGTCAAAACGGTTAAATGTAACCGTCTCTTCTACTCAAAAGAGCTTCTTCTCTCGCACTTCCCGTCTGTGGAATTCTCTTCCTCTTACTTGCTTCCCTGATAACTATAATCTTCAAATATTCAAGTGTAATGCCAATCGACATCTTCTGATACCTTGAGCTTGTTCTCCGTCCTTCTCTGTATCCTTTCCTCAAACACACCTCTTTACTCTTGTTCTCAATCCTCTGTAACCCCTTGTGTGCTAGTGGAACTCCCGCCTTGCTAGGGGTGAAATGCTTTAAAAAATGCTACTTCTCCGTAAGGTAATCGTTAACGAATCTAGGCTCATTAACCACTACTACTGAGTAGTGAGTTTGATTTTCAATGGATGCCTCATACAAAAATAGGACATTAAATATGAAGGAGTGATATATATTCTTAAAACCAATCGCCGACAGTTTTCGTACTTTGTTTCAGAAGTGAACGACATCAGTTGGAACATATTCATGGGTTGAGGGTTAAATCTTATTCGGTGTAATGCAAACAAGATCAAAAGCCTCTGCGTAAAAAATGAGATTTCAAATGGAATCTTGAAAATGTCAGCCCTTCATCACTTACATGAGACTCAAGGAGAAACGAAAGACTTGTCAGCATCAGGTATAGAGGTTATTAGTGAATCGAACAAATTGGTCCAAAGAGAATATAGAACAAAAGATAATTGGACAGTGAATTTCCCCCAAAATTGTACGAACATCTTCGATGCCGGCAAATAAATACAACGTAAGCGCACAAAGCCTAAACTCGCCTTGAAAATAGAAAAAATAAAAATCTTTGCAACTTTGAAATATTGTCTTTAATCAAAGTAGAGACTTCTTTGTAAATTGAAATGTACACATTAATTTCTTAATTAAGTGTTAATGGCAACTGTTCTAATGAACTTCCTCCATGGTACGTTGACTGCATGAATTTATTATTAGTTACTTCGTTTAATAAATTCATTTCGTTTTGCCTTGAGAAAGTCCACAGCGGACGAAACGCGTCAGCAACTAGTACAGTTTTCCTATTGTCTTTTACATTTATAAATATATATATATATATATATATATATATATATATATATATATATATATATATATATATATTGATACACCCTATATATATATATATATATATATATATATATATATATATATATATATATATATATATATATATGTATGTATGCAGGTGTGCAGTGAAATAGGAAAGAACACGTTAGGTAGATAATCCGGTGTTCCTTAATATTTAGCTTTATTTTCAAAAGGACAGTGCTCCATACACAAGTAGAGCTTATATGATAATAATATTTTTAGTTTTTAAAAATATGATTCCTTCGCTACATAAGAGTTCTCATGTTTCAAAAGCGAGAGCCGAGACCCCTAACATAATTTTTTAAGTTATGTAAAGTTAAGGTGTCTGGACCCGCTTCCTTGTCAAGCTTCCCAAATTCTCGCTTGACAAGGAAGCGGGTCCAGACACCTTAACTTTACATAACTTAAAAAATTATGTTAGGGGTCTCGGCTCTCGCTTTTGAAACATGAGAACTCTTATGTAGCGGAGGAATCATATTTTTAAAAACTAAAAATATTATTATAATATATATATATATATATATATATATATATATATATATATATATATATATATATATATATTGATACATCCTATATATATATATATATATATATATATATATATATATATATATATATATATATATATTCAAACAGCTTCGGTTAAATAATTTAGACACATGATGTCAATTTATTTTGGTTGTGATCCTTTCAAGTTCACGGATTAATTTCTAGTAACCTCTGAAAATTGATTAAGAAAAATACCCACATTTTCTTTCAAATAATTTTTATTTTCCCAAGTAATTTCAATCTCACCTAACACCATCTTCAAGGTGTTAAATTTCTGTGAATGTCTATATGTATTTCTGTGAATTCAAAACATTTCAACTCTTTGTTTTACTGCGTGATGCAGAGTTCTAGATTTCAAATTCAAAATTCACGTGTTTTTTTTTTATTTTTACTCCACAGTACAAGGGAGGTAACTCTTTCATTTTATTAAATATATATAATATATATATATATATATATATATATATATATATATATATATATATATATATGCATACATATTCAGTTGTATGGATATTAGTTTGTAACCCTGTTAGTATGTTAGCTCTATCACTGATACTGAGCTCTTCACACTAAGTACAGCGCATATAAAATATAATATATATATATATATATATATATATATATATATATATATATATACATAAATTTTTGCTGCTAGAAACACTTAAGAACTTTGTTGCTATTCTCAAGTTTGTAAAAGTATTTTTGATATACCCTATATATATATATATATATATATATATATATATATATATATATATATGACCGCCTTAAAAAGACAACATTTATATTTATTACCACTCATGACTATAATAAGTAAAAGATAAAACTGAAAAACGAGCTTGCTAACTAGTTTCGCACCTCGCTCAACAGATCTAAATCGAGGTTTTATAGAATTATCACTAAATGGAGATGGACAATATATATTGAAAAAAATTCTTAGATGGAAATTAGTTGGATGCCCAGTACGAAATCCTTTTGTTTGCACAGTGAAGGTTTCAAAGACAAAATATAAATGGCCTCCGACACTTTTAAGTAGTAATTCGAGTGGGACTTGCTAAGAATTGTAAATGAGTCCACACTGAAATTAGCGACATAATTACGGCTATTTATTAGGTGATCTGCGATGGAAGACCCGTATGTATTGATGTCTGAAAACGTATATTTAAGATTGCGGATCTTTGTTGGGACGTGTTGCTTTATTCTGACATCCAGCCTTTGTATCGTTCTCCCTATGTAGTGAGAACCACAACTACATTTAAATGAATAAATCAAAGAACTATTATGATGTGGAGGAAGAACGTCAATCCGCGTGGATGGAAGGATACGCTTGACAGAAAAGACTACACGAGTGTTAGCAACAAAGTAACAATGTCGAACCGCCAAGAAAACCCGCTTAGCATATCTATCACTGATATTAACCAGCCAAGGAAGGCGCAGGTACGCAGGACATCTTTGTACTTTAGCCGGTTTAACTTCATTGAATTCAGCAATTCTGTTCTTAATTATTGATTGAACGAAACCCAAAAGATAGACATTGTTACAGAGAGTAGTGGTAATAAACTTGAGTTCATCATCCATATTGGTTTTAGAGCAGATCATTAAAGCCCTATGAGTAAGGTATTTAATTAAATTGATTTTGCGTTTTACGGGACAAACGGTTATACAAACCGGTAAATGTCGGTTTACTATAAATAGATGTAAGAAATCCCGACGAAGATCTGCTAACCAAAACATCAAGAAAGGAAAGAGAAGAATCAATTTTCTTTTTCTTGAGTAAATTTTAAAGCTGGGTGCATATTATTCAGGGACGAAAAAAAATGGTCCGCTTCAATCTCGTTATCGAAGAGACAAGAAGTGTCATCAACGTACCGGATGTAAACATTTGGTTTATTAGATTTATATAAAACAATATCTTTATGGAATCGAGCAAAGATGTTTGCTAAGTTGGAACCCAAAGGGAAACCCACTGAAACACCATCAATTTTTCTATACATGACGCCGTCGAAACTAAATTCAACAGACATCGTGGCAAATGTCATCAGTTCGACAAAAATATCCTCAGAAATAACAGGAGGAGACAACTGACTACGATGTAAGGCACCAGTACATATATTAATTGTCCCAGCAAGAGGGACACGGGTAAATAGACTGGAAATATCACAGGAACACATAAATTTATCCGTCGACGAATAACGCTGCATAAAGTCGGAAAATTCAAACGAATCTTTAATACATGAAGAGTTCCAAAACTGGCTGTAATGTGGTGGTAAATAGATCCCGAGGGTCTAATTAGATTGGAAATGTCAATGGGCAAATTCCTACTTTTAGCCCACATGACTAGACATTTTTGGAACTTAGCCTCAATAGATAATGAAGAATCAAATTTATCTATTAGGCCTAACTGGACAAATTTAGAAGAATCCCTAAGAATAGTCATCATCTTGTTAACATAACCTTGATAATCAAGAATGACGACACCAGAGCCTTTGTCAGGTTTCATCAATTAATTATAATTAATAATTATAAAGACTTATTACGTCGAAGTGATTTAATTACCTGATATTGTTCTCTATTGCACATTGATTCACTAAGGGAAAAAGGAATACCTGCGTAAGAATGTGCTATATCGTTTAACTTTGTTTTAAGATCACTGACCTTGCTAACAGAATCAGGTTGAAGTTTGAAACCCTGAATAAATTTTTCGCTTGATATGCGAAGGGGGAACACAAAGATCAAATCCATGCGAGAGCATCGATAGCTCTAGCACGGACAACTGATACGAAGAAAGATTCAGAACATTTCTGACCTATACTAGGATTAGCAGAACACCCAAGTTTTTTATAAATTACATGCTGCAGCTAATTCTGATGTTTAGTCGCAAGTCGAGAACAACTACGCTCACGAATGAGTGCAGTATAACGGACAAAACGAATCCTATCAAAATAGGAAAGTAAGCACATTGTGTTACTCCATAATTGATAAAATTTCTTATATAATTTGGCAAGACTATAAGAGAGTTTAGATATGAAGTTTGTAATAAACGCCTCTTCAATTTTTCTGTCCTGGATGTAAATTAGCTTTTTTATCCTAAAGGTAATAAAACGGGGACAGACTTCGTTAGTCAAGCACAAATGAAGAAAGGACTTGTCAGCTGAGGCAGTTCTGATTTTACTTTTAACTTTTAACAAAGAAATCAATCTACTGATTAAGTCCGATTTGTAACTTGTCTTGAAATATCTAAAAATATGGTTTTTATACAAAGTTTTATGACAGTCATGAAAAGACAAAATTTATATTTATTACCACTCGTGATGATAATAAGTAAAAGATAAAACTGAAAAACTGAACAAGCTTCGAAACCGGTTAGCTAACGCGATTTTCAGTTTTATCTTTGACTTATTAAATTTTTACGTGTGGTAGGAACAAGGGAGTTAAAAATAATATCAATATTGTCTATTGTCCCAACCACTTTCGGCCACTTCTTTAGGCATTTTCAAAGTTTGTTTTAAGTGTTGTTGATTTCTCTTCATGTTTGACTGTTTAAGATGTATTTTTTGTGTTGCTTTGAATTCTAGCGGGAGCATATATTCCGAGCCTTCGCGTGTTGAGTGAGGCTGGAATTCAAATGAGCGTCTCTCCATATTTTTTTAAATTTTCAGCACACTATTCCCACTGTTAAATAAGGCGAGTAGGAGAGAGAAGTTTAAAATACAGAACTTCCCTTATAGCGAATTGTTTCCGGTAATGTGATTTAAATAGAATTTTAGTGTTTTCAACCAGAATATTTTTAAAAGATTCTTGTAAATTGTGGGTAGCTAGATTTTTATAGAACTTTGATCAGATAAGTGACATAGAAGGTGGTAGTATATATATATATATATATATATATATATATATATATATATATATATATATATATATATATATATATATATATATATATATTCAATAAATCAAGAAATGTTCAAGTGACTTTTCTGGTTAGCAGACTCAAGTGTTTCATGAAACCTGATAACTTCAATGGATTTATCAAACATCTGTTCTTGATGAGCATTTCGATATGAAACTCTAAAATCGGTTAAGAGTGTCCACTTGTTCCCATAAACTTGAGTATCAACTAAAAATAACGTTTAGATTAATGAGAAATAAAATATGAAGGTTTAGTTTGGTTTGGTTTGGTTTGGTTTGGTTTGGTTTGGTTTACGGCATATAAACCTCAATGGGTTATTTAATGCCGACAAAATTTTTATTGCTGATAATATTCTTCTCTTTTTCAAAAACGTACCGCTGGTAATATTTTTTCCTTCAGAAATCTATTTCTGGTAATATTTTTTCCTTCAAAAATCTATTTCTGGTAATATTTTTTCCTTCAGAAATCTATTTCTGGTAATATTTTTTCCTTCAGAAATCTATTTCTGGTAATATTTTTTCCTTCAGAATTCTATTTTCTGGTAATATTTTTTCCTTCAAAAACCTATTTCTGGTAATATTTTTTCCTTCAGAAATCTATTTCTGGTAATATTTTTCCCTTCAGAAATCTATTTCTGGTAATATTTTTTCTTCAAAAATGTATCGCTCCTAATATTTTTTTCAAAAATGTATTGCTGGTAATATTTTTTACAAAGTATTTCTGGTATTAAAACCTATTTTTACACTTTCATAGTGTTTTGACCCCAGTTTGGGGGTTAAATATTTGCCCACAGCTGGGATCCTAACAGCTGCTACCACCCCGGGGCAGGGTGAACCTGGGAACACCAGCAATTAAGATGTGGTTCAACGCTCCACAAAACCTCCTGATCAGAGGCCTTGATGTCGGACATAGTTTATCGTCTTGCCCAGGACGCGGATGTAGTTTATCGTCTTGCCCAGGACCCGGATTTAGTTTATCGTCATACCCAGGACGGTAAATATGAAGGGGCATGGTACATAGAGAGACTGAAAAGAGGTCACTTGCTTTAACGTGTATGGCGAATGGTAAAGAAGCTCTTGATAAAATTGATCCATAAATTTATGTATGTAATTTTTGACTTAGTAAGAGTTCAGGAAGCGTTTATCTGCATTTTATTTCTCAGCAACAAAAGTGAAATACATTGGTGGACAATTTCTCTCTCCAGAATATTTTCTACATATCTATAAGTCTAGCATTCGTCAATGCTTAAAATATTGCTGCCACATTTGGTCTAGTGCTCCGGTTATATATTTAGAGATTCTTGATAAAAATCCAAGGAATAATCAGCAATATTTTTGGTCCTTACCTGGCGTCTCGGCTTCAGTCACTTTCCCACCGCTGCAATGTAGCTTCTCTGTTCCTTTTCTATAAATACTTTCATGGTAATTGTTCACTATGGTACCTATACATTATGAATTTAAGCGCAGTACCAGATTGGCGGAAAATTCTCATCAGTTTAAAGTTGAATTAGCTAGATGTAACCGTATGTTCTATGCTAAGAGTTTCTTTTCTCGCACTTCTCGCTTGTGGACCACACTTTCGGCTTCATACTTTCCAGTCAACTTTTCTCTTCAAAAATTTACATGCAACATCAATCGATATCTACTGTCTTCCTGATTACTCGTCTATTGTTCTTGCTCCTTAAAAATGTTTTTGCTATTTCTTTTCACCTCTTGCGTCTTACAGGCCTTACTGCTTTTCATGGGGTGAATTCAATTAAAAAAAGATAACACAAAAGTTTAAATAATTCGATAATGTTTACAATTTTATATGAAAAATAACATATCTATTTACGCATATTATTAAGGAACGTACACACACCAAGAAGCATATTCAATTGGATTTTTTTCTTTCCTGCGTAATGAGTTTTTGACAATTGCCAACTTGTTAACACTCTGAAAATAATTTTGAAAAATGAAAGAAAATACGGAAGAGCTTTTGCCTTGAGAACAAACAGCTGCCACAGAAAAATAAATCATTTCCTCGAACAGAGAAAGAAAAATCTATCTCTGCGGGTAATGCTAAAGTTCTCCTTTAATGTAAAAACCAAAAAGAAACTTTAATTTTCTTATTGTATAAAAAAAACAAACTTCAGTTTAAGTTATATCTTGCGGATGTCTTTTAAGAGCTTTTAATTTTGAAAACCCCAGGTGAGTCAGGAAGATATTTGCATTTTTTTATTTAAAATTGTTTTATTATCCGACTGAATTGCAGATGGCAATAAAGAAATGTTCATAAACATTTGTTCAGTAGTTGGAATAGAACCAAGTCTTTTAACCGAATTTAAATTTTGAATCACTTCATACTGTTCACATATACATACACACACACGTACATACAGTCATTTACGCATAGGTTTACATACATATATAGATATAATGCATTAGGTTGTTCGGAAAATAATGTCCAATTTTAGAAGCAAATTTTATTCCTGAATTAATGCATTTAAACAGTATTAAATCGGTCAAAATAGGACCTTTGAATATCTATGCATTTCGGCATTCAAGTAACAAGGCTTTTTATGAATTCACGATAAATCTCTAACAGTTTGGGCGGCAAGAAATCTTTGAATGCTGTTTCTACATCTGTTTCTTCGGAATGTCTTTTGGGTTAAAAAAAATTGTCAAGATGCTTGAAAAATTGGTAGTCAGTGGGCGAGAGATCAGGGGAATATGATGAATGTGGCAAGTCTCATATCTCAGCTTCTGCAGTGTCATCTTGGCAACACGTGACCGAGCATTGTCATGAAGCAGAATCAGTCATCGTCAATTAACCAGTGCTGGTCACATTTTGCTTAACTGAATGTAGTTGCTGGCAGGAAATTTTGGTAGTGGTGCTTTGGTTGGATTCCAGAAAGCTGTAATGGATAACACCAATGACAGAGCACCAGACAGTCACCATAATCTTCTGTTGGGGAAATTTCAGTTTTGGAAAGCGTTTGGGTGTTTCTTCATGATCAAGCCATTGAGCTGATCATTTTTGATTGTCATAAAAGATTCATTTCTTATCCCAAGTCACTATTCGATCAAGAAATGGATCGAACACACTTCAAGACGTTTATGTGAAATCCATTTATCGAGCTCTTTCACCTTGCCAATTTTCTTGAGATGGCCTGATATTGTTGAAATGCTGACAGCCATTATCTGAAACATTTCTCTGAGACTTTGACGTGAGTTCTGTTCAAATAGTGTTTTCAGATGTTGATTTTCAATTGCAGATGGATGTGCTCTACCACCTTGAACTTCAAGTCTCGTATCCTCACGCCAGAAATTCAGAAACCAACGTTGCCATGTTCGATCACAAGTGGACCCTTCACCCCATCCCCCCTTTAATGTCGGCAGCAGTTTGAGAAACATTATGACCTAGCTTGAACTCATGCCCCCCAAAAATGTAAATATATCTCTTCCATTTTCATGTTCGAAATGAAAGGTATATAACGTCTTAAGTTTTTTCTGAAAGAGATTGATATAAAATTAACAAAGAGGGCACGTTAATTATTAAGAATGAGTAATATATTTTTTGTGGGGCTGTTATAATAATATATTAGAAGACAAAAGGTTTATTCTAAAATCGGACACTATTTTCTGAACAATCTCATAATATATAATATAATGGCCGACTGTTCGTTTCCGAATATACTCATCTTCTAGAGCGGCTAGCTATTACCTGTTGCAGATGTCTGATCAGGTAAATGTGTGCTTCTCCAACGCCCACCGAACTTGTATAAACTTGGGCTTTATGTTGAATCTATGCTGAGTGGGCTATAGCTAAAGTTTCTGGGAGAGAACGCATAATGTGCATAAAAAATTCAACAACACCATTTACTAACTTTCGTTTATTAAACATTAAATTACGTCACTTAGCATCTTCCATACTTTACCTAGACTTTTCAGTTAACCTGATGAATATTTATGAGCGTCTCTTAAATTTAAAAGTTTGTTAAAAATTACATTTTTACTTTTCTTTATAAATACTTTTAGCAAAATAAAATCCTTACATTGGCCTTGATAAATTCCATCAGCGGATAAGATAGGTTTTACTTTTGGTCTACATATATAAATGGCAATTTCAGTATGTTTGTCTGAAACGAGTTGCCGTCTAAACCCGTGAACCAATATTGATGAAACTTTGCATATATGTTAAACTAATATTCAGTTTGTTACTAGGTAAATTGTATTTTTTTATAAAAATCTATAATGGGACCGCTAGGACACCCAGAGCAGCTGAATGTCGGGTCTTATGCGAAACGCTGTTTACTGTGTTTTTAAGCAAGAGAGATAATTGGTCTCGCAAACATTTTAGAAAAATGAAGATACACGCGTGTTATGAAATAATATAACTCTTATAAACCTTAAAATTCTAGATATATGGATCTTTGTTCGATTTTAAAAACATAGGGGACAACATCTGAACGAATCGCAGGTTATTTTCTAAATAAAATCTTTATTTAACACATTAATTCGGCATAACCTTTCTTTGAATACGATCTCCTTGGCGTGTTTACATTGCAAAAAACTTAATTCGTTTACATTGCAAAAAACTTAATTCGTTTCAAACTTCGTCATGTGCATCATTAAATTCACCAGGTTCGAATTTATTAAATACAAAGAAATAGGCTCGATCCATTTGATCATTTCAACGTAAAATAACATTTAAATTGAGCTTATTTGCAAAATAGAAACTTTACTTAAGCTCATATTTCAAGCTACCCTTAAAAAGGGTGTGGCTGTTGTTGCTGTCACTGGAATAACATGTTTGGAGACAACTTCGTGCTATATACCGTCTGTGTAAAAAAATCTAGCTGTGGAAATAGACATCCTTCTTAAAAAATCCAAACGTCCTTAATCGGCATGAGCAACGTCCCCTTCCCCATTAAATTTTACTTCTAATTACGACGGTTTGATATCTCCACTGATTCGTCAAAAAAACAGTATAGCATGATGAAAAGGTCCTAAACTTAATAAAAACTAAGTTTTATCGACAAAATGTTTATGTTATTAAGAGGAAAGACCAAAGATTTTTTTGATTACTTTATTAATTTTTTTCATCCTTTCTAGTACGTTTGAAATTTTGGTTAAAAATTTTGTTTTTTTACGTTATCATTAGTGTTTTAGCGCCTTTTTTTTCAGGTGAAATACAAATTAATTTGGAAATTCTTGCAAAAATCAAATAATTGTCGGATTTACTTTCAGAACATTAAATTATTTGATAAGTTTTTTGGAAATTATGGAAAAATATTTTTTACATCTATTAATTACTTAATTTTATGAAAACTTGAGAAATTCGACGGCATTCCTTATTTTTCTTGATTATATTAGTTAAAAGCAAAAGACTTTGAAGAACATAAATCATCGATTTTTTGTAAAATCGAATCACACAGTTACCCAAAATTCAGCTCCCAATAAAACATTAATTAATACAACATCCAATAAAACTAAGACATTATTTAATTAGAAAAGCTTTTAATGGCTTTTATGAATAATATATGTTAAGGACAATATTGTCTGAAGCCAAAATATTTTTCCGATGGAAAATGAATATTTACATGAATCTTTTTATTTATTTCAATTTTAAATGCAAAATGTGATAAAGTTGTTAAATATTTTAAAATTAAGTTTCAATCCGTGCCATTTAGGGAATGCTGTTATTAAGTAGATCTATCTTTAAGGATCATAAGTTTGAAAGCTTATTACAATCTGCGACATACCTGTGTTTTAAAGAAGAATTTTACACTATTTTTGAGTTTCATAAATTTTTTTTCCAAATATATGGATTATTGTAAATGACCTTAACGTCACCTGTTTTAAGAGTTGTTTTTTTCCGGACGGCAATGAACTGACCTCAGCAAATGTTGTCGCACTGCGAACACGTGTTGAATTCTCTCACTGACTTTGACCATCATCGTCGCATTTTCAAAGTTTTATATTTTTTACGTCCTATTTCAACAAATATTTTAATTTAATTTTTTAAGTATAAACAATTTATTGTTCTTCAGTGAGAGACATACTGCAATTATTATTTTTCTTTTTAGTTTCAATTCTAGGGACGGAAAGAAAACAATTAATATTAAAAATAAGAAAAATTAAAAATTAAATCATTAAAAAATTAACATTTCATAAAAATATAATATTTATAATATATAATATATATATAATTATTAGGTACCTATGTTATTTCTGAAATTTGATGGTATTATTTTTAATTATTAATTTTTATATTATTTTAGTTGTGAATTTTTTTTCATAACTGAAATAATATAAAATTAATAATAAATAAAAATAATACAATAAAATATCATAAGAGATGTACATAACAATTGGGTACCTCACTCTCAATTATAAAATTTTAAATTTAGTATTTAAATTTTATTTTTCCAGAAATCATCTTCAAACGTAAGGCTATAAAGCTACAGTACCTAAAAAAATTCAATAAAATATAAGATTGCCGAAAGTATTTTTAATTTTTTTAAATTACTCTGTAGTTAAATAAGTTCACTTAAGATTCGAAGAAATTATGTCACTTCTGTTCTTCCGTCCGCTAACTTCCCCTGACCTAAGCTGTCAATACATCCATTTAACTGTCAGTTAACACTTCCAAAACAAGTCACAGCAGATAAGACATGCTTTTTAATGGTATTCAGATGGTGCAAAAAAAACAAGATTTTTTAATCAAAATTTTGAATGTTCTAAAATGGATGAAAAAATTTAATAAAATAATCAAAAACTACCTTTTTCCTTTCCTTTTAATAATAATATAAACATCTAGACAATAAAAAAAACTCTTCTTCTATTTTGGGGCCTTTTTTCATCATAGTATGCTCTTTTTCGGCGAATTGGTGGAGATTCTTAAAAGCGAAAGGGAAATCAAATATTTAAAAAAGAAATTTATTTTTAAACCTTTCACGCCATTCAATACTGAAATCTATATATATAATATATATATAATCTATCAGTTAGGCAGATATATTTCCTCTAACGAGGCAATGTGGCGCATCCTGGGCTTCGAAATCTACGAGCAGCATCCAACGGTGGTTAACCTAGCTGTTCATCTTGAAAATGACCGGCGTGTATATTTCACAAAAGATACTGCTCGAAACATAGTTGAGAAATACACCAGAAACCATTTTTACAGCTTTCTTCAAATTATGCCAAAGTGACCTGTTTGCCCGAACACTGCTGAACAATGTTGAGATTCCCATCTACTACACCTGGGCGCACAATTGATGGAGCAAGCAAAGAGCACAAATTGGGGAATGGGAATGAAGCGGGACCATCGGGCGGGTGTACACTGTGCACCCCAATCAGCAGAAGTACTTCTTTCTGTGTCTTCGGCTGCACACTGTCACAGGTCTTACATCAGTCACAGACCAGCGAAGATATAATGGAGAAGCCTGTACGACCTACAGAGCTAAACATGGGCTACTGGAGGACGATGCCTACTGGGACCAGACACTGGAGGAAGCAGCAGTCAGCAGAGCTCCAAGCCAGCTACTCCAGCTATTTTCCATTATGTTGATGACATGTGGTTTGGGTGAACCTCTCAAGTTTTGGGCGACCCACAAAACTAGCATGGCAAAGGACATCCTACGAAGGATTTAAATGTAAACCTCAGCGGAAATTGTCACGTTCAATGATGTTGTCTACAATGAGGCATTAGTTGACCTGAACACCCGAGTGCAAGCTATGGGAAGCCAAGGAATTGCCACATTTGGCCTACCCCAATCTGGGCCGGCAGAAAACAATCTCGTAATTGACTACATGCGGGAGATCAGCTATGACACGGACGAAATGACGGTGTCTATAGCTGATAACGAACACAAATTGATGAGGGACCAAGTAGGTGATTATTATTTCGAGAACTGAATGTGAAAGAGGAGATCTATCTTTCTCGTTGTCCCAAGTGAAACTGCAAAATTGTAAATTTAATTTAACACTAGCCTTCCTAAGGGATATATTCTCTGTGAACGCACAACAAAAGCCTTTTTCATGGTTACTTACTCTGAATTGTCACTTTCGGATAAGTATAGTAGGCTGTTGAAAGACATTTGAAAAAGACAGAATTATAATTATTAGTAGTAATATTTTATATTATGACTTTAGAATCATGATGAGAAAATTTTCATATATATATATATATATATATATATATATATATATGAAGAAGTATAGTTTTAAAGTGTTATATTTATGGGATAAAGTGATCAATATCAGAGATAGAGCGTATGTAAATATAAATATAAAAGTGAACACTGAAGTCAACACTCAGAGGCGACAGTCTGTTTCATGCTAGACGCAATCGTTTATATATATATATATATATATATATATATATATATATATATATATATATACTTTACAATTGGAATTAAGATACCTTTAGTTAATGAACATTTTCACCTACGAATTTTAATTTGAAAATTCGCAGGATTTTTCAAACTGTTTATGCTATTTGTTTGTAGTGTATTGTTATAGTACAGAACAGTACACTACAAACTGATAGCATAAACAGTACGCTTTAAAATTCTAAAATTCGTAGGTGAAAATGGTCATTTACTAAAGGTATCTTAATTCCAATTGTACAGTATATATATATATATATATATATATATAAAAGTGAACATTGAAGTCAACACTTAGAGGCGACAAGCTGTTTCATGCTAGATGCAATCGTCAGGCCATAAGTGTTATTTTTTTTTCGGCTATTTATATATACCGGTCAGTAGTGCATTGTGGGTAGTCTATTTTGGCGGTTATTTTGCCGGAAGTTGTTTATTTGTTTGTTTATTTATTTATATATTTGGGTTAAATTATTTCGCTCGTTTTTATTTATTTTAATTTTATTTTTTATTTCTTATCTTATATATTTATTTATTTATTTTTATTTTAATTGGTGTTTTATTAACGTAAAAACATTGTTTATATCGTTTATTTAATAGCTTTGTTTTGGTTTGTGAAGATAATTAAAGCTATTTATTCAATTTTGGGTCTGATTGCTGTAGTTTATTCTAACTATTATTTTGGTGGTAGCAGTTCTTAATTTGTTTGTTACTTCATTTATTTATTTGGATTGATTACCTTTACTTGTTTTTTCTAACGGTTAATTTATCGGAATCGGTTTGTTAGTTTGTTTATTTATTTATTTGGATTAATTTAGAAAAATTTATTTTACTTGTTTTTTATTATTTATTTATTATACTGTATATTTTTATTTACTCTTTTCGGTTTTCGATTTTTAAGTAACGTAGTATTTTTTATCGTTATATAACAGTTATAGCTGTTTTTCGTCCGATTTTTGGTTTGATTTTTATAGTCTAACTAATATTTTGGTCATAATGGTTTCTTAATTTGTTTATTATTTACTTTATTTGTTTGGGTTCATTGATTTTGTTTTTTATTTTTTATTTATTTATTCTATTTCGTCTATTCTAACGGATGTGATTTGGTAATTTCTTTGGGTTAATTTCTTTTACTTATTTTATTGTCATTTTATTTGTTTTATTAATTTTCGATTTTTAAGTAACGTAGTAAAAATTTGTTTTCATGTTTGCATTTTGAGATGATCTCGGATCGTTTATTTAATTATTTATTTTGGTCTGGGAAGGTAATGATGGCTATTTTTTCCTCCAAGCAAAGTTTGCAAGTTTTGGATTGGTTGTTGTAGACTGATGATCTTTTCCTTATTTTCCAAAATATTTTTGGTATGTTGTGCGTTTTGTTTGTAATTTCCCAGATATACTTAGAAAACATTGTGCTGTTCGCGTATTTACTATTTGTGAAAGATGTTTTGTGTGCGTCATTTCTTTGTTTCCAGGTTCCTTCAGTTACTCCTATGTATATTTTTCTTCATTATCTGGTGATTTTATCGAGCTTGGTATATTACACTGTTTTGTAAGCAATTACCATTTAAGGGACATTCGTTCTTTATTCATCAGTTACACCTAGGTTTAATTTGCTCGTGTGATTGTTGATTGTTTTCCTCTAGTGCTTTTTTATTATTTGTGCCATGTTCTCGGTACAACTGTAGCTGATTTTTACTGTGTTTTTGTTGAATATATTGTGTAGGGTGATTGATTCCGGGAAATGTTTGTGTAAGAGTTTGAAGAATATTTTTCCTATGTTTGGTTTTACATTTTCTGCTGTACACCGTACAGCAAAAACGTAAAAATAAACGTAGGAAAATATTGACAATTTATCCAATAAATATAGCACACCTTAAGAGTATATTTCTTCATATATATATATATATATATATATATATATATATATATATATATAAACGACTGCGTCTAGCATGAAACAGACTGTCGCTTCTGAGTGTTGACTTCAATGTTCACTTTTATATTTATATTTACATACGCTCTATCACTGATATTGAGCACTTTATCCCATAAATATAGAACACTTTAAAACTATATTTCTGCATATATATATATATATATATATATATATATATATATATATATATATATATATATATATATATATATATATACTTTACAATTGGAATTAAGATACCTTTAGTAAATGACCATTTTCATCTACGAATTTTATAATTTTAAAGTGTACTGTTTATGGTATCAGTTAGTAATGTACTGTTGTACAAACTGATACCATAAACAGTTTGAAAAATCCTGCGAATTTTAAAATTAAAATTCGTAGGTGAAAATGGTCACTTATTAAAGGTATCTTAATTCCAATTGTAAAGAAAATTTGGTCTGTTTAATGAAAATAAATATGGAGGGCTCTTTTGTGGGTCAGTTTTAGCATATTTCAAATTCTATGTTGTGTTAATAGGACTCGCCTTAATTATACCAACAGATGACTACCTATATATATATATATATATATATATATATATATATATATATATATTAAAAAGCACAACAGGAAAACTATCAACAAACCACACGAACAAATTAAACCCACCTGTAACGGCAGAATAAAGCAAATTAAACACAACAAATATGAAATCTATTAATCCAACATATATTTTCTGTTTATACATTATTTTTATGGATACAACTTATTTCAGTAAATGTTCCGCTTTAATTAAACAGTATTAATTACATTTACCGGCCTGAATGTTCGAGAAATTTCGTAGAAAATATGCGTTCTCCGACAGGAATCGAACCTGAATCCCGTGCGGAAACCGTCATTTTGCTTGACGTGCTGTTAATCATTCAGCTTACAGAGAACTTCTGGTTAGCAAAGTTCAAATTACTGTTTATATTTGTCGGATTTAATCCATTTCATATAATATGTTGTCAATGTTTACGTTAGGTTACTTTTCAGAGCAGAAATGACATATCGAGAAAAATCGTCGAGGATGTGTGTTTATAAGCTGTAATTTGAACTTTTCTAATTGAATTTCTCTCTCACGTCAGCCAAATGAGCATTTACTCAAATAAACTGTATCCATAAAAATAACGTATAAACAGAATATATATATATATATATATATATATATATATATATATATATATATATATATATATATATATATATATATATATATATATATGTATATATGTATGCAGGTATGCAGTGAAATAGGAAAGAACACGTTAGTTAGATAATCCGGTGTTCCTTAATATTTAGCTTTATTTTCAAAAGGAGAGTGCTCCATACAGAAGTAGAGCTTATATTATAATAATATTTTTAGTTTTTAAAAATATGATTCCTCCGCTACATAAGAGTTCTCATGTTTCAAAAGCGAGAGCCGAGACCCCTAACATAATTTTTTAAGTTATGAAGAGTTAAGGCGTCTGGACCCGCTTCCTTGTCAAGCGAGAATTTGGGAATAAGCTATCTTTTGGTTAGCTGGTGTTTATAACTACGGTATCATTTGGAACATTTGTTGCTATGGAAACGGCTAGTTTCGGCCGTTGAAGTTTGGTGGTTTAAGGGGCTAAGAATTAAGAATTAATTTTTATCTACAGGCCAGTCCCTTTCTAAAGAAGCGTATCAAGTTACAATGTCCAGAGTGTTTTTGGCTTATGCTAGTCAGACGGCGTCTTTTTTATTTATGGGTTTGCCTTTAGTCGTTGAGTGACTAGAAGGTTATGTTTCATTATTATCTATTTGATCTGTTTGTTTATTTACATGGCTTTTTTTATCAAAGGGTTTTTCTCAATAATTATTGGGCTGAGTTTTTTAAGGCTTTTAAATTATGGATTTAATTTGTTTAAATCTATTTATTAATTATTTAATGCGAAAATCATTTGATGACGACAGAACACCGTTAACTCATGTCTATGGTTTAGTAACTTTTCACTATTTAGACATCTAATTATGTGCAGTTTTTCGTGTAGGCACAGAGGGCATGGGTCATCCCAGGTTTTACATGTTCTAGTTCTATTTATTATTTTCCATTTTACTTTCGGTGTTTTGTTCGTTTCCTTTAAATGCCAGTAGTATTGAGATAGAGATGTCTGACTTCTATTTTGGATGTTGTTGAAGGAGCTTTTGTGTTGTCTCCATCTAATTTTAAAATTATTCTTAGTTGACCCTATGTATAATTTTTCAGTATTAGGATTCTCCGTAGATGAGATGGTACATTGGTATACCACGGATTTAGTAAGGCATCTGTTTTCTAACGGGCAGTCATTAGGGTTTCTACAATCACATGATTTTTCATTTTTTCTGTCTAGTTGCAGTTTAGGAGTTTTATTGGCACTGTTTTGGCATGGGTGTTTTCCTAAGATTTTACTATTATGCCTTTTTATTATTCTTTCTATGTTTTCAGTGCAGCTGTAACTTAACTTTAGGCTATTCTTATTAAAGATTTGGCTTAGTTTGCTATTTTTGGGGAAGTGTTTACCTATTAAAGCTAGGAACTTATGGCCAAGTTTAGTGCTGACCATTTGGTTGAACGGAGGTGTATACCATATGACATTTCTTTTCCTATTCTTCTTACTATTAGTGCTATTGTTTGTATAGCTTATTTCAGCGTTTCTGTATCCGCTATTTTTCAAGGCCGTGTTATAAAACTTACTATGAGCTTGGAATATTTCTTTATTTGCAGAGTTCATGCTTATTCTTTTCTCTACTGATGTGGGTATGTGCTTAATTATAGATGGGGGGTGGTTTGACTTAGGGTGTACATACAGGGGGTTGGTATTGGGTTTTCTGTAGGGTGTGTAATTTTTGTTTACTAAGTCTAGAGTTAAGTCGAGGAAGTTTACCCTTTTTAATTTGGTGTTTACTATAGTTTTTAGATCTATTTTTCCGAATTCACTATAAATTATCTTTCTAATCTTATCAGTTTTGAAATTTGTGGAGCTCCTCACTACCATGAGCCCGTCGTCTCGGTACAGCCCGATGTCTTCAATGTCTAATTCTCTGTGCGCTGTTAAGTTGTACAATATAAACAGGCCGACAAGGTCCGAAGATTCTGCAGAGTCCAGAGATCCCATGCTGATGTCAAAATTTTCAGCAGTGTTTTTAATCCACTGCTCCTCATTGTGGATGAGGACGGATTTCTTAGCACTGAGGATTATGTTCGTTTCTTCCTTGGTTAAATCTGAGTATACTGCAGCAAACTCCAGGGCAGTAGTGAAGAGGTCTTTCGATATAGACTGGTAGTAATCCACTATATCGAACTGAATCAGGGTGCAATCCGGTTTGTTGTCGATGTTTGTAAACCAGTTGATGACCTCTTTGGTGTTAATCCAGAGTTTTAATATCGAGTCAGACGCTTTTGAAACATGAGAACTCTTATGTAGCGGAGGAATCATATTTTTAAAAACTAAAAATATTATTATATTATATATATATATATATATATATATATATATATATATATATATATATATATATATATATATATATATTCGTGTTTCATTGCATGTAGCAGACTGTGTTCTTGCAATAAAAAATAATTAAAACGCGTACATTTTCTGGGCACACCAGTCTGCTACGACGGCTAATCCCTGTTGCAGACACCTGTTCAGGCTCCTTTGTGTTTTTTCAACACCTACAGAGCCTACCTTTGATTTATACGGCAACTATACTGAGTAGACGGTAGTTGTTGTTTCTGGAAGAGAGCTCCAAATCTGGCCTGATCAATAGTTTAAACAAGCCAAGAACATTCAAACCCTCGGCAACGGTGAATTGTTGCTTCACGCCACCGCAACCATCGACGGCTTACACCTACCCAATTTAACTCAAAAGGCTTGGGTCAAGCCATGGTATGGTTTTCAGGTAATTTTCAAAGGCAACGCACGCTACGATCGCTTCAACAAAACGATAAAATGTAGAAGTTACTTTTCTAACCTAGTGAAAAGCCTTCATATGCAAACACATATTCACATGTAAATATATAACATCCAGAAAAATTTGATTACACAAATGTACCTTTAAGTGCAGCGAAAACTTAATGATGATCATTTCTAGCTATTGACCGAGCAGAGTCTAGTCTGCTTGCCGGTAATCAATAACAAAACATTGAAGTAGTCATGTTATCTTGAATTATGTACCACGTATAACAACCTCTTTGTTAAATTTACAGTTTATCCCTGTTTTCAAAGTCCTACATCGGCTGGCTGCAATTTATCAAAAAATACCATCATGGTTTCGGTAATATTGATCGCATACCGTTGACCTTGGTGTTAGCCATCGTACATATTGGGATCCCAGTATTTGACTGACGATGAACAGGAACTCAGCTGATCGATAATGGATGTGCAGGAAAATGGTAATTGTTTAGATGCGATTTACGGCTCTGCACAATTTCAAAAGCCTGAGTGTTATTTTGCCTCAGTAGCTGAAAAGAATTTTTTTTTTTGACATTGTAAAGTAACAATTTGCAGAAATTTTGCGCTTACTTTTGAATTTATTTCAGATTATTGGCTAAACTATGTCAAAGGAAAGTATACAATTTTCTTGTTCCTGCCGAGAAAAAAAACTCCAAAGAAAATCCATGAATTTATTATGCGACATTTTTTATGTTCATACGTTCTTTTTATAGATACAAATATTTAAGTAAATGCCCTGTTTATAACAAACAGTATTAACGACATTTACCGGCATGAATGTCCGAGAAATTTTCATAGAAAATATGCGTCCTCCGATAGGAATCGAACCTGTATCCTATACGGAACTGTCATATAGCCTGACGTGCTTTTACCGTATAGGATACAGGTTCGATTCCTGTCGGAGGACGCATATTTTCTATGAAAATTTCTCGGACATTCATGACGGTAAATGTCGTTAATCCTCTATAAACAGAGTATTTACTTAAATATTTGTATGTATAAAAAGAACGTATAAACATAAAAAATGTCTTAAAATAATTGTCGGACTTTGTCCATTTCATAATGTGTGACGTCATTTGTTTACATTTGGATACGCATCGAGCAGATATGAATGTATGAGAGAAAATCATGGAGAATTGTAGTTTAAAAACAGTAAAAATCGACCTTGCTAACCGAAACGCTCCTCTGTAACTCAATCGGTAAGCACGTCAGGCTATATGACGGTTCCGTATAGGATACAGGTTCGATTCCTGTCGGAGGACGCATATTTCCTATGAAAATTTCTCGGACATTCACGCCGGTAAATGTCGTTAATGCTGTTTGTTATAAATAGATCATTTACTTAAATATTTGTATCTATAAAAAGAACGTATAAACATAAAAAAAATGTCTTAAAATAACAAATTATCATCATACACAACTTATAAAAAGCATTTTCAGATCCAAAATGCAGTATGGTCTGGAAGGCTTTTAACGGTGTCAAATTCTGAAATTGTTTATCTTATTCATGGCCTAATTTTGACTGATTGACGAATTTCAACCAAAAGCTCAAACACAGAAGATATCTAGGTTTAAAATTCATGAGTAGTCCGGCATGAATAAGCTGACAACTAAGTGAGCGCAACAGTGTTTTAATGTCTAAAAGAACTGTAATCTTTTCAACGGTCTTGTGATAATTTTTAGAACGAATTGTTACTGTTGATGAAACAATGGCGGTACTCGGGTTTTCCACAAAAGTTAGCAGGTTCTCCGAGATGATGAAGCTATTTTGATGACTGATTACCTCTAAATGGGTCAAACATTTCATACAGAATATCACTAACGATTAAAAGAGGGGTTGAAAGTAAAACAATGAGGTTAACTGCGGAAATGAGTCGTCTCCCAGTATTTGACTGACGATGAACAGGAACTCAGCTGATCGATAATGGATGTACAGGAAAATGGTAATTCTTTAGAAGAGATTTACGGCTCTGCACAATTTCAAAAACCTGAGTGTTATTTTGCCTCAGTAGCTGAAAAGATTTTTTTTTTTTTGACATTGTAAAGTAACAATTTGCAATCTGCTGATTTCACCTTCAAATAAAATTGCATTCTGCCTACCATCAGGATAGCTGATGCTGAACCCCAAGAGAGTAAAAATCTTGGCCTCATGTTTTCCACTGACAAAGTGGAGCGACTATATCGAGTCAGACGCTACAACTACTGCGAGGAAGGTTGGTTCACCGTGTCGTCAGAATCCATCTATAAATCTACTATTCGTCCGTGTATTGAATACTGTTGTCATATCTGGTCTGGTGTTCCTGCTGTACATCTCGAAATTCTAGACAAAATCCAGAGAACGGCTTGCAATACAATCGATCCTGACCAAGGCTCTCGTCTCCAGTCACTTTCTGATCGACGTGACGTGGCTTCCCTCTGCCTGTTCTACAAATATTTTCATACCAACTGCTCGGATGAGTTTTTGCCCAGACTACATGAATTTAAGCCTGCTATAAGACTGGCATCTAGATTTCAACGTTTTACTGTTGAACTAGCTACATGCAACCGCCACTTTTTTTTTCTCGAACTTCCAGCCTTTGGAACTCCAATCCAAATTCTTGCTTCCGTGATAACTACCATGTTGATAAATTTAAATATAACGTCAATCGCCATCTTCTGTCTTGAACCCTATTCATTTTATGTCCTTTCCTCAATGCTCCTCATTTTGTAAGCGAACGCAACGGCTGGAATTTGAACTGAACACACCAATCTTACTTTCGGCGTCGATAACCGTAACACTACATATATATATATATATATATATATATATATATATATATATATATATATATATATATATATATATGTATGCAGGTGTGCAGTGAAATAGGAAAGAACACGTTAGGTAGATAATCCGGTGTTCCTTAATATTTAGCTTTATTTTCAAAAGGACAGTGCTCCATACAGAAGTAGAGCTTATATTATAATAATATTTTTAGTTTTTAAAAATATGATTCCTCCGCTACATAAGAGTTCTCATGTTTCAAAAGCGAGAGCCGAGACCCCTAACATAATTTTTTAAGTTATGAAGAGTTAAGGCGTCTGGACCCGCTTCCTTGTCAAGCGAGAATTTGGGATATTCCCAAATTCTCGCTTGACAAGGAAGCGGGTCCAGACGCCTTAACTCTTCATAACTTAAAAAATTATGTTAGGGGTCTCGGCTCTCGCTTTTGAAACATGAGAACTCTTATGTAGCGGAGGAATCATATTTTTAAAAACTAAAAATATTATTATAATATTATATATATATATATATATATATATATATATATATATATATATAATATCGCACCTTAAATGCCGGTGTTAATGAAATATTGCTCGGTCTGGTAGCACAACGCAATCTTAAAAGTGACCGTTACATAATTTAAATTTATATATACATATATGGAAGTGGATTCTCCTGTCATATTCGAAGTATGAAGGTCAAGCAGCTCAGTTCGTGGGAACCGACAGCCCAGACACCAGCACATATGATGTGATTATAGTGGTGAAGGATTTGTGCAAAACCAACCCCACTTTTTGAAGGGCCGAACACAGAGACCTGGTGCACTACGTGCCACAAGGTCCCCAAACGACCATCGCATGTTTTGAATTCAGTGTTGTCCTTCTCCTAGTCTAGTTGCCACCCAAAGTCTGTCCTGTATTTACCCAAGGGTATTAACACATAAGTGAATGTAGTCTAACACTTTCGCCCCAGCCCCTCAACCTCCGACATCTTACTCTCTGGGTTGAGATGTCTACTCGACCTTAACCGAACTTAAGGGAGTGACCGTAGGTCCGCTGAGCATCTGTAGATCATTCGACCGGTCCACTGGTTTAATCCTGCTTCCTGACCACGTTGTGTTTGGTTTGATCCAGAAAGCAGAGGTGATGTTCATCCATTCACGATCGACTGAAGATGTAGACACGACTGGAGAGTCTGTGCTAAGAAATTTAGAATGCACCAAAAATATATATATCTGCAGAAAGCCGGACAAACAATCCAATTCAATGATTGAATTGTTAATGTCTTTTATATAGCAGAAAAAGAATAGTATAGAAAGAAACGAGTTACAGAAAAAAAAATAATTGACGTAAAAACTCATACACTGGATTCTAGACACAAAGAGAGTGGGTTATGATTAGCTTGTTGTGGAATCGTCTCAGAACGATATACGACTCTTGCGATGGAGAATAACGATTTCTGTGCACTGCTTAAAGTTTATAGTTGCGTTCCTCCTCGGCGGTAGTAACATTAGTAGTAATCTTCGTGGTAGCAGAAGCATCGGTAATTATATTAGCAGTACATGTTAGCGGGGGCTTTGTTCCAAATCCCTAACGTCACTTCCAGTCTCCGATATCTCTCCACCCAGCTCGACTGCACTCGACGACAGACGAGCCCAAAAACAACCTTTTGATTATTGTAGCTTGTTCGACGTTTCCGTTTCCAGTGGTTGTAATAATAGTAGCAGTAGCAGCCTTAGATTGTTGGAGGAGTAATTCGCTTCTTCGTACTTATATCAACAAAATATGTCAGCGGGCGTTTGGTTCCAATCTCTGACGTCACTTCCAGTCTCCGACCTCTCTCTACCCAGCTCGACTGCACTCGACGGCAGACGAGACAACCACTCAGTCAACAGATTTCTGTGCGCGTTTATATAAATAAACCTGACTGATCATAAATCGACCCTTGGCCCGCACCCGATTATATATATATATATATATATATATATATATATATATATATATATATATATATATATATATATATATGTATAGAGAGAGAGAGAGAGAGATACCGAACTATCATTATAGTAGAGCAGTTCATATTATTTACGGGCTCTGTTTTTATTTTTTGTTGTTTTTATTTAAAACAAATATTTAAAAAAATGAAAAGTATACGCAAAAACACGCATCCACACAACTTATATACCTCCAAAAAATAGAATTATAATTTAAATACAAATATTCAGATTTAAGAAATTATAGCAACGGCGAAAATTTTCTAATTCCTGTACTTCGGGAGTACAAGGCATTGTGAAGGAATTATATAGTCTTTTGCATTACGTTTATTTTTTAGCCATTTCAGTAATTGCCGAAGAGAATATTTATTGAATATCAAAATTGAGTAAAATAACGGTGCGTATTTTTTATTGTCGGAGTCAAAATAACCAATTTCTTTTTGCCTGGCTATAATGATGTTCACACTTTTACAAGCCCCAAGAGCCTATCCAGGTATATATATATATATATATATATATATATATATATATAGAGAGAGAGAGAGAGAGAGAGAGAGAGAGAGAGCCTATCCAGGTAGAGGGTTACAAAGTAAGAGGTACAGTTTATGGGGTTATGTGGGGAAGATAACGGTTAACCCTAGTCTTGAACAGGTTAAGATTGTAGTGATCAGGGTAGCATCATTTTGGGAGTCGGTTTCACAAAGCACCTAGTGTCAAAAAGCGGAACGTCTTCATTCCCTGAAATGTGAAGCGAAATCTGATCCTGCAGCTAAATTCTTGGGTTGAAAGTACGGGGTCCTCTGTTTTACATACCTTTTCTGTTTTATTAAATTCTTAACCCATCGCTCTGGTCCGATATCTCAAAGCAATATTTCATCGCATAATCGGTGAAAAGTTAACCAGAGTCAATAAAGAGTAAGTTAGAACAAAAACTGGAGCTAAACAATCAGAAACTTTTATCTTTCCCAGCAAAGAATTGCCCTACGTAACGTTTGCAATTTTTTATAGAATTTTTTTTTCTTAAATTATACATTTCTATAAAGACAGGAATAAAAGATAATCTGGTGAAGTAGTATCTGGGGAATACGTTAGATGAGAGAAAATTTTTTCCAATTATGCAGCAATAATTTTATAAAGAATACTGCTTCCCGATTTCTGCCTTTAATTAGTCCCAATAGAAACATTATTTGTTCGAATAAATCCTTTGCTTATCTGGAAGAAGTTCATAACAAATGATTCTCTTTCAATAACGATATGTATTATTTTCTTTAGGTGAGAGATTTTTTTAATCACTTCACCCCAAGCAAGGCGATAATCACAAGGGGCTACTTGGAGTGAAAAAGAATAAAAAGATGTTAGAAGGAACTTGAAACCAATCCTAAACAGGGAACACGGGATAAACCTCTACTCTTGTGCAAAAGACCAAGGAGAGGTGTGAGCCGGATATTGGCGAACCTATCTATTCTTGCGGTGCTAGTGCTGATCCCTTTCGTTTAGCTTAAAATATCTGATATTCCATGTTATCGTAAAGTATCCACTGTTCAATCGGCTGTCTCAATTTAACATTTAAACGGAACATTTAATTACGGTCCAGTAAGTTTTCACTTATGTGGAAGACTGACATTAAACCGACTAACATAACCAAACCGTTGAAAATAATTTCCGATGCTTCATTTGGGTATTTTGAGTATGTTGGTTATCTCCCAAGTCGCTCTTTTCAAGTAATATATTCATTTGATCTCTATCAACCTCAGCTGTTCTATGCGACCATGGTGTATCGTTCAGTGCAAACTGTCTAGCATGAATCTCTACAAACAACTTTTGTCCAATATGACACTACGGTCTTGGTAGGAACACCCACATAGACGAGAACTCTAAATTATTTTATCGCCGTCTTAATATGGATTCCTTTTTATGACCAACAGTGAAATCTATGAGGTGGAATCTTCAAAACAGCAACTCACTTGACCAAGGAAGAATAAAATAAATATATTAAACATTTTGGAAATAAGTGACACATGACCGGACGTTGGTGATTTCTGTGACAGGCTTATATAAATATACACAGTTTATATTGAAGAGAGCTACAGGATGCCGTTAGCAGAATCGCCGTGAGAGAGAGAGAGAGAGAGAGAGGGGGAGAGTTTCCAGCCGCGTGTCGTATTGTAAGGATAGGTATAGAGGATGGGGAAAAGAATTATCGCTGATTGAAGGAAAAAGCTGGTCGTCTCGTCTAACATAAGTAGAAGTTACCTACCTACCTACCTATCTAATCCCTGAATAAATTACAATATATATTGGGGGGGAAAAAAGATTCTTGTCTTCATATCTCACTGCGCCATTAATTTCACCTTTTATTTCACTTGTTAACGTACGACGCACCTTTCCACCTTTACATCGATGGAAATGACAATAGACAGGCAATGTAGGTTTATGTCCCCGGTTGACGAAAAACTGACGAAGGGCTTCGTTTTATGTTTGCACAAACTCGATTATTCACACCTTCTTCATAAACTGCAAAAGTCTTCTTTTTTTTTAGTTGCATTTGTACCTTTCTTAAAATATGCTGAAAATGTTGCTAATATTGGGTAGTAAGTGCGAAATAATAATAAATCTTTTTAGCCACTCCCTTCAAATTCGGGTGAGCTGAGGGGGTGCGAGACGGAAAGAAATTTGCGAGCCTATGTGAAATTTTCTTTCGACCAATGAAAACCTTGTCGCCACAGAAATTAACCGTTGAGAAAGAAAAGAAAGAAACGAAAGTAACGAGCCTATGCGAAAATCTTTTTGACATAAAATGAGAAGAAAAATTAAATTAATACGAGAAGATTATCTGAAGTCATGTGAAACATTTCGTTTCAGTTCCTTGTGATCAACGACCAGCGTTCAAGTTCTTGTCAGTGTAAAATAATTCTCCAATTATATTATCGTCCTTTAACCAAGCACGCGGTTCTTCAAAGAATTTTTTTCTCTACAATCAAAAAAAGCTAAGTATTTTCAAATGATCTCTCTTCGTCTACTTTTGAATGTATGCAACCGTACAATTCTTCTACGAACTATCTTACCTTTGTTTTAAACATATTTTAATATTATTTTATGTCATATCATTTAATAGAATTAACTTTTTGAGTAACCCAATATTCCCAGATTTCATTTATCCTATATCGTATAAGCATAGGTTTAACTCAAAGCCTAAAGCCTGGACAATTTTCCGTTTTTATTAAAGGTTTATATTCTTGTATAATAAAGTTTTAACGACCCAACATCCAGTTGGCTAACACACGCACACACACACATACACAATGAATACTGATAGTTTATATAGCTTATATCACAAGAACAGACTACTCGGCCCGGGATAGTGCCAGCTAAACTGGAACATATGATAATCCTACCAAATAATAGAAATCATAGGGTATCCTCCAGACGAGGCTCTGCCGAAGTTTTTACGTGGTCTAAAGGGAATTTTTGCCCGAGCCTACCAGCTCGGATACCCCACTTTAAAACTCGGCCTTGTGCCACATCTTGCTGCGTGGGGCATCGGGTAAATAATTACTTGAGGAATTTCAACAGCAGTAACAACTGAAAAGGATAGCCGGTATTATTTGAAGAGAAAATAATGCCATAAGATGTTGACGTTCCACACTACTCCTAACAAAAGTAGGAAACCCTTATCGGAAATAGCAATAATAGTTACTGTACTTAAGAAACCTAGTTTCCTGGAAAATTGTTTCACTAGAAAGATTTTATAAATTTCAGTCGAATGTAACACCGACTGCTTGGTCAATAAATGCCGAATGTTTCCTTATAAGGAAACGACGAATAGTACAATTACCATTTAAGCTTCACCGAATTTCAGACCAAAAATTGATTATGGGTGACAATATTTATAATTCATATGCTGTTATTTTTGCCTGGCTATAATGATGTTCACACTTTTACAAGCCCCAAGAGCCTATCCAGGTAGAGGGTTACAAAGTAAGAGGTACAGTTTATGGGGTTATGTGGGGAAGATAACGGTTAACCCTAGACTTGAACAGGTTAAGATTGTAGTGATCAGGGTAGCATCATTTTGGGAGTTTAGGATTGGTTTCAATATTTATGTTATTTTTTTTTATTAGACTTAAGTTGTTTTCTTTCAATCTTTTGAGAGCTTTTTAATTTTCCTATTAGCGACAGAAAGCACCAACGATGTCACGTGTAGGTTACATTGAATGACAGTTTATGTATGACAAAGTGGAAAAAAATATTTCGTGTGACACGTTTCGTCCTTTAGGACGTAATCGGACTAAATTTGTTTATTTGATGCGACTACACATACGAGCGATGCTGAGAATTTTTAATTAAAATGGAATCGGCTAGATTATATAACCAAAACACATTTTTTAAAAAATGAAATAGAATTAAAAATTGAAAATTCCCAGCATCCATCATTCGTGCGCATGTGTAGTTGAACCAACGTAAGAAAATTTAATGATGTTCTATAGGACGAAACGCGTCACTCGAAACCTTTTTTCTTTTTGTCATATATCTTTCCCCAAAAATTGTTCTTAATATATAAAACTTTACATATCGTTATTCCATAACAGTTTATTAAATCTGCTCCTAATCAATGCGTAGAAACTGACTGAAGTGACACACAAGCTGTCTGAATTTATGGGAAGCGGAGTTATCATTATTTACTCTATTTACATATGGACTGCAACAACAAAGATGGAGACAATAGTCTGTGTGCAAATAATGACATACAAACCGCCTTGTGGGTTCCCGATAAGAATGGATAAAAGTAAACTGTTACCACATAAAAGAATTTGACGTCTGTATAGATAACCCGAGCAAGTATGACGACAATAAGTTCTGGAAGATAAAAGAGAAAAAGGTGATTGGATGTAATATCCAATTTACAATAAAGATGAAAATGTTAGATAAAATAGGATCAGGAAAACGAAATAGAAGACAGTATAGGTAAGAGCGCACCAGAGGAATGCAAAAAAAGTGTTTGGAAATGAAAGAGAAAACGGAAAATATTACATAAAAAGTACATGAATATGATTTTTTCAAAAATACGAGGGGAATTATGAGAAATAATATGAAAAAGTGTAATGATGATGACAATGATGATGATAAATGACGACACTATCATCATCAATATTGCTACAATTAATGCATAATGTCTACCATTTAACTCTTTTTCATAAATAATAATGACGCTGATAATAATGTTGACAAGAAGACGAAGAACAACAATTGATATATGATTTATCCTTGTGACGGTTGTGTAGAAAAGCTACTGAAAGTAGTCAGTAACTGCACCCAGCTACCACAAAAAAAGTGTACAGGCACCGCCATAACAAAGCAATCCTCAAAATACATTAAGAACTATGCGAGAAGTATGGCTTCGATTGCGCAAAGTGACACGGGTATTTCCCAATGCCAGTAGCCGAGAATAGACAAATGAAACTTATGTGAGATACGACCATCTTGACTGATAATCGCTTGGAGAGAAATCGCCCTGATTCTACACTTGTGTACAAAATCAGCCATAAATGGCTCCTGATAGAAATGGCTCCTGATAGGTATTGCTGTAACTTGGTATAAGAACATCGTGAAGACGAAAATACAAAGCTACCCAGATTTGGCCAGGCAAATCAGAGAAATATACCAAGCAGCTGTTCAAAATGTCCCTTTTGTGGGTGGCGCACTCGCAACTATTTCCAGGAATCTTTCTGACTCGTATGATACTTTGCGGGTAACTGACACCGTTGGAGTGAGTAGGTGGCAAAACTGATTGGAACAGCTATGTTCTGAAGAAAAGTTTGTGTCTCTCTGCGGCGAGTAGGAGCTGAGATATGAGCACCATCACCCGGCTGAAACAGCTAAGAGACGGAGAGGATGTTATAATAATAATCATAATAAAAATAATAATGCAGAAAAAAGTGAAAATGAATTATAATGTCAACCCTGTTAAAAGAATAAACACAGGCATATATACAATATATGCTATTATAAGAAAAAAATTTATGCGTCTCGGCGTTGGGTGATGGTTAGCAAGGCTAGTCTAACTCTTAGCATGTGAGTTCTGTTCCTATCGGTTGCCCCATGCATAATTCGACATTAAATCACCGAACAAGGGTTGACAAGTCGTAAAACAAAGTAATAAAGGTTTTTAAAATACAGTAGATATCCTCTCAGATAAACGAAAAATATCAAGACCTTGACCAAATAATGCTAAAATGGTGAAATAATAACTACTTGGGAATGGATCTGAAGGCCTTTGCAACAAAAAAAATGAAAGAATTAGAAATGTGAAATTTTTTTTTGAAACGGTGTACACGACCTCATCGCTTAAAATCAACGATATTGATTTGTTTTTGTTTGGCGGTGGTTGTAGCAAAAGTAAAGATATGAATAAGAATTTTATTATTAATATTTTACTATCTGTCTATATTTCTGAGATGAGTTATTGCAATTATTTACACTATTTACATTGTTCGGGCTGTTGTCCTCATCTTCGTTGCCATATTCAGGACGTTTCGGCAGTTATACACTCCGGCTTTCTTCAGGGGATTTGAATTTCGAACTGAAGCCTTTATGTCATTCACTGAGGTAGATTGTTCTAGTTCCTCGTGCCATGCCTCTTCCGGGTGTCTCAGTATCAGTTATCTCCCTTTTAACTCAAATCTTCCAGTTTTTTTTTTCACCTCTTGAACTCTTTGAGTGAAGTCACTAGATTCAACCAACGCTTTTATCCACTGGGCCGTGTATCCTTGAGGTCCAGTGGATAAAAACGTTGGTTGAAGTTATGAGTGCAATACCTGACTACAGCAGAAGTGAGCAAAAACTTGAAGACTTGAGTTAAAAGGGAGATAACTGATACTGAGGAAAGACACGAGGAACTAGAACAATCTACCCGGGTGGACGAAATAAAAGGTTCAGTTGGCAATTCCAAACAACTGAAAAAGGCCGGAGTGTACAACGGCCGAAACGTCGTGAATATAGCAACAAAGATGAGGACAACAGTCTGAACAATGTCAATAGTATAATGTTTTACATATATGTCTTTAATCTTATTTGCCCTGCTTTTTTATTGCAATTCCCGGATAGACATTCTACAATAATTTAATCAGCAGCAGAGATCAGAATTAAATTTTTAAAAAATAAGCCATTGACAAGATATGAACTTTCCTTCCTTATATTTGGACCTTCCGAATAAGACCCCAATGACTAACATGAAAAAGTCGTTCAAATCTATCACCATATATTCTAGTGATATGCACCTTCTTGTTTATCATTTTACACTAGCAGTATCGGATGTAATAGGATTTTAATTTCCTGCTTTTATTATTGGGTTGGTGCATAATTGTCAGGCGTTTTTAAACAATATTTATTACGTAATAAACAACAACAATTCAACAATAACATTTTTAAATGATTATTCGGGAGCGTATGATTATCGACACGCAATATATAACCTGAAAATAAAATATTTTTATTTAAAAAAAGTAAACAAAACAGCAATTTTTATTAACAAATAACTCGCCTACAAAAACACCTGATAATTATGCACCAACCCAATAGTAGTTCTACGGGCAATAAAACGAAACAGAAATAAAATGAATGAAACACTAGTTAAAAATTACACAGTAACTGAAAATATTTCTTGTAATATAAGGTGACCCCAAAAAACGGGAACTTTTTAACAATCCAATAAAACCAAGAGTGATGGAAGAAAAATATTTAATTCATAGTAATTGAAACCTTAAAACATGCCATTTAAGAAACAATGATGGAATTTTCATCTTTTTTAAATTATGTCCTGTAGATGGCGTCCTCCTGTACGAATGCATTCTTGAAATCTGCTGTTGAGACCCCTATTTACTGATGCAACATCTCAGCTGGGATATTGTGAATTTCATTCTTGTTACTAAAATGGCGAAATGTTTACTTGCTCAGGGTCACTGTCTCGCAGTGTTGCCACTTGCTCATGTCTGGCAATACGCACTTCAAAAATTCCCGTTTTTTGGGGTCACCCTATATATTTGATTATTACATCTAAGAACTATCTATCATTTAGACTAGTATGAATTTTTAAATGAAACAAATAAATATAGGTTTTGTCTATCGACCGCTGATGTTATTTCATATTAATAACCTTGAAATGGTAGAAGTTCCATTCAAGGAGCTTCTTCCCTAGAACTGTTAAATTGTGAAACAAACTCCCGAAATTATGCTACCCCGATCAATTAAATCGTAACCTCTTCAAGTCTAGGGTTAACCGTTCTCTGCCCTATATATCTTTATAAAATGCGCTTCTTACTTCCCCCTTTTACACTATTACAACAACCTCATTTGGTAAACCTCTAGCTTGAGTGTCTCTTGTGCTTTGGGTGAAAAATAATATAAAAAATGAGACGGATCCAAATCTTCGCACAGCCAGTAATACCAGATAAAAAAGATATGAATTCAAATAAAACAAATTTTGATACTAACAGTTGAAATTATTCCAATAATTATTTGAACTAAGATCATTATCTCTATTGTCTTTATCGAAACGTTTCGGCCTGGATGATGAATACCCCGATGATCCCCTATTATTCTGGAATAGAAATAGGTTGAGGAGAGGAAATGCTTGTTTGGATGGGTGTAGTAAATTAGTTTGCTGAAATTCAAGAATATTTTCTGATTTTTGTTTTCCAGAACAGCCTCTGGTTTCTATCATCCGACCCACACTCCTCCCCAACCTTTTGAACAGGATTAGAGGTTTGTCCTTTGTTTTCTGTTTCGGATTTAAGTTTCCAGTTCCTTCTAAAGTCTTTTCATGCTCTTGCATTCCAATTAGCTCATTGCGTTTTAGTGGCATTATCATCTTGCTTGGGGTGAATTGATTTTAAAAATACTCATCTCTCCACGATTATATGAATCTATGTTAATCTGGGCTATATTATATTATATATTATTGTTATTATTATATTAATCTATATTAATTATATTAATATAATATAGATTTATCTGGGCTTTTACGAATCTTAGCTTAATCTGGACCGAGTCCATAATAGTGAAGAGTGTTTTTATTTTCAAAATAAACTTTATTTTCTTTGGATTTCTATATAAAATAAGTTATGGAAATTTATGTATTGTCTCAATCCAAAAATACTTCTTTTCATGTCAACACAAACTATTGAAGCTTTTCTAACAGTGGAAAGAGTTTTGTATATGTGACAAAAACATGAGACTACAGAAATAAATGACATTTTTCTCTTGTTATTTGCAATAATAATAATAATAATAATAATTCTATGTGCCGTGATTGTGGAACTTTATAATTTCCTGTCTTTTGTAGCCCTTAGTAAAATTTGTAATCCCTATTCTGCCAACAATTTACACGAGCTCATTAGGTTTGTTTGCTTGTGTATTTGTTTAGCGGCATGTCAACTCCTTATGGGTCATTTAATGGCGAAATTTAATTCTCTTGAGAGCATTAATAATTTCTTTTGTAAAAATGTATTGCTGGTAATTATTTTTTTTCAAAAATGTATTGCTGGTAATTTTTTTTTTTACGATGGAAATGTATTGCTGGTATTTTTACGATAAAAATGTATTTTTATAATTTCATAGATTTTTTTTTTATCTCGGCTTGGGGGTTAACTATTTACCCATGGCTGGGACCCTAACAGGTTCTACCACCTCGGGTCAGGGTGGACCTGGGAACAACAACAATTAGGAGGTGGTTTCACGTTCCTCAAAACCTCCCGATCAGAGGCCTTGTTGCCGAATGTAGTACATCGTCATACCCAGGACGAAGCTCGTTAGGTAAATTATACGCAATTTACTCTGTCCTGTGAGTGTTAAATTTTCCAATTTTTCTTCATTATGTGTCCCAGAAATTTCCAGCGTCTCTTTCTGATTTTACGAAAAATATCCTTTTTGTTTCCATTTTCTCTAAAACTTCATCGTTGCTCACATGTTCAGTCCATGGTATTCTCAGCATCCTTCTGTAGAAGCACATTTCTGTTGCCTCAAGTCTTTTCTCCATCTGTGAATAGATTGTCCAGTGTTCACTGCCATATAGGAGGACTGATATAACACTACGGTTCAGTAGTCTTTTCTTTGTTTCTAATGAAATTTTTCTCTTTCTTAATACTTTGCTTACCTTTACCTATTCTAATATCCTTCCCAAATAAATCAAGTTTACCTAACAGTTCGAATAGTTCATTATGATGTACCTTGTCAAACGCTTTTGCATAATCTATAAAACATAGGTATACATCATTTTCATTTTTATTTGTCATTCCGGTATCTTTCTGAGTATAAATATTGCATTCCTTGTTCCAATGTCCTTAACAAAACCGCATTGTTCTTGTTCGATTTCATGTTTAATTTTGCTTCGCGCTCTCTTCCCCATAATTCTGAAAAGTTTTATTATTGTGACTCATTTAGCTGATTATCCGATGGAGTTCGCATTCGTATAGATCTCTTAAAATTCTTAATATTACAATATACGTGAATCTTCTTTTTTGTGTGTGCACTGATATTTTTATAATAACTTTTAGTATTATCAAAGCCGTTTCTCGTCGAACCAATATATAAACTCTACTTCAATTCAAACTTAATAGAGTATAAAGAAAGTAAAATCAACATAAAACACAGAAAATATAAAACAAATGGGCTTCTACCGTAGAGTAGTTTCGGTTGGCTGATTTTGTTTAACGGTATATCAACCTCTATAGATTAGTTAATGTCAACTACTAAATATTTTGTACGCAAGTGTATGCCTTCAACTTCAGATAAAATGTATTGTTGATAACTTTACTATAAATATGTATTGTTGGTAATTTTTTTTATATAAAATATATTGCTGGTATTTTTACTATAAAAAGGTATTTTCAAACTGTCATAGTGTTTCGTTTGGGGGGATTCACTATTTACCCATAGTTGGAGACCCCCTAACAGCTGCTACCACCCTGTACCGTAGAGTAGTTAGTCTCAAAGGTCTTCTTTGCAAGTGTAACACTCACATTAAGCACGTGGATAAAGAAATAACATTCACGTATAGCATTCACATACTCACGTGGATAAAAAAAAATAAATGAATGAAAGATAACAGTAAGTATTCCAAAAACTAAGCCAGGTGCTGAGAAACAGAAAATGTTCGTTAGAAAAGACGGGCTGCTATGTAATATCCATCCTCTTATATGACACGAATGATGGGAAAACTAGAGGCAGCAGAAATGTGGTTATACAGTAGGATACTGAGAATTCCATGGACGGAGCGAGTAAGCAACAAGGAAGTCTTTAAAAAAATGGCAACAGAAAGAACACTTCTACTCAGAATCATAAAAACACAGCTGAAATTCCCAGGACACATAATGAGGGTTTGGAAAATTTAGCCCTCATGAGGTATATTGAGGGCAAGAGAGACAGGTGAAAGCAGCGAGCCACTTGCCTTACGAGTGAATGGTAGAACGGGAATCGGGAGATTAATAAAGGGAGAAAAACTGCTAAGAGCCACATGAGATAGGAAATTGTGGAGGGTCATGATCGCATATGTCCTGAGGGGATGCGGTGCATAGAAGAGGGAGAGAAAAGGAAAAAGAGTAAATGAAAAAGGAAAGGAAAGAGGTGGAAAAGCTAAAGAAAAATTAAAAGAAAACCAGTTGAAAGGAAAAAAAATAGTGTGGTCCGAAAGTCTTGTCACCTATACCAAAACAAAACAGTAACGAAAACACTTGAAGAACAGGAAATACAGTAATACAAAGCACATGTACTGGATTCAGTTTATTCACTTTCATTGACTCGTCACAGAAGCTCTGTAGGAGCTCGTATCAGCCATCTGAAATAGAACTTTATATTATGAAGGGATGGCAAGGCTTTCAGACCACTCTGTACAGAGAGAAAGAGAAGTAATGGAGATGAAGGTAAAAAAAATATATATATATAGGGACGGGCTTTAAGTATACAAGGAAAAAAGAAGAGGTAATAGTGGGAGGTTCATTTCTGCTTGGATATGCGGTCACGTGACACCACGTGAGTAAATTCGGTTACCAAAAACTGTAATTACCAAAATCGTAATCTAGAGGCAGAATAAATCAGTAAATGCCTATGATACCTTCTCAGAAACAGTGGTTTAAAATTAATCTCGCATTTTTAATGAGTACGATACTCATTCGGTTCGTTCGTCCTGGATATGACGATAAACTACATCCGGCAGCAAGACAGATTGGAGGTTTTGAGGAGCTTGGAACCACCTCTACAGCTGTTGTTCCCAGGTTTACCCTTGACGCCGGGTGGTGGTGGCGCTTGTTAGAGTCTCGGCTATGGGCAAATAGTGGACTTCCAAACAAAAAAATCAACAGAATATTTTTATAATAAAATGACCAACAATACATCTTTATAGCAAAATGACAATGCAACTCTAAATAAATATGAATACATTTTTATAGTAAAATTACCAAACAATACATTTTATGATCTACAAACTATATACCTAAAAATACATACGTTTTCTCTGAGAAAGTATCAAATTACGTGCAAAATATTTACATTTCGGCTTTAAATAACCCATAGAGATGTTGCTATGCTGTTAAACAAAAACAACCATTGGGTTCGCTGAAACTAAACCCATTATTTATTTTGACCACCAAACGTGAAACGATGGACAGATTTGTTGGTTTCTGCTTACGAGTTCGAGCCTCTTCCTCCTCCTCCTCCTCCTCCTCCTCCTCCTCCTCCTCCTCCTCAGTGCCACGTCCATGTAGAGAACAGGTTCACAGCCTTATCAGGCTAAATGTTGCGGCCGTGGATGCTATGGCAAATAGGTTAGTCACGCGTCTAACCAGTTTATTCAAAGTTGTCCTCTGAGATTGGTTGCTAATCGAAACTAAAGAGTCAGATGTGCCCTGCTATTAACCCCTACCTGAAGAGAAGAGATAGAATTACACACATGTTAACCCCTGTATACAACCTCACCATGCTAGGTGTTGCTACTCTGGTTTCTGTAGCAAGTATGTTTTACGGGTTTGAATTGCCAGCCTCACCCCCAAGGCTCGAGCAACGGTGTGTGCTAAAAATAAATTGACATTGCACATTAACATGCTTCCTAACTATTGGGTTCGACCGCCATACAACCGCAAACCGTTATTGTAACTCCATACAATTCGCTGTATGAATATTTATTCGATCAGTTGATTTGTTTTTTTTACAACTTATCAATCCTTTTTGTGTTAAATCCGAAAAATATTTTGTATTGTAAAAAGAACTTCTCCATATATCACCCTGATTCTTATCCCTATGATCGTGTTTGGGTCAGCTTTGAAACAGAGATTAACGGTATTAAACTAAAATACTTCTGTTTGACTGATTATCAGTTCCATGATAAATCCAGAATAGATGTGTATTATATGCCAGTGAGTGTTGTATGGCAGGACATACGGTATTTTTAAAACTGTTTCGCCTTTTCAATGAAACAATTTACAGATCCAAGCAACAAAACTGACGAGAAAAATGTATAAGTAAAAACAAACTATATGTGTAAAAGAAAATATAACACGTGTTCTAATTTAGTGTAAAATTTAGGAGAAAACTTTGATCATTACTTTTTTTGCCTTCCTCATACTTGAAAAACACTTGCATATAAGTTGAAAAGTTGTGATAAACGCCAAAAAGATAAGGATAACTGTCTAGGTAGAATAGTTTGAAAATTTGGAGTTGTTTTATCAACACCACAGAAAATAATCGAAATTATCTTCGCATTTCGGTTTTTAATTATTTCTTCTCGAAAGATTTTACATATTTTCGAGCCGCTTTTGAAGCTTTTTTTTTTAATTTAATCTGTAAAGATCGATAATATCAGGAGTTCATATAGCATCGCCATTTTGTTCTTGTTAGTTATTTAGATATATCTTGCAATTAGCTTTAACATAATTGAACGTGCATTAGCAATGACTAATTCTACATGTTTTCATAATGCTAAAACTTATAGACTTCCCAAAGTATCTAAAACTATAGTGTAGCGTTGCAGCTCAGACCAAGCACTAGGTTCGTTCTCAGAGTACAGCTTCTTCCAGTCAAACACTTATGGCTTAAGAATAACCTAGATCGTTACCCACGAATTAATACCATGATAATTTGTAGCAGTAAGAAGATTTTATTCTCGGGTTGTAACATACTGCTATAAACAAGCGAAGCCTAGATGAAGCGTAGGTGAGAGGGACTGAACAGTCTAACGGGCGTCTTCTCACATCGTTCTCCGTGAGCCTTCTTTGCCTCTATGACTTTTCGCGTGCAGTGACCACTGTCTTATAGAGAAAACTGTCTTGTTATATTCGTCTATAAAAGTAATTTAGCTTCATTTAGGGAATCTCTTTATCCGAACCGTTTGCTATGTACTTGTAAAGACCACTTCACTTACCGATAACCACCCGGAAAATAAATGTCCGAATTCCTTTTTGTGACAGGTCAGCTCTTTTTCGTTTAATAAGATATCAACTGACACTGATATCTCTACACTACACCTGAACATGCTAAAAGTAAAAAGAGCTAAATTAAGAAGGACGTCAGGTTTGCAGGATTCAAGCCATATAAAATTTAATTGTGAATTTTTCTCTTTTACAATTAAAAAACGACATTTTATAAATGTTATCAAGCGTCTTTAGTTCTCAAACATGAACGTCGAAATATGAATTGAACTTTAATGTTTCTGCGTTTTGATTATAACCACATCATCACCAACACCGCAATTGTTGGTTTAGTGTAGGTCACAAGTATGATAAAAGCTTTTTTTTCCAAATTAAACTGACAAGTGAATAAATAGCTTTTTCCTGATTCACTCCTTTCTTTCTTCTTCTCCTTCCACCATCATTATAATGACTACTCAAATTATTACTCTCTATATATTACATTGTTGTGAGGCAAAGAAATTCTACGAATTAACCTTTACTCCTCTTTCGTTTTCATTACATATTCTTTTGCTTTTTTTCCTCTGTGTTGTAGCATACCTACGGACGATAATGAGTTTGTCTCCATTCACATAAATACAGTAGTAAATACTGTATGTTGGGTTGGCAGTTAGAGATTCATTGTGGAATTCACTTGACTAACTTCTGGCAGTTGACTACTTCTACGCGCCGCTGGCGAATCTTATATGTCATGTCCATGTCCTAAGTATTATCGTTCATTACCAACCTTCGTGTGATTATTCTATTCAGTAACCTTCCCTAGGTTACAAGACTCTACTTCGCCGGTCGTCCCTATTATTATTGCTACCTTATTGGGTGTTCGACTATCGATGCGAAAAGTGGAATTTATTGTTAACTCTTGAAAACCAGTGCAATGTGATGTAAAGGCGTCATATTGTCCAGACACTTCCACCTGTAATCACCAGTACTAAGAAGATAACACTATTACAAAAAATACATTACAGGCAAGAATATATGAATAAACGTCAAGTGTAATAGATAGATAGATAGATAGATAGATAGATAGATAGATAGATAGATAGATAGATAGATAGATTCTTGATGTGTGTGTGCCTGCACATGAGTGTGGAATTGTATTGTCCGTAATATTATTCTAATCAAATATGGAATTCAAAGAGTTTGCAGCGGTTCGCGCCGACCATTTACTAGAATTACATAAGTTTTAAGAACTGTTTTAAGTTCCCTTGGCCTTTAGAGCCATCGACAAATGATTTCTTAAATTCATAGCCAAAGATTTGTGATGTAAATAGAGAAAATCCACTCCTAAAAATTTGAATCTCATCGCTATTTTTAATTCTTTGTTTGTATCTACAATAACAAGAAACTCATTCAAATATCCCCTGAGGGTACTCGAAATAATATTCTAAGATTGGAGAGCCGAAATGTCAAAGTTTTACATTGAAACAATTGAATAAGAATGGTAGATTGAATGAAGTAGTAAATTCTAATGATATTTCATCCCAGTATTTCAGGCTAAAGCATATGAATCTGCTTAATCTTGTTTTGGCAGAAAACTAAAGCTACCATTTTTGTTAAGAGAATACACAATCATGATTTATTTGTTTTCGGTAATAAAAGAGTTCCCAGGAATAAAATCAACTTGAATACATCGTGCAAATCTATCATTGTTTTTTTCTTTCCACTTCTCTGTCCCTTATTTCTTTGTTACCGTTGTATTAATGTAACCTGTCAGCAATAATTTCTATATCTGAACAAAATATATTCGCTTATAAGAAATTCTAGTCTTTTTTTTATGACAGCCGTCTGAATCAAAGAAGTGGACATCTGTTCAAAATGTCTGTACTTCTATTATTAAAAAAAAACGACGAATAAAACCCGCATATTTTATCTTCTCATCATTCGCTTTACATATAAAGTGACTTTTTTGATAGCTTTTTTGAAGACCGTATAATTTTAAAGATGTTGCAATATTTCGACATAATATTACTGCTTATAGTAATGTATAAGTTCTTATATCACAAAAGCTATGAATGTTAGAAATATTCCTTCGATTGCGCCAACTTCAATAATAGACAGATTAATGAGGCTTTCACTGAGGAACTAACTCATTAACCTCGAACTGTGAAAATACTTCGCTTAAACAGCGCGCTACGGAAGTTGCTCAAATGTCTTTAGCAAGAGTAAATAGCAAACTGTGTATATTGCAAAACTTCTAAGCATGGAAGCCATGTAAATCAAGAGTTGTGCATGAAAGAATATCGTCCGGAAAAAGGGTTACTATTCGGCTAAAATAAGGTAATGGTGAGATCATTGAACACGATAAAGGAGGTAAAAAATATTCCTTATATCAGGCCTTCATCTTCTGTGACACCAACTACCGCCAATGGACAATAAACGATTAACAGAAAACATGGCTATGTGAAACGTTGCTAACCTCTCGCTACTATCTATTTCAATGGCAGATGTTTACACGAGCGACATTCCTTAATATACCAGTCCAGAAATTAACAACTAGGACCCACCATGCTACATACCTTTCCTCATTCTCTGCGTATTTTATTTATAAAGAGGAAGTTCCACTCATATAGCTTCTCCCTCAGAATGCTTACTCTGTGGAACAGACTTCCGAAAGGATACGTCCTCGGTCATTATAATCTTAACCTCTTCGTCTAAGGTCAAAGGTTATCTATACTACATATTCTCATAATCTGCACTTTCCCTTCCTCCTTTTACCCCCTTACAACAACCTCATTCAGTAACTGTTATGGAGTAAATAAGACGGCCCGGTAACACAAATGAACCAGGCAAGATACCTTAAATAAAGAACTCAAAGTGAGTCAAGTGGGGTCTGTTGGTATCAGTGTAGTGTTCGTTAAAGCTTACAGTTTCTACTTGACAAAACTTTTTTCTCTGTGTGTGACCAATTAAGTTTTACGTAGACTATAACACATTTTTTGAATCCACGTTCCGTTTTGTTTTTTTCAAAGACAGCCAAAGTTTTAAGTTATTTTGGAGCATATTCATTTTACTTTGACTACATCTGTTGCGATTTTTATATTTTACTTTTAATTTCAGTTTACTTTTATTTTTTATTTTTTTACACCTCGGCAATAAGCCATTTTTATTTTATTTGTTACACTAATGATTTTTTATTATTTTTTTTCATTTCTTGCTCTTAATTTTGTTGTAAGTGTTTAAATTTTTTCTTTCCTTAAAACTCTCCTGCTTTAAGCCAATTTTTTAAAATTTTATTTTCCAGTTTATTTTTTAATTTTTTATACACAAGACTTCTTTGTTTGTTTCTCGAATTTCTTTTTATTTCGGCCATTTTGTTTTCTTTTTTCTATTTTGCTACACCTACGTTTGACTTAATTTCTTTCAGTCTTCCTTGTTAGATATTTTGTATTAATTTTGTTATTTTTTTATTAATTTAATGCCCCCCCCCCATTGCGTTATTTTATTCTTCATGACTTTAAAGTAAATTTCTTTATTTTTCACTTGTCAAACCATTTTTTTATTTCTTTCGTCTGCTGTTAAACCCAGTTTTTTGTTTGTCTTTCGTTTTTATTTTTTTCATCATCACTATACGTTAAACTAATTCTTTTATCCAACTCTTTGTAGGAATAGTTTAATTTGTGTTTTATTTACTTTTTACTGTTTCTTTCTATTTTTCGTTTTGTCCATTGTTTATTTTATTTCTCTGTTATAGTTATTTTATTTGTTTTTGTTGTAATTTTTTTACTTTCACCTAAAAAGGGGGAAAAACACATATACTCTCTTTTATATGAAAAAGAAGAAAAATATATTCGTTGGAAAAAAACTAAAAAACTAAAATGACCGGCAAAAGTTGGTTTATTAAAGACTTATTTGGGACCACCTCTAAGATAGACCCACCTGATAAAACATCCTAATAGCTCGGATGTTGAAGAAAACTGAAAAAAAACTAAGAAAACAAAAGCACGGGGGGCGATAACGGTCAGATTTGTACTAATAAGAACTCAACCCCAAATAAGATTACTGACAATGATGGGGCTGGGAATTCGCCCTCTTACTGAAAGTCCCTCCTTAATGTATAATCAATATTTCAAAGTTTTTGGTAAGGACTAAGGTTTGCGCATAACTTATAAAAGAAGGTGAACACTTATAAGAACCCCAAGAACTAAAGAAGGTTGATAAAAGAATCGTGTCAGTCTTTGTGGTCGACAAGCGTTCGCGCATAATTTTTCGTTCCACGAAAGACACAGTTGTTAAATCACTGGAGTCCCTGGGAGTTAAATCAAAAAGAAACATAAAGGACAAGGGCTTCTTCATGTGGCACATATTGCTACCCACGCCTGAAGACTGCATAAAGACTAAAAGTCGGGGACTCATAACTAAAGATCTTATTCGAATAGAGTACGAAGGTAAGCAGCGACCCAAAGTAGCAATATTTGTGGTTCCTCCTCAGGTCTTAAGGGAGCATTTCGCCGCGTATCTATCACATATACGTGGTGCAACCTGTGATAGTCTGAACGAGGGATGGAGTTTTGATGTTATGCTCGATCGGGAACTTTCCACTCCGTCCCCAACTGTCTCGATGTGGTGGGTTTGAAAATACCGGTCATAGTGACTGACCGAAAACCAACGTGCTGAAAGTGTGTCTTCCTGTCCAGAGAAGAAGGTTTCTGGAGTTCAAACCCCAACCGAGCCTAACTCCGCTCTGACCAAGACTGTTATTTCAGCCTCGCCTATGATGGGCATACCAGCGACTGAGACCGGAGTGGCAAAAGCCCTTTTGGGTCCCGTTCATGGTCCAGATTCCCTGAAAAGCCTTTGCTCGTAGCTTGTGCAGAAGATCCCGGAACGAAAGACATACACAGTCTCACTTCCTCTTCCAGTGTTAAAGGTAACGCCCCAGTCTCAGAGAATACCACTTTTCAAGATCTACAACAAAAGTATGACCCCCGGCTACAGAAAACTGAAAGGATTAAAAACGTAAGGCAAAATTAGAGAAACAAATCTTCACTAATTCATCACCATCAAAAATGGCATCACGCCCATTGGCCTTTACCTCCTCCTCCCCTGAAACAAAATCTCAGAACAAATCATCGTCTACACACTCTTCCCCCTTGCAAAATTATCACGTTCAGTCGAGATCCCAGTCCCTTCATGAAAAAAAGCATTGCCTACACCAAATCCTGCTCCCAGTCATTGCATTAAAAAACAAGAGATGCCTCCGCTTACCAAAAAGCAAAGAAAAAATAAAGAAAACATTACCATATAATTTAGGGGAGGGCGTCTGCCGCATTTCCCCGACTCAGACAAAGAGAGTGAGAAACTATCACAATAGGATAAAGGAACTAAAATACCTTCAGTTGATTAAAAAAATACGGTGAGCACGACGTAGAAGATCCCTGGAATTTTTCCCAAACCAAAAGAGTACTCACCGTAGTCGTTTTTCACATCTGGGTCAGGGGCGTGCCAGATATTGAGTATGGTCGAGAAAGTCATCAACTCTTTTAAAATCCCCCCACCTAGAGCGGAAATTGAGAACCTAGAGGCAAAAAATGTTCTAACAATTTTGTTCAGGGAGGGATCCAAATTTCGTTCACCCCTCCTTTTATAAAGCTTTAAAATTGGCATATCCCTGGGATACTGGTGGACACTCCCTAGGTGGTTACATAAAGAATGAAATGGGCCGAGGGTCAATGGGAAAGTCTGTTGGTCTCCTTTCCCCGGCCATGTTTAAAGCAAACTCCCATAATTAATCGAAGTCTCGCACGGCGATGCTTACTCGCGATATTCAGCGCCTCGGTGCGGATGTACAGAAGACCAAAATAGGGTAGTTTAGGCTTATTTTGTTTTTTTATTTTCTTTACGCTAAGTTAACTTAGCTAGGGGATGTATACTTACTGGCCCTATTTATTTTTGTCCCGACTTTCTTTAGTTTAAATCCCCATCCCCACCCCTGTTAGGTAACCAGAAATGTCAATTCTCTGGTAGATGTGGGACACTTTTCGGTTTTTGAATGTGTTCTTTCGTAACTGTTGTCGTGTCTGAATGAGTGCGTAATTGTGTGTGTGTGTGTGTGTGTGTGTGTGTGTGATCGAATTATTGGTTTTAATTCATCAAAGTCCCCATTTTTTTGTTTCAGTTAACTGATATTTTTGCCACGATTAAGAATTGTTGGTGGGTTATTAGTAACACCATTTTGTTTAGTTTCTTATATATAGTATTATGCATATTATAAATATTCATCGGGGTTTTCATTTTTAAATGTTGTTATTCTATTCCCCGCCCCCACAGACAAATTGTAATTATGGGGATTAGTTAGGACTTCATAGAGACTTGAGGTATTATGGTGATTGTAGTAAGAATGGTAAGTAAGAATGTGGTATTTTGGTGCAAGGAATATTGTATAATTTGTTTGGGTCAGTGATTGTGGTTAAGATAAAACAGATGATGACCAGCCTTCCCCATCTCCACTTTTGACCTTGTGCCACATTTTTTGTATTTTTACAAAAATAAATATTAGTCCGTTGGAGTCAGTCGAGGAGAATTTCAAGTAACGTCACAGCGAGTAGCCTAACCGAAACATAATATTATAACCGCTTGGAACGAGTTATAACAGTAATCCTCTACCTTGAGTGGCTCTTGGGATTTGTATTGAGTGAAGAATAGTATGAAAAAAGGATCTCTTACAAGCTGTTTCCGTTCGAACCAAAAAACAGAAACAGCGACAAAGGAGACGATACAAAGTATAAAAAATCCCGGTCTTATTTTTAAAATTTTTTTAATTATGATCCTTGTCAAACTCTTGCAGTTGATATGACCTGCTTGGTCTTGCTTTTATATAAATTGTTTTTATATGAATATATATATATATATATATATATATATATATATATATATATATATATATATTGTTAAGAAAATTAATGACAAAATGGAAAAAAATTTTCGTGTGACGCTTTTCGTCCTTTCGGACATCAACATAAATATCACTTTAGACTCTAAAGTGATATTTACGTTGATGTATCTACACATACGCATGAAGAGGAGAGGATGATGAAATTTTAAACTTTTAAATTAAAATTTCTTCTTATATGTGTTTTTTATATAGTCTAGACAATTTTATTTAGTTTCTTTTTTCTTCTTGTTTATATTTTTATCGTTTTTGTTATAGAATATCCCATATCGCGATAATTGGAGATCTGCCAAAAAAGATAAAAATGATGTAAAAACCCAGAGGCAAATTTACTGATGACTGATTAAAGTATTTTCTATATACGTTCGTCTTAGTATATTACGTCCTCTTTTAATTAAAATAGCATTTTTAAATCGAAACTGTGGTCAGGCTCATTACAGTGAGCAACTATCGCATTGTGTTGTTTTGTAAATATATATATATGCAAGTATGTAGAAAAATAGGAAAGAACACGTTAGGTACATAATCCGGAGTTCTTTAGTATTTTTTTAAATTTTTTTTTAAAGTGTTCCATACAGAAGTAGAGCTTAAATTAAAATTATTTTTAATTTTTAAATTATATTAAAAAACATATGATCCTTCGCCATATGTGTATTTGTGTGTGTGTGTGTGTTATATACATTTTTTTAAACAGTAATCCCTGTATAATACGTGGACTGCGCCATCATTACATTAATCAAATATATAGGAAAGGAATAATAGTCAGAACAAACCACAACATTCCTCCCCAAAATTCAACAAATAGCTTTATTCAATGACAAATAAACAAATATATAAGATAAAAAAAAAAAATGAAAATAAATAAAAACAAGCAAAACAATTTGACCCAAATAAATACGCAAATAAACGACTTCCGGTAAATGACCGCCATAATAGACTACCAACAATAAGCTATATAAACAAATTTTTACTACGTTAATAAAAAACACCGATCAAAATAAAAAATAAATAAATAAATATATAAGATAAAAAAAAAAAATAAAATTAAAAAAACAAAAAAACAAAAAAAAAAAAATAATAATTTGACATAAATAAATAAACAAATAAGCGACTTAAGTAAAAGTAACCGCCAAAATAGACTACCCACAATGCACCACTGACCCATATATATAAATAGCCGAGAAAAATAACAGTACTAGTTGCCTGACGATTGCACTAGCATGAAACAGCCTCTAAGTGCTGACTTCTATGTTCACTTTTATATTTACACACGCTAAATCTCTGATATTGAGCACTTTATCCCATAAATATAGCACACTTTAAGACTATATTTCTTCATATATATCCCCTTGCCTTGATCGACCCACTGTCTTTCTCTTTCTCCACATCCCCTCCCTTGCCACTCCTATCTGCTCTTCCTCCAACCCTTCTTTAACCCCTTGCGTGATAGTGGCCTCCGGCCTTGCTTGGGGTGATATGATTAAAAAAAAAAAAAAAACAAGTAACAATTAGGAGGATTTGATGAATATAATTAAGTAAGTCATCGAGTCTGAAACCTCAACAGAATGCAGAAAGCACTGGACGGCCGTTTCGTCCTATATTTGAAACCCTGACAGTTAGGTTGTCAAGCGAACACCCTACCAACTGTTCTACGGGCCTCGGTGACGAAGAGGTAGCAAATCAGACTCAATATAGCGCCGCTCACTCACTGTTCGCTTGACAACCTAATTGTCAGGGTTTCAATTCTCGGTAGTGGATGCGCACTGCTGATGAGTGCCAAATATAGGACGAAACGGCCGTTCAGTGCTCTCTGCATTCTGTTGAGGTTTCAGACTCGATGAATTACTTAATTATTTATATATATATATATATATATATATATATATATATATATATATATATATATATATATATATATATATATATATATAACCCTAGTGTGCCAGAACCTACATAACACGGTTCACCTAACGGATCTTCAGGGTACCCCTGACTAAAGAGGGTAAGTGCAATGTACTGGCTCACTAGGTTTTTTAGATTTTCTTTGTGTATTGAACACTTTTACGTTTTTACTTAATTTACTCTGTCGGTGTTTTTCCTTTGACTCGACATTGTGATGCTGATTGATTATTCTCGACCTACACGGATGTCTTTAGTCTTTTCTTTTTTTATTGAATTTTTTACCCTGATATCGGTTTGTTCAAATATATTATAAGATTACTACTAATAATAATATTATATATATATATATATATATATATATATATATATATATATATATATATATATATATATATATATATATATATATGAAGCGTATTTCATTAAAACGTATTATATATAAGGGTGTTTCATTAAGTCGGATCAAAGTCAGCAGTAAATAAATCAGTTTTATTGGCGAAAATTTATTTATTTCTCTATTGGATCATGTTATATAAGTCATGATAATTATGTGTCAAAAATAATATCGCCCAAATGTCCGTCAAATCTGAAAGAAAAAGAGAAAATCTTTAGACTCTTGAACTTAATTCTCATTTAAAATCGGTCCAAATTATTGAAACACCCTTCATATATATATATATATATATATATATATATATATATATATATATATATATGAATAAGGTTTTGAGTATTGTACTCGAAATTGTGGATTTAAGTATTCGAAGTTAGTTATTACACAATTTGTACCACCTTCTGTGAAAATAGGAAAAAATATAATAAAAAATGAAACAGGCAAAACTTGTTCGTTCTTTTTAATGAAACTTTTTTTGATTAACTCTTACTGCCTAAAGATAGCTTGTGTGTGTGTTGGACCGGAACAAAAGTTCGTAGCGTTTTCAGGTGAATTTCAAAGACAATACCATTTTCATTCTTCATTATTCTATCCTCCGAAAACTCGCCATCTTTTCTTTTTCGGGAGAACTGATTTAAATGATTTTTACAAGCTTCCAAACAACTGAAGTTCTTCTAATTAAGAGAATTTAGTAAAGATCGAAATAAATGGAAATCTGAAAGTGCAAGTCCAAGTGAATACAGTGTAGAAGGACATCCCATCCAATCCATTTCTGACGGGTCTGCAAAGAGACGTGGGGTCTGGTGTTGTCCTAATGGAAGACACTCTTCAGACTGGCCAGGCCCGAATACTCGTTTTGTGACAACAATGCATTCTGTCTTCTTACATATAATAGTTCTTCCGGTTTTCTTTTACAACTTATCTAAGATTTATTTCTGTTTTCTTTGTAAGACTACCATCAACACTTTGTCTATAAGTATAATCTTATGTTGCCAAGATTACCACCACCGATAATAAATCCAACTAAGGCTTTTAGTTCTCTTAGGAATTTCTTACGTCTGTCAATATATCTGACTCTAGATTTTTTTTTCCATAAATCTTATCGATATATCGATTAAACACATACTAGACCATTTTTAAGTGCGCCTCGATGTATGATTATGGTTAACGAGCTTGTCTGAATAGTGGGTTCGTTCCTCACTGAGTGCACCGTCATTATGTCAAAACTAATTTCTAATTAGTAAATATTTACTGGACAACTTTTTATGTTATGTTGGACTGACGATCCCAGAAGCAATAAACTATCGGGCATGAAACATTTTCAAACATTTTACACAAATGTCGGTAAAGACTAAAAATATCAGCAAATACTTTTTAAAGTTTTATCTGGGAAATGTTTTAACGGAAAACAGAAAGTGCGACATTGAAATCCGAAGACGCATTGGCATAACGGAAGATGCCTTCCAAAACCTAAGCAAAGTATTAAGAAACAAAACGAAGTCATGAGAAACAAAGAAAAGAGCACTGAACTATTATATAACTATTATATAATATCAGTTCTCCTATGTGGCAGTGAATGATGGACAATTACCTCACTGATGAAGAAGAGACTTGAAACAACAAAAACGTGGTTCTACAGAAGGATACTGTAAATATGGAGTGAGCAAGGACAAGGTTTTAGAGAAAATGTAAAGAAAAAAGACACTTATACTTAACAACGGGAAGAAGCAGTTGAAATTTCTAGGGCACATAATAAAGAAACGGGACAGTTTGAAGGCAAGAGGGACAGAGATAAACAACACATAGCCTACCTGGCGAGCTTGAGTAGGAGCTACAATGGACAAGAAATTGCGGAGAGCCGTGATCGCCAACTTTCTGAAAGGACACGGCATAGAGAAGAAGAAGCAGTTGCACAAGTCATGACGAACCCATATCTGCCTGAATTCAGCTGGAATAATGAGTCCAGATATGAGTCCATTTTTTTTTTCTTTTTCCGTTTTTTTTTTTTTAATTGTTGGATGTGTTCTGATCTTTATCTTCACCCAGTCAATATCAATCACGAGACATAAGATTCGTTCTCCAAAGAGAATCTATATTACAAAGTAAATGATGCCTTGCCACTATTTAATGACCAGTGTAGCCTTTGAAACAGTGAACATAAAACACTAAGCATTTTAGTTTTTTGCCAGAAAACGGACAAAGATTTTTCAGTTCAACATTGGACTAACTTCTCTCTCTCTCTCTCTCTCTCTCTCTCTCTCTCTCTCTCTCTCTCTCTCTCTCTCTCTCTCTCTCACTCTCTCTCTCTCTCTCTCTCTCTCTACTTCCCGCTCTCTCTCTCTCTCTACTTCTCTCTCTCTCGCTACTTCTCTCTTTGTCCCCTTCTTTCTTTCTTTCTTTTCTTTTTTTCTTGCTTATGGGAATCAAATATCATTTCACAAAAGGAATATCTTCCTAAACTGGCAAGCAAGTATTGTCCGAACGAGTTCCCCTTCCAACCCATTGCAATGGAGTTGCCTCCCTTGCCCTATATTGACCCTCAGGCGAATCTTAGAAGGCTTATTTCTATGCGATGCGCATCGATTTTTGTCCTCCTTCACTGGATAAGATGCCAAGCATATTGCAAGCTGGGAGAAATAATGGACGAACATTGGATAGCAAGAACTGGAACATCGATTTTTTTTTTACGTTTATGTATCATGAAATTCATTTCAGAGAAGCATATTCGTTACGATATCTGCTTTCGATTTATGGAAGTAGATATATTGGATATATTTTCATTCAGTATAATATTCATTTCAGTGTTTCATTACACGCACGCACACACACACACACACTCACACACACACACAACACACACACACACACACATATATATATATATATAAACATAAATATATTGATAATATTAGTGGTCTACGTATATATATTTATATATTGACCACTAATATTATAAATACATATATATATATATATATATATATATATATATATATATATATATATATATAAGTATGTATATGTATGTACGTATGTATTGATAATATTAGTGGTCAATATATATATATATATATATATATACATATATTGACCACTAATATTATCAATACACACACACACACACTCACATATATATATATATATATATATATATATATATATATATATATATATATATATATATATAAAAGTGAACATAGAAGTCAACACTTAGAGGCGACAGTCTATTTCATGCTAGATGCAATCGTCAGGCAACTAGCATGAAACAGACTGTCGCCTCTAAGTGTTGACTTCTATGTTCACTTTTATATTTACACACGCTCTATCTCTGATATTGAGCACTTTATCCCATAAATATAGCACACTTTACGACTATATACATATATATATAAAAGTGAACATAGAAGTCAACACTTAGAGTCTGTTTCATGCTAGATGCAATAGTCAGGCAACTATATATATATATATATATATATATATATATATATATATATATATATATATCAATTATGTAGTGCGTATTCAATTTATATAACGTAAATCATTCATTTGTTTTTCGTATGAATGATTTACGTTACATATATATATATATATATATATATATATATATCTTGATAATATTAGTGGTCAATATATATATATATATATATATATATATATATATATATATAAATTTCCAAGAGAATAGAGTCCACGTAGAGCTCAATGTCCAGGACAGAGCAAGAATATAATATAAAATAGCCGAAAGCACTCGGATAAAAAGAATATATAGATCACATGAGAAATTGTATAAAAAACTAAATCAAAGCACCTTGTCTGTCCTATTCAGTGAAATGTGAATGAAAGAAGCATATACATATTTATGGTGACCTAAAAAATTTTCAAAATTATCACACACACACACACACACACACACACACACACATATATATATATATATATATATATGTATATATATATATATATATATATATATATATATATATATATATAGTATAATTCGGCAGCAATTGTTCTTCAAAGCAGGTTTTATTAAAATGAATAGACATCATATATACATTGATTTTATTCATTGTTTTTTCTAAATTGCAAATCACTTTTCAATTCGCTGTCGATGATGTGAAAAATATCCAAAATTAATGCTATGTCTAACCTGTTGATTCATATCAGTAATTCTTCATGGATGTCAAAGAATAAAATGGAAGAAAGGAAATCAAACTTGTTTTAAGACAGCGCATTGTTCTAGACGCACGGCATTCTTTGCTTATTGTAATAAAATATACGGTATTACGTTAGAAATTGAATCCGATAGATTAAAATGTGAAAAGTCATTTCATATATATATATATATATATATATATATATATATATATATATATATATATACTCGCGTATCATGAGACCTTTGAAGACCTAAGTTTGAAGTTAATTTAAATACACAGAATGGATATATAGTCTGGCCAAGGACTTAACTAGGGACAGCAGTACATACGCTAATTTTATACCACGGGTATGATGTGACACCCTCATATATATATATCTATATATATATATATATCTATATATATATATATATATATATATATATATATATATATAAGGGTGTTACATCATACACGTGATATGAAAAATGGGTATGTACTGCTGTTCCTAGTTACAGCCTTGACCAGAATATATATCCATTTTTCCTGTAGTAAAATTCACTTCAAAATTAGGTCTTCAAAGGTCTCATGATACGCGAGTATATATATATATATATATATATATATATATATATATATATAGTTAAAAGATTTGTCACTTAGCTGATTGATGTTACCTTCAGCATCCAGACTCCAGAGTTTCGTCCGTCCACTCGTCAGAGGGTATCAGCAATTGACTGCTTATACTTCTCATTCGACAAGTTTTTGTCCTAGTGTGTATTTGTTAGTGTATATTCAGGGTGCGATGTATAAATTGTCCTCAAAATTACGCAAAAATGAAAATAACATTGACATGTCATTTTAACGGATATATTTAGCAAAATTCAAAAACATCTTGAATTACTAAAGTGTAAATTTATTCAATAAAATCGCCACTGGCTTCAACATGGACCCCAGACGACTTCGGAATCTCCTGCAACTCTTCTGGACGGTTTCCTTGTTTAAGTTGGTGAATACTGTCATAATCCTGGGCTTCAGTTAAACTTGGGTGTTACAAGGAGTTTTGTTGGTCTCTCGCTCAACTGTGCTCCACGCATAATCAAATGTTAGGGGGTTAGGTGGCCAGATGTTAGGGGTGATCTGGTCGCAGAAATCTTCTGCGTGGTTCTCCAGCTTATGTGATATGGTGAAGGGTCTTGTTGCCAGACATATGGTCTTCCAGCAGCCAACCTCTTGACCCAGGGATGCACTACTTCCTCAAGGCGCTTGATGTAGTCCTCCGTGATGAGTCTGAGGCCCTTACCACCAAATTTGAGAGTGTTTTTTTCTTATTAGAACGATCAGGGTGAGTTTTCCGAGTTGCTGTACCTTCGTAATCACCATTAGACTCATCCAACTCTTTCTGAATCTTTTGCACTGTCCTCATATTGACACCCAACCACTTTGAAATGTTCGTATTGTTTTTTTCTGCGCGAATGCCAGGCATTACAACATGCCGTTTCCAAATTTCTGGCCGAGTGAATTGCGTCAGGATGCTCTTTTTTCTCACAGACAGTGCCCAACTGACCCTACTATAATGTGCAATCGACAAAATAAAAAATGCATATGCCCGAAATTAAAAATATAAAATGGCAACAATTTAACTATCACACCATGTTTATATATATATATATATATATGTGTGTGTGTGTGTGTGTGTGTGTGTGTGTGTGTGTGTGTGTGTATGCATATATGTATTAAAATATATATAATACACTACATTACCCAACATAATATATATATATATATATATATGAAGAAATATAGTTTTAAGGTGTACTATATTTATGGGATAAAGTGCTCAATATCAGAGATAGAGCGTATGTGTAAATATAAATATAAAAGTGAACATTGAAGCTAACACTGTCGCCTCTGAGTGTTGACTTCAATGTTTACTTTTATATTTATATATATATATATGTATTAACATATATATAATACCCTACATTACCCAACATAATATATATGTGTGTGTGTGTGTTTGTATTTGTATGCATACATGTATTAAAATATATATAATACTCTACATTACCCAACATAATACATGTGTGTGTGTGTGTGTGTGTGTGTGTGTGTGTGTTACCAGACCTGACAAAGGCGAAGGTGTAAATTATTCCGATTATCTTGATAAAATGTTTGGTATTTTAAATGACAGTAGTAAATTTCGGAAATTAGGTGACGTCACTTGTGACGATACCTTGAAAACGGATGTCCCATTACAGAAGAGTTTGTTAGAACTTCAGAAGAGTAAGTTTTTGTCTAAGGAAATTTAGAATAATATGTGTCCCATGGGTTCGCAACGTCCTCGAATGTATGGGTTGCCAAAAATTCATAAAGGGGGCGTTCCACTGAGGCCTATTTTGTCTATGGTGAGCTCTGCTCAGCATGGTTTGGCTAAGTGGCTTATTGAAGTTCTTGATTCGGTCTTAGTATTCTAATCGGATTATTGTGTGCCTGACTCGTTTCAATTCATAATAATATTCGTCCCCTTGGTTCCCAACGTCTACGGATGTATATGTTACAAAAAATTATTAAAATGGATAAATGGGATTTATTTCTATTAAGTCAATTTTTTCCGTTTTCTATGCGTATTTAGTTATTATGCATCTGTATACAGTTAATTATATGAAAAGTATGTTTATTCATTAGTTGGAAATACAATAAATTAAAAATTTGTATGTGTACGAATATTTGTTTCCTCCCACTGTAAAATGATCTTTATTTTTCCCAAAAACGTCTCATAAAGAGAAGTTGCCCTCACCCGTATGTTAATCTTATCCCTAACGTTCACTGCTGTCGCTTCTCATTCTGCCTCAGACGGTTACTTCTGTTTAGCCCGACTCCATGCTACTGCTGTTGAGGATGATATTAGCAGTAGTAACGTGAAAGTAATTATGTTGACAAAGTTCCAGGGACGTTCGTCGGTACCAACCAATCCATCATACATAAATATTCCTCAATACACTCATAAGAATGAGACATAACTGAAAGGCAATGCGGGTAAACACTGACCTGAGAAAAATAACATTAAGACTGCAGAGAATTATGTCCGTCATACGAAGCAGCCAAGAAAGAATGACTGGTGAAGGGTAAATGTTTTTCATTTGTATCGTCTTGCTTTATATTCTTCTGTACTATTAGCTTGCTTTTTATATACAGTATTTTTTTCTGCTATAGCTAAAGTGCTTTAGTAATGTTTTGTAATGTACTGATAGCTTACTTTAAAAACTACATGCTTAAGTACACTGAAAGCGTTACGGTGAAGTAATAGATAGTGGCTCGGATTGAGGAATCGGAGAGCCGAGTTCGAATTCCAGTCGAATCCATTACATTCACTTACGTGCTAATACCCTTGGGAAATGTATGAATCCTCTTCTCCCCCCCCCCCACCAACTATGGGTAAATAGCAGGACAGACCGGGTTCTATAGCCTTGGATGGCAACTAGTCTACCGCAGAAAGAACTGGCAACCTACTGCGGGAAAAATCTGTCAGTCATGTATCGAAAGATACATGATCGTCTAAGCGTGTATCACGCATGGCACATAACTGACTGTGTGTTAAATATGCCCTTACGTATTTTATACTATCAAGTACAATGTATACTGGTTCCAAATTCAAATAGAATAGTGAATAGGAGGCTAACCCGTGCCGTAAATTTGATGTTTCCTTTGACCACTTTCCTGCTGCTACAAGAGTTACGAAAAAAATGTCTCGCGTAAGCCTTGCCAGTCACTGGCTATCAGGCGGCAGAAATGAAACCACCTCCACATTCATCGATCACGAGGCCAAACCATGATTTACTAAACCTGGCTTCGTTTAGGACAAAGCCATAAATGATAAATGCGAGGCACCTACTTGAATTGAGCATTCACTGCATTAATAATGGCTTGAGATACGACCTTGCAAACAGCTACTCCACGGTGAAGCGTCTGTTTTATACATGTTTAGATGTGGATACGTGGATGTGGGGATTATTCTTGATTCGAAAATCACAAATATAAACATTATGGATCATATATATATATATATATATATATATATATATATAGAGAGAGAGAGAGAGAGAGAGAGAGAGAGAGATATGAACAGGTTGAAATAGATAGATAGATAGATAGATAGATAGATAGATATGAACAGGTTGAAATAGATAGATAGATAGATAGATAGATAGATAGATAGATAGATAGATATGAACAGGTTGAAATAGATAGATAGATAGATAGATAGATAGATAGATAGATAGATAGATAGATATGAACAGGTTGAAATAGATAGATAGATAGATAGATAGATAGATAGATAGATAGATAGATAGATAGATAGATAGATATGAACAGGTTGAAATAGATAGATAGATAGATAGATAGATAGATAGATAGATAGATAGATAGATAGATAGATAGATAGATAGATATGAACAGGTTGAAATAGATAGATAGATAGATAGATAGATATGAACAGGTTGAAATAGACAGATAGATAGATAGATAGATAGATAGATAGATACATAGATACATAGATAGATAGATAGATATGAACAGGTTGAAATAGATAGATAAATAGATAGATAGATAGATAGATAGATAGATAGATAGATAGATAGATAGATAGATAATGTAAAATTTCAGATATAACTAAAATTATGTATCTGTAAAAGGACAATATGAATGAAGACAAAAGGAAACTTGCCTCGCGTTTCGTCCCCCTATGGACTTTATCAAAGCAAATATAAGGATCTTATTTTGCAACAAGTATTTATAAAATTGAAAATATTTTTATTTTTGGTTTAAATTACTTCTTGCAAAATAATCCACCAAAAACGTTTACGGTTTCTCTCTTCTTTTTAATATATATATATATATATATATATATATATATATATATATATATATATATGAAGCCGAGCCGTGAGATCAGGACCAATAATATAACTGATTCTTCTTTGGATCTTATTGAGGAGTTCCAGGAAAATAGCAGTAGCACCTGACCATATATGTCAGCAATATTCTAAGCATGGATGAACGGTAGATATGCAAGATAAATTACGGAAATAGATAAACATTGTCTCGCTCGACACAGAAGCGACTTTCTTAGCAGCTGATGGAGTCAATGTAGTCTTTCCACCTCATTTCAGCTGAGAACGTTAGCCCGAGAAGGTGCAATGGGTCGCTTTCTTGGAGGATAGCATCGGCCATGCTTATGGAAGGCAGATAGGGGTTTCTCAGATCATTAATGGAGAGTAGTTTAGTTTTGGAGGCGTTAAAATTGACAAGCCATCTTTTTCTGCATTTAAGGACAGTCTTGAGGTAGTTTTGTACATCGGCTGCCACTTTGACCTTGTCTAACTGATCAGCGTAACATCGAGGCAGGGGTAAATGGAAATCTCGTCAGCAAATGATGCCAAGTTGAGAGCTGATATCATCGGGAAGGTCGTTAATGAAGATTAAAAAATAGCGTAGGACCAAGTATGGAGCCCTGGCTGACACCAGCATTAGTACGAAAGACTATAGACGATATTCACCTATTTTATCTAAGGCACCATATACTCTTTCCGCAATTATCGTTAGTACATCAGCAGTTGATCTCAAGAAACGAAAGATTTGATTATATGTTAAAAGTTAAAAGGTAAATGCCAGTTTCACAAATCTAACTCACCATTTTTGCTTTTTGTGAGATTAGGATATGTGCGCTCTGGGCGTGATATAACTATTTTACTGATAATGTCGCCTTCTTTGATAACATTTTGGCAAATAAATAAATATGTTTTGTTGTCTTTATTTTTTGTGAATTCAGTGTGTTGTATTAAACAAGATGGTTATCCGGCTCTCGCTTGTCATTCTCTCAGTTATCTGGCTCTCTGTGAAAAAGGTTTGGTGACGCCTTAACTTATAAGATGGTAATTATTAGGACTTTACAATCTATATATAAAATTCTGAGACTTCCGTTAGTTCTTCCATCTAAAATAACCATACATTAACCGATCAAAACCATATTTTGGGGTGCAGAGCTTTGTACAAAATTTTTTCATTTAGTTTTTTGAAAAAAATAAGTTTTATTATTTAATATACAAAATACTCCCACTATCTTAAAAACAATTTAATGATTAAAATTACAAATAATTAATAATGATTAAAATTACAAAATATTGCTTTTAGCATATCTGTTTCAACCTAGGGAAGGTTACTGAATGAAATAATCAAACGAAGGTTGGTAATGAACGATAATACTTAGGACAAAAACAACACATATAACATTCACCAGCAGCACGTAGAAATAGTCAAGTGAATTCCACAATGAATCTCCAACTGCAGATCAACATACAGTATTTACTATTGTATTTATGTGAATGGGGGCATACCCATTATCGTCCGTAGGTATGCTATACCAATATCTTTTCTTCAAGTTTTTATACATATTTCATTCTAATTATTGGTAGCATAATTTTAAAAGTTTAACGCCAAATCTCTCTCTCTCTTTCTCTCTAGATATATATATATATATATATATATATATATATATATATATATATATATATATAATTCTGTGACTTCTGTTAGTTCGTCCGTCACGACGTCTAAAATAACCATACACTGACCGATCGAAACCAAATTTTGGGGAGATGCGCAAAGAGAAAAGGGCGGGGTACAAAGTACAGTTGGTTTTACTAGGGTGCATAGCTAAGTACAGTAAATTTTCATTAATTTTGGGGTGAAAATTAAAAAATTTATGGTATAACATACAAAATACTCTCAATATTTTTAAATCAATTTAATGTTTAAAATAGCAAATAAATATTTAATAAAAATGCAATATTGTTTTTGTATATCTTTTCTTAAGTTTTTATATATACAAGAATCTAGTTTCCAGTTCTCCCTGTGTTTGGGAGAACTATAAACAAATCACAAAGCCAAACGCTTGAAAAAGTTGGAATTTGCCTGCAGAAAGGAATATTTACGCATGGCCAGTTGAATGTTGCTTGCTCAAGAGTAAGAAATCCTAAGAATTTATTCTTCGCTGTTAAAAAGGGAAAAAAAGAAATTTTCTTAAAAAATAGTGTTTATCACGAAGTCCTATAAAATTAAATTAATTTAAAGAAATTATTAAATCTCGAAGCAAAGTTTTTGTCAAAGTATTTTTCAAAACAAATCAGCTTATTCAAGTTTTATCGATTGGTTTGCGAAATTGAACGAAACGTAGAGTTTGTAAATTTCGACACAAAAAATTCTAATAAAAAAATCGCCTAAAACTTTACACGGTAGTATATATATGTAATTACTTTATATACACATACACATGTAATGTTTTAATCAGTAAGATAATTCATATATATTTTTAATTTTATCTTATTTATTTTGCATATTCTTATTTATTGTGTATGTAATGTTCATCAAATAAACGTTATTTTTTGTGACTCACAAGTACGATTTAATGTAAAATTACTGTAACCGCAAATTATTAGGGTAATAATTTCATAATTCATATGTTAATGTGTTAGGAATAATCTTATTCGATTAACGAGTCGACAACTATCATATAAATATGACCACTATCAATCTAAATCAAAACGAGGTTTCTCA
>OZ038494.1:71520640-71618140 GCA_964036315.1 Acanthosepion esculentum | reverse complement strand
GGGAGACTTAAAAAAGAATATCAAGGCAAACCCCGTTCACACGAACCAGGCACGCCATAGTTACCCACCTTTCGCTGAAATCTGTCGATAACAAACGCTTTCTATCAGTTCTAATCTTCACCCTGAGCTGATGCTCAAAAAATCGGATTAGATCCTGATTAGAATAACGTTCACATCGCAAGATTTCCTCCATTCGCGTCGTCCAAATCACCATTCAAGCCGTGGCTAGCAATGATAGAAACACCATTCGTTTCAACTCAGAATACGGGGATGATACATTGTCACACACGTATGCGCGATCAATGAGCACGAGCTTTTCGGGAGCGACACGAGTCGTCAACTCGCGGACATACTTCAATAGGGTGCGCACCCGACGACAATGGTAGAAGGCGGGTGAAGCCGTTTCCTCTAAGCCATGGTCACACCGTTGACAATCTGGCAAATCCGCCAAGCCCCATATTGAAGGTCATGTCATTGAGAGAGATATTATTCCGAACCAATCGCCAGGTAAGCGAAACCTCAAGGTTGCTGAGGTGATACACCGCTGGCGCCCAAGACCAAAACGAGCACAATTCGTCCGCCGACAAGCTGAGCTGGTCACGTAGCGGATCTTTCGCAACCTCCTCCTCTAGTTCACGATAGAAGACTCTCTTAGGCCGAGAAAGGACACTGGGCCGAGGAATAACCCTTAATAGCCGCGGGCAGGTAAAAATAAAAACAACTCAAAAGAAAACTCGAACTTAGTGTGGAAACGTTAAAACAAAACGAAATAAACGTCAACAACAAAATAAAAACGAATTAGAAAAACAAAGAAATACATAAAAGAAAATTAAAAGTTTGACTAACAAAAAAGGAGACGCAAAATAAAAAAACACGAAAAGGTATTAAAACAAAAAAGGAAAATCAAAGCAATGAACTGAAAATCAAAAGTTCAAAACTTACACGAATAACAAAAAGAAAACTGTCTATAATATATTTCTACGTAATTAGATAATCACATAATCATTTCCCTTGAATTTTTAAAAAATTCTATAACGTATTTTTGATCTTTAGGTATTTACAATAAAAATCTTTTCTCCCCTTCATATGGTCACATGGTTTCGCCGGCACGTGATAACATTAACGCGTCTCTTGAATTAAAAATAATTCGTAACGTTTATTTGGTTCTTATAAATGTAGCAATACGATTCCGCTGCAAGGCAATTGGCTAAAGTTAAAAATTTGACCCTGATGATGAACGATGAAAGTATTCGGTTGTCTTTTGGAATATATATATATCAATATAATTTTGAAATAAAAAGTCTCATTCGAAAATATGAGAAAGTACAAAAGAAAATCAGCAGGACTAAGTTGTCTTTGGCGTTTAATACAACGTGTTTAAAAGAAAGGATGCTGCCTAAGTACACACACACATATATATATATATATATATATATATATATATATATATATATATATATATATATATATATATATATATATATATATGTATACTGGAGGAAAAATATTAGTACACATACAAATTTTAAACTTATTATATTCTCAACTAATAAAAGAAACATACTTTTCATATAATTAACTGTACACAGATGCATAATCACTAAATATGCATAGAAAACAGAAAAATTTGATTTCATAGAAATAAATCCCATTTATCCATTTTAATGGGTGAAAAAAGTATCTAATAAAAATAACATTTAATGTAATCAAGATTTTTCGGATTAAAAAGTACATTATATATACGTGTGTGTGTGTGTGTGTGTGTGTGTGTGTGTGTGTGTGTGTGTGTGTGTTAATATTCTCAGATAGAGTGTAACTGTAGAGAAGACAAAATGAATGAAAAGAGACAAAAGGCCTCGGCTAAGTATAGTTTTTCCATTCTATTTCAACTTATCGCAATAATTCACCGCATGAGAGACCTTTAACACAAGGTACGTGAAGCAAAAGTGCCTGATCTAAATCCCGAATGATGAACTAAATAAAAACCCCACTAATGAACTAAAAACAAAAATTCACAAACTTATAACACTCAATGTGATAGCCTAAAACTTCGTAAAATTATTGGAGACTATAAGCCTGGCAACCTATATGGTACGGTTAAAATTCATAAATCTAACTCCCCTCTTCGTCCTATTATTTCTCAAGTAACCACTCCTATTTACCAATTGACAAAAATTATTAATAAATTAATAACACCATATCTACCCAATAAATATAATATTAACTCTACTCATGAGTTAATACAAACCTTACGTTCTCATAAACCTAATAATGGAATTCTAGCTTCCCTTGACTTGGAAAGTTTATTTACTAATGTCCCCGTCATAGAAACTATTGATATAATTATTAATTACATCTACAACAACCCTCTTATGCAATCTCTTAAAATTAATCCTAATATACTCAAAAAATCCTTTTAATCTGCACCACCCAGGTTCCTTTCTATGACCACCATAATATTTATTTACAGGTTGACGGCGTCTCTATGGGATCTGTCCTTGGTCTAACATTTAGCAAATCTTACATGTCACATCTTGAAGATAAAACTTTTGGTATTATTGAAACACCTACCATATACCTGCGTTATGTTGATGATATTCTTATACTTGCTAAAAACTTTGATGAATTAACCTTTTTACAACAATCCTTCAAAAATAATTATGTCCTTAATTTTACACATGAACTAACTAAAGATAATAAGATTCCTTTTCTGGATGTTTTAATTGATACTAGTAATGACACTTTTACCAGTTCTGTATACAAAAAACCTACAAGTGATAACAATTGCACCCTCAACTATCTTAGTGAATGCCCCATTAAATATAAACGGTCAATTATTTCCAACCTAGTTACTAGACCAAAACTTATCTCTTCTACTAATAAAATATTTTATAAGCAATTGACTAACATCAAGCAAACCCTTATCAATAATGGTTTTCCTATCTAATTGATAATTAATTTGATAGATACTTCTCAGACCTAACAAGAGATACACCCAGAAAATTATCCTCAATTAACCTTTTTTACAGAGGACAAATGCACAGACAATACAGTATGGATGAAAAGGCCCTTAAGTCTATAATACGCCATAATGTGTTCCCTATTGATTCTAACAAAGCCTTAAAACGTAATATTATATTATAGTAAATTTAAATCCTCTAACCTGGTAATGAGCAATAACCCTTCTCCAGTTGCTGCTGTGGTTGATAGAACTAATGTTGTGTATGAGTTTAAATGTCCTTTGGAAGAATGCTCTTCTAATGCACATACATACATTGGATTTACAACCACACGGCACTCCAGACGATTAACTATGCATTTAAATAATTCTAGTGCTATTAAGCAACATCTTATGTCACATACTGTTTGCATTCTGACATTTGTAAAATCCTTATAGACAATACTAAAATTATTGATCAACATACAGACATTAGACGCCTTAAAATTTTAGAGGCACTACATATTAAAAGCAATAGACCTCTTATTAATCGCACAGCTTATAATATTTCTGGAAACATCCTTCAATGTCTATAATATATTTCTACGTAATTAGATAATCACATAATCATTTCACTTGAATTTCTTTAAAATTCTATAACGTATTTTTGATCTTTAGGTATTTACAATAAAAAAATCTTTTTCAGCCCCTCATATGGTCACATGGCTTCGCCTACACGTGATAACATTAACGCGTCTCTTGAATTAAAAATAATTCGTAACGTTTATTTGGTTCTTATAAATGTAGCAATACGATTCCGCTGCAAGGCAATTGGCTAAAGTTAAAAATTTGACCCTGATGATGAACGATGAAAGTATTCGGTTGTCTTTTGGAATATATATATATCAATATAATTTTGAAATAAAAAGTCTCATTCGAAAATATGAGAAAGTACAAAAGAAAATCAGCAGGACTAAGTTGTCTTTGGCGTTTAATACAACGTGTTTAATATATATATATATATATATATATATATATATATATATATATATATATATATATATATATATATATATATATATGCATTTAGGCAGCGATCTATAAACCACCAAATTAGATTATTTCTTCCCAAAGTAAATAACAATGATAGCGAACATACAGTAAAAAATAACATAAATGTTTTCTACAAAAACCAAATGGACATCAACTACAACCAAGATGAATCTTCACTTAGAAATATCATAAAAAATTACACTACCCCAATTGACCCGAACAAAAAAAATCAAGTTATCTGCTACAAAAAATTTTAAAAAGCTAACCTTATCCTCAAAAATAACAATATACCAGTAAAATCAAAATTACAACGAACGAACATTATTTGTGAGTTCATATTCCCCTTAAGGAACTGCGTTCCTGATCAAACCGATTTCATAAATAATTACCTCTGTCACACTACTACATGCTTATCCAGACGTCTTACGTTATACTTATCCAACCACAAATCCATTAGAATCCATTTAAACACACACACAAACTTACCAAACTTTATCCGAAACATACTAGTAGAAAATACACACATCTCATCCACGAGTAAAAAAGATTAAAAATAATGTAAGCCTTAATAATGAAAAAAGAAAAAGCCACCACACAATAATATTAACTACAAACACAGCCACAATGTGTTGTGCTCGGAAAATAAAAACATCCCTATAATACTATAAACATACACACAACCCATATCCCCAGTTAAAAAGCAAAAATAAAATCATTCTTGATAATGGCTAAAAGTATAGCCGAAAGCGCTCGGAATTACAGAACATTTGGACAGTTTCTGCACACTCTGTGTCCAGAAAAGAAAACACTTCTTCAAACACAAGAAAAATTAAATAAAAAGCTTAATCGCAGTACCTTGTTTGTCGTCTTTAATGAAACATATATATGTGTGTGTGTGTGTGTGTGTGTGTGTGTGTGTGTGTGTGTGTGTGTGTGTGTGTGTAGCACTATTTTGGTTGATGGTAAATAATAATAAGGGCTTTTGAATATCAATAACGATATACTGATAAATAAACTACCATGAAAAGGGTTAATGAATATCAAGAACGATATACTGTTAAATAATTCGTTCCCAGAGAATCGAAAATTCTAAAGCGAATCAAATGGCCAGCTAAGAACAATGCTTAATTTGTACGACGAGCGAGGTGTTGACAATTGGTTGATAACGCACGCCATGAGCGTGTCCGTTGAATCAAGATGAGGGGAATCGGATAAAATATTAAATGCCAGTTAGAGGTAAAAAGTTTACTTAAATAATGTTTCTGACGCGAGCCAAAGGACATGAGAGCCAGGAGTCCAGTGTCTGATTTCGGATGGGAAGGAAATATAAAACTGACTTGACGAATCTCTCTGCAGAGGTGTCAATATTGCAAACAATAACTACCTGACTTAAATTTTCTTTAAATAAAAACACACGGTGATATCTTGACATCCTGCCATCATGTAAGCTGCAAGATTTTCCCTGGGAAAGTGTTTCCGGGTCGAGGGGAAGAAGGCCAATTGTTTATTCAACATTCAGAACAGAAAAAGTCAACACTGGTATCAATTCACTTATGAGGTGGTAGCATCATTTGGAACAATAATTTTTTATAATTAGTTTTCACGGGGTGGTTATGGTGACAGGCGCACAAGAGAGACCAAGGGAGGAGGAGGAGCTTCCCGCACACACTGAAGGGTAGCAGGCACAGACGAGACACCAAGTAGGGTGAAGGAGCTGCCCACGCCCACTGAGGAGTATTAGTGGGAGATGTTAAGTGAAGGAAGAAAGAGCTGTGGGCGGAATAATGCCTCCAACCGTCAGCCAAGAAAAGGGGGAGACTTCCAAATTGGGAAATGATTAATTTCTCATCACCAAAAACCATGAAGATAACAGATGGAAAAAAAATTCCGAATTCCCCAACTGCATCACACCCCACACCAGTTTTTAGCAGATATCAATAAATACGATTGCCTCAAGCGAATTCGAGTGATCTCCCGGAGAATCCGTTCCAGCCACCGAGCGCGAGACAACGCACGTGAATATCTGCCGACATGAGATCCCCGACTTCAGCCTTGAGCCAAACTTACCAAGCCAGCTAAACATACTTCACTAAAACCGCAAGCCAAACCTTATCAGCTTAACCAAGTGTTAGCATCCGATTTAGGAAATGGGTTAGGTCGACAAACACCTGCATGCTAACACCTAGACCCTAACAACTATTAACCAAACATCGTACGCAGTACTTGATATAAAAATAGTATATATATATATATATATATATATATATATATTATTTCGAGTTTTATTTTTCTCCTGTTTTACTGTGCGTCTTCTCCCTGCTTGGATCATCCCAGTACGAAGATACCTACGACGAGTCGATCTTGGCCTTATGATCAATTGAATCACAGCGTTGGGTAAGGCAGGTCAGGATCGAAGAGATCATTCCATCGATCAGCCGCGGTATTAGACGTCTTGGCCGTGAACCATAAGATAGACTCTGAAGGCGTTACATATATACACAATAAATGCGTCCATTTTTTAAAACTTTTGTAAAGATATTTTTATTTTGTTTTATTCAGCAGAAAAAAGCCGTTGAAATCCAATTCTGATCTAATTTTAAAACAGCATCAAAGCAAAGTGGAGCCCAAATTTAGATTAATGGAAATGACGGCCATGTTGAAGGTAAAACACCGCGAATACGAAATTTTTTGTACGGAATGGAGAAAAACAAGTTTTTTTTTTATTTAACCTCCCAAAATTTTATTGAACAAAGTAACTAATAATAACAAAACAAAAGTCATTGAAACAAAGCAAGTTCAGTCGACCAATGATGACAATTCCAGAACAACGTAACTATAAACAATTTTTTCTATCCTCTGCCAGCCGCAATGATGGAGAAAACATTACCTCGAACCGTCGCCAGTGAGACACGCTGCAAGAGCCACTCCGTTTCGCGAGGCTCGTTCCTTAATCGAGACGCAATCGCGCCAATCCTCCGAAGGAACGCCATCGAACGATTTATTTATTTAACTAAATTCGTTTATTTAGCAAATGTAATGCATTGGTCTGTTAAATAAAATTACACAATTTAACAACACATTAAAATTTAATTAACTTTAGTCCACACACGTGTTGTTTTCTCGTGCCCTTTACTCAAAAATGACCTATTGGGATACTATGACGTTAGTCCTTAAATACTTTTCGCTGACTAGAGAAAATAGTTTTCTGTGTTGAATAAATCAAAACGGTTCAAATTATCTCTATTTTGACGAAAGTTATTCAGTTATAAAAATGGATGAGCATTTTTGTTAGTTACACATTATATTAACATGTTATACGTACATTGGCTACACTTGGCGAAGAATTATAATTTTTGAAAAAAAAAGCGATATTCTGAATTTATTTGTTTTATTCAACTGAAGAAACTGTTGGAAGTCAATCTCTATATAATTCTTTTTACAAAAACGTGATGGCACCAACGCGAGCTGGATCCCAAATTTGCATAAATAGAAATAGCAGGCATGTTGAAAATGAATAAAGAAAAAGGTTCCTTTTATTTAAATAAATCCACTTGTTTTGCAAATATAAAAACATTAGACTGATATATAAAAGTTATTACTAACTGAATGTGCAGGTAGTGTAATTGTTAGCGGCTCGGAATGAGGAATCGTGTTTGGTACATACATTTTCGACCGAATACCCTTGGGAAATAAATCAAACTTCTCCTCCAGCTATAGGTTAAATAGCAGTGCAGAATTGGTTGGCAACTAATCTTAGTAGAACTTAATTTCAACCAGTATGAAGTCTCCAATTAATTGTGATGCAGGAATGTTGACTCTGTGATGTCGACTACGGGCGATAAGTGCGGTAAATGTTACAAAACATTGACAAATTTTTGGCTTCATTAACCTTAGTTAATTTTTTGTGGCCCTTATTCAAAAGCAAATTTTGGAATACTTCGACATTAGATCTTAAATCGCAATAGAAAACAATTTTCTATGCTGACTAAAACAAAGAAATTGAAAAATTTTCCATTTATCCCAACCTTATTCTAATGTTAAAATGCTACTGCTCTTTTCTTGCCTCTACGTACAGAGGCGCATAGGTAAGAGGATTGCGAATTGGCGTAACGGTTACTGAAATGGAATCAGCAGACCAAGTTCAAATTTCGGTTGCGGATGCATTTGTTTATTTAGCACTAATCCCGTATGGAAAAGTATTTCTCTCCATCCCCGTTGTCTGTTTCATTACCTGCTATTTTGAAAATAATGTCGTATCTCTGTTATGCCACGATGATTGAGGGAAATAATTACCTGATATTTTGAAAATAATGTCGTATCTCTGTTATGCCACGATGATTGAGGGAAATAATTACCTGATATTTTGAAAATAATGTCGTATCTCAGTTATGCCACGATGATTGAGGGAAATAATTACCTGATATTTTGAAAATAATGACGTATCTCTGTTATGCCACGATGATTGAGGGAAATAATTACCTGATATTTTGAAAATAATGTCGTATCTCTGTTATGCCACGATGATTGAGGGAAATAATTACCTGATATTTTGAAAATAATGTCGTATCTCTGTTATGCCACGATGATTGAGGGAAATAATTTGGTGAGTGAGTACTTACGAAAGCCATTTCAGTAATAAATTTGTAAGTTGTTATATTTGTTGTCAACCTTGCCAGCATAATGTTTGACAGAGAGATAGACGAATACGTTAAAAAGAATGAACTAGATAGATACTGACTAGGCATAGATAGATAGATACTGAATTGGCATATATATATATATATATATATATATATATATATATATATATATATATATATATATATATATATATTTTAAGCTTATCACCCCAAGCAAGGCTGGAGGCCACTAGCACGCAAGGGGTTACAGAAGGTTTGGAGGAAGAGAAGATAGGAGTGGTAAAGGAGAGGATGTGGAGAAAGATAGTGGATTGATCAAGGCAAGGGGGTTACAGAAGATTTGGAGCGAGAGCAGACAGGAATGAAAGGTGAAAGGATGTGGAGAAGGGATATTGAATTGGCTTAGATAGATAGATAGATAGATAGATAGATAGATAGATAGATAGATAGATAGATAGATAGATAGAAATTGAATTGATATAGATTGATAGATATTGAATTAGCATAGATAGATAGGTAGATATTGAATTGGCTTAGATAGATAGATAGATAGATAGATAGATAGATAGATAGATAGATAGATAGATAGATAGATAGTTTTTTTTTTAATCATATCACCCCAAGCAAGGCCGGAGGCCACTATCACGCAAGGGGTTAAAGAAGGGTTGGAGGAAGAGCAGATAGGAGTGGCAAGGGAGGGGATGTGGAGAAAGAGAAAGACAGTGGGTCGATCAAGGCAAGGGGGCCACAAAAGATCCGGAGCGAGAGCAGATAGGAATGAAAATGAAAGGATGTGGAGAAGGGAAGTGGATAGATCAAGGCAACTGGAGATGTCGATTGACGTTACACTTAAATAGTTGGAGATTGTATTTGTCAGGGAAACAGGAATAAGGAAGGGAGTTCCACGGGCGAGATGTGCGAGACATGAAGCTATTGAAGTAGAAGATACGACTACACCTAACAGTTTCAACGGTGAAGGGGTGGGAACGAGATGCCAGCCTCGTAGGACGTTTAAATTCATAAGGCCTAGGAACCAGCGAAAGCAACTTATCGGAGCAATTACAGTGAAAGTATTTGTAAAAAAGACAGAGAGATGCAACGTCGCGTCTGTGAGAGAGCGACTGCAGACGAGATGACAGATCAGGGCCAATTACATTGCATATCCGTCTCTGGATCTTATCAAGAACCCTGAGGCAAACAGCAGGGGCTCCAGACCATATATGGCAGCAATACTCCATGCAAGGGCGAATGGTCGATTTATAGATTTGGAGGATCGATTCCAGGGAGAAAAATTTCCTGGATCGGCACAGGGAGACAACTTTCCTTGCGGTGGATGATGCAATTGACTCGATGTATTTGTTCCATCTCAGATCAGCGGCCAGCGTGAGACCGAACAGCCGCAGAGAGGAGCTCTCGAGAAGTTGGTCTTCAGCCATTCTAATGGGATGCAGAGATGGATCCTTGTGGTGGTTAATAGAGAGCAGTTTTGTTTTAGAGGCGTTAAAGTTAACCATCCATTTCTTGCCCCAGTTCACAACCGATTGGAGGTCCTTTTCTATTTGAACTGCCAGGTTAACTTTGTCAGCATCACTAGATTTGTGTTTGAGGCAGGAGTAAATTGTGGTGTCGTCCGCATAGATGCCGACTTGGGAATCTATGGCGTCAGGAAGGTCGTTCATGAATATGAGGAACAGAGTAGGGCCTAGGATGGAGCCTTGAGGAACACCTGCGTTAGCGAGATAGGAGCTGGAGATGAATCCATTGAGAACGACCTTCAATTCACGGTTTGACAGGAATTATTGTATTAGGTCAAACAATCGACCTGTGATACCATAACCCTGGAGCTTGCGAAGAAGGCCGGCATGCCAAACTCTATCTTAAAATGCGACAATTATTTGATTTTTGCAAGAATTTCCAATCAATGTATTTTTTTTCACCGCAAAAAGACGTCAAAATTTTATATACTAATTTATTGTCTCCCGTTGATGCAATAAAAACTTCTAAAGTTTCTAAAAAGGATTAAAAAAAAAAGATTCTAAGAAAGATCACAAAATACTTTGGCCTTTCCTCATAATAATAGCATAACGATTTTGACGATAAAACTGTTTTTATTAAATTTGGAACATTTTTTCATCATTTATACTCATTTTTAACGAATCTTTGAAGGTACCGATATACATATATATTTTTTCGTTTATTCTTATGCTTTTCTTTGTTTATTATAATATATTATATATTATATTATATATATTATATATATATATTATATATAAATGGTTGGAAAGCTTGATTCAATCAGGGTGCAAATGTTTTGTTAGGACACTCACTGAGCAAAGCATTATCAAAAATTGGTATCGTGGGAGTCGCAAAAAAAAGAAATACTGGAAAAAAGCTCAAATATAGCTGAAGAAGGATCCCGGTGCATTTGGATGAAAAGGAATGATCCGTGGATTAAAGAATAAATAAGTCCGTTCATTGAATGAAACTTGTTTTTTTTGTTTGTTTTTTTTGTTTGTTCTCAAGTAAATGTAAAAGAAAAACACTTACTATAACACTGGCGCATGTGCAGGAGAGGCAAAACTAGAAAGCGCGCACATATCGCTCTTTTGTTCTTATACATCTAGACAGCAGATCAGGAAATGATGATTGGCTAATGCAAGTCTCGTTGCCATTATAAAAGAAAGATCTACCTCCTGATTAGTAATACATTTACTGTTACTAAAATCGCATCGTGGAGCGAATTATGCAGAGAGGCGGCCTGTTAACAGGTTGGGGTACCTAGTAGAACGGATCTGATGTTGCAATACCTGAAACCAGTAATGAAGCCAGTGTAACATCACTGATGACCTCTACCGATGCATTTTATAAATGTACTTTAAGAATATGCATAAATATACACATATCCATATACATACAAAAACAAACACATGCATGCACATATACATACAAGTATATGTAATATATATATATATATATAAGTGAACATAGAAGTCAACACTAATAGGTGACAGTCTGTTTCATGCTAGATGCAATCATGAAACAGACTGTCGCCTCTAAGTGTTGACTTCTATGTTCACTTTTATATTTACACACGCTCTATCTCTGATATTGAGCACTTTATCCCATAAATATAGCACACTTTCAGACTATATTTCTTCATATATATATATATATATATATATATATATTTGTTTGGATTAATGTGAGTTTGCGACGCTGGGCTTCACGCTTTTGCGATCGTCAGACAAACTGATTCATTTTTTTTAATTTTTAAATTATGTATTTTGCGTGTATTGGTGTTATTATATATATATATATATATATATATATATATATATATATATATATATATATATATATATATATATATATATATATATACATATATACAATTTATTATATATATTATTTATATATTATATATGCACGGTACTTATTGGAAAGCGCTCAATATCAGTGATAGAGCAAACATATTTAGTTGGATTCATGTGAGTTTGTGACTCTGGGTTTCATGCTTTTGCGATCGCCAGACAAACTGATTCATTTTTTTTAATTTTTTATTTATGTAGGTTGCGTGTATTGGTGTTATTATACATATATATATATATATATATATATATATATATATATATATATATATATATATATATATATATATATATATATACAATTTATTATATATATTATTTATATATTATATATGCACGGTACTTATTGGAAAGCGCACAATATCAGTGATAGAGCTAACATATTTAGTTGGATTCATGTGAGTTTGTGATCTGCGTTTCACGCTATTTGCGATCGTCAGACGATCGCAAATAGCGTGAAACGCAGGGTCACAAACTCAGATTAATCCAACAAATACATATAAGTATATAAGCCTAAACACAAAAGAGTACACAGATAAACATACCTATAAATTCGCATGCACATATACAACTATACAAAGACACAAACAACTATACATTAATACAAATGGATATCCATACATACATATAGATAAGTATATGTAGATAATCAAGATTAATAGTAAATTATATATAGAGAGAGAGATAGATAGATAGATAAATAGATAGATAGATAGATAGATATAAGTGAACATATATATATATAAACACTGTGAATACGTTTAGGCATACATCTTAGTATCATACCAAACATCCAATACTTCAAGTATAAAATTCTCCAGAATAAATGAGGCATTAGGAAAAAAATGTTCTTAGTCGAGGCATTTCGTTCTCTGGCTGACTTTATCAAGGCAAATGTTGGATTTATTAATGTTGCCGTTTTAAATTTTAAATTTGAGAACTTTCATGAATAAGATCGGCGTGAACGTTCTCAAATTTAAAAGCCTGGATAAACCAACGACATCCCCGACTTTGAATATAAACACGTGCCAAAAAAAAGAAAAAATAAATCCTACATTGCCTTGATAAAGTCTCTCAGAGGACGAAACGCGTCGGCTAAAAATAGTTTTTCCTCTTGTCTTTTTATTCACACACACACACACACACACACACACACACGCACACACATCCATAATCAAATTTATCCCTGAGAATTTAATTTTGATAACGAGCTTGAATCGAATGTAATTCAGATTTTTGCCCTTACTTTTTATGAGCATCACCTTTACGATCCGAAACGTGTGTGCACAGGCTGTGTCAGTGCTTGTCGATGTGTGCATAAGGATACAAATATTTTGGTAATTGGATATCAGAGCAAGCGAAAATTCTTCGGTTGATTTGCAAAGTATTGCACATTGATGACAGTGCTTAACTATCTGGAAAATTCCTGACTCGCTACTTCCTGGAATGCCTTTGAGGCCAGTTGGGTGTTACCTTCCAACTTCCGGTTGTCTGACTGATATCTCCCAATACGCATGCGCTCTATTCGCCCATCGGCGACACAGCTGAATTTCCTCATAGAATTTATCGATCTTAATGCGGCATAATGAAAATGATATGCAAACGAAACAGCGACGACTTGACGGAAAAATCATCTGTCCAGAAACATCAAGATACGTATGAGAAATTCAGTTAAAGTTTTATTTGGGATCGATAAATTACTGAAGGTCAGATTTTAAACTGTGAAATAAAGAGCAAATCAATAGAGATTTTATTGATGTATAAACACAAGTTGTTGTTTTTTTTTACCTCATTTGATCACGAAATAAAGGTACTGCTTGCAATATTGCAAAACAGAGCGCCGTTAATTAGAACAGGGACTAAACAATTGTCATAGAGCCAATCGCTATCTACTGTCCTCCCGATTACTCTTTCCTCTTCCCGCTCATTATTAATGTTTCTGTTTCTAATTCTTCCACACCCAGTAACCCCTTCTGTCTTAGTGGCTTTACTACCTTACTTGGGGTGAAGCCGATTCTTTAAAAAAGAGCTTAACATATTACTGCATACCACTGAATGAGTCAGCGAAAGAAGATATAACAACGAGAATTTTCCCCAACCATAAAAATATACGGGACGATTATTATTATTATTATTATTATTATTATTATTATTATTATTATTATTATTATTTTCTTTGATATCTGGCGTTTACACATTTCTTGCCGGGTCCCGCCAAGTGACCTAAGGTTAGAAATGGTCTCATGACATTTTCCACTGAAAAAAAAATAGTAATTACATAGATAAAGCCCTTCGTAAAGTGTGGGCTGTACTTGTCAGAACAATCTTTTGTATCTCTTTGAGGCATGGACTTCCAGGGATCCCTTTTATTAGTCTACTGGAATCTTTTCCAACCAGTCCAAGGGCTCCAACTACAACAGGGATTATTGATGTTCCCATGTGCCACATTTTTTAGATTTCTATTTCAAGGTCCGTGTATTTTGACAGCTTTTCGAATATCTTCAAAGATACATTGCAGTCTGCAGGGATGCCATATCAATAAGGTGGCACTTATTTTGTTTGTTGTTTTTAATAACAATGTCTGGGCGATTGGCTTTGATTGTTCTGTCAGTGTGTATTGTGTAGTCCCATACAATTGTAACAGGTCCTATCTCCGTAACCGGGCCTGGGTGGTGTTCGTACCAGTTTCTTTCAGTTTCCTTCCCGTAGGAGTTGCAAATATTCCAGTGCAGATATTGGCCCACTCTGTCATGCCGGGTTTTATATTCAGTGGGTGCCAATATCGTGCAACCTGATACAAGATGATCAATGGTTTCTGGATATTTATCACAGAATCTGCATTTTGGGCTAACACAGTATTTTAGTATATGTGCTTGATAATTCCTAGTTAACAAGCATTGGTCCTGTGCAGCAAGGATAAAACCTTCAGTTTCAGCTTTCAACCCTGCACTATGTAGCCACTGATTATTATTATTATTATTATTATTATTATTATTATTATTATTATTATTATCGTATCTCTTCATGAGGTGAGCGATCGCGGCTCGCCACAATTCCCTGTCCTTTGCAGTACTTTTAAATTATAAATTTTATCTTTTTGCTGTTTCTCTTAATCCCTATTCTGCCAAGCATTTACAGAGTCTCGTTAGATATGTTATTCACTACTTTCCTCTGTCCTTCTTGCCTTCTATATCTCTTGTCAGTGTCAGATCTTGTAAGCATTCTATTCTAAGTATAAGTATTCTTCTTTTTTTTCCATTTTCTCTAAAACTTCATCGTCTATGGTATTCTCAGCATCCTTCTGTCAAACAACATTTGTTTCCACAAGTCTTTTCATCAGTGAGGAGATTGTCCGGCATCACTATCAGATAGGCGGACAGATATTACATAAAAGTTAAGTAATCTTTTCTTTGTCTCTAACGATATTTTCCTGTTTCTTAATACTTCGCTTAGGTTTTGAAAAGCATCTTTCGCTATTCTAATGAGCCTTCGTATTTCAGTGCCTCAAGTCTCTGCATCATTACAAGCGACAAAACACTTTTCTGAATATATTCACTAAAGAGGGTAAATTACACATCATTATTGGTTAACATTCCGGGAATTCTAAGGTCTGGATTTAAGGAAGAATAATAAACATCATATCCATTTTTAACACGTTTAATCTAATATATAAAGCTTACAGTTTGTTCATTGTTGTTGTTGTGGTGGTTGTGTTTGTGTTCGTGTGCGTGTGTTTGTTTGTGTCTTTTTGTGTGTCCGCACGAACTACTGAAAATTAATAAATACATTTTTTGTCTGTCCCTTTTTGGTATGTGTTTCAGGACGTGGGAGATCACGGATCTCTATGACTTTCTTTTGTCTTTCTATTATCTCACCCAATTCCTCTTCTGCTATCAATTAACAAAACCTCGCTAGGTAGGTGACACGCTTCTTTCCCCTATCCTTCCTGCAGTCAATATGTTCCATGAATGTCAAATTCTCTAGGCCCTCCTTCCTCATTATGTGTCCTAGAAATATCAACTCTCTCTTTCTTATTACGTGTGTCTTTTTTGGTTTCAATTTTCTTTAAAACCCTCCTCGTTAAACACATTTTCAGACTATTAATTCTCAGTATCCTTCTGTAGAACCATATTTCTGTTGTCTCAAGTCTCGTCTTCATCTGTAAGGAGATTGTTCAGCATTCAATGGCACAGCGGAGGACTGATATTACGTAACAATTCAGTACCCTTTTCTTTGTTTCTAACGAAATTTTCCTGTTTCTTGATACATGACTTAACTTCTGGAACCAACGACATAATCTATTAGGTTGGTGCAAAAATAATGTCGTTTTCTCACATGAAGTTGAACGTCAAAAAACGACATTATTTTTGCACCAACCTAATATGTTATATTCTATATATGATTTTTGAGGCGCAAAGAAAATGGTTATAAAAAGAATTTATATTAGTTTTTCGACTGATATTTTCGTAACGAACCTGGGAATAACAAGAATTAAGAGGCCGTTCCACATTCCTTAAAAACTCCCGGTCAGAGACTTTGATGCTGGACGTAATTTATCGACACTACTTCATCTGTGAGGAGATTATCCAGGGCAGTTAAGAATGTAATACGTTTTAGCGACTTTTAATAAAGGAAGTGCTTCTTTTAATAATAACCCAATTAGGTGTATTCATAGTTACAAAAATATCAGTCGAGAATTAATATAAATTCTTTCTATAACCATTTCCTTTACACCTCAAAAATCATATATAGAATCCAACATAGAATATGTAATTAGTTCCAGAAGTTAAACTCAATACAAGGCTCAATAGCCACTCAAGGTAGAGGATTGTTAAATGACGTTGTTATATGGACTTGGGAGGAGATAGTAAGTGAAGATTATTAGGATATGTAGGATAGATAACGGTTGACCTTAGATTCGAAGAGGTTAAAACTCAAGTGTTTGAGGAAACATCTTCTCGGGTATCCGTTCCATAAAGTAGCGACTCTTGGAGAGAAGCTGTTCGAACTGAACTTCTTTCTTACCAATAGAATACAGAGTGATTTAGAATGGTTCGCATCTGTGAATATAGCAGGGTGGCCCTTAGCTGTAAAGTCTGAACTGGACGTATTTAATACAAATCATGCAGAGGAAACGAAGTAATTTATTTGACTTATCTGAGTAAATGGATAGTAGAACAAGAAACACAGATATAATGATGGATTGTAAAGGGCCCAAAGTTAGAGCATTAAACTACAAGAATTTGCAGCGATCCATCCTTGCCTATCCCCTGAAAGCACATGTGTGGCGTTCTGTGTCGTCTCTGGGTCACCACGCTACTACATAAAATGGTATCAAGGAAAACGACCATTTCTTTTTCTCATTTATTAGGAGAGAATGGTGGCAGCTTGGATTCTAAGAGACAGCGGAAGGAATGATGTCATAGGAACGCATGTCGCACGTTGGCTCAGCGTTCATCCGCGTGTGGTCTTAGCCGGTCACTAACTTGCGTGTGGGAGGCGTATCGACGCTTGAGAATTCTTGCGGCCCTCTGTTGAATTCGCGCCATTTTGGACTTATATCCAAAACCCAAACAAATCAGAATACTACACTCACGAGGCACTCCGGCCAATCACTGACCATTCTGTAAACAAAAAAGGAAAATGTCATCATTTAATCACTAACAAAATTATTCTAGGTTTAGCCGACCGTGGAGTATCAGTTAATAGGGATATCTCCATGACAAAACGTTGCAAAGTACTTTTGATATATTTGACTATTTACATTTCTACAAAAAGTCCGTTCAGAACGTAGATGATCATGGCTCTCCATAACTTCCCTTACTTTAATATCTGTAATTTCGGAATTCCACTGATCGCTCTTAGGAAATGTAGTTTCTCTTTGCCCTCTCCACAGTTTTGAATTCAGAATTATCCTTCTCTAAGACTGGTTGACAACTAAGGCTAAATAACCCAATCTGTCCTTCGAAAATAGCTGAGATTATTTATTCTGACCTATCCATAACTTGCATAAAGTCTTTTTATGTTTTAGGTACGTTTCGCGTATCAATTACTACTAAGTAAGGAATTCGACCCTCACTAGGTACCCCATGATTTAGCAATAAATCATGATACGAAAATTGTAACAATTTTTTTAATCGCACTGATATGACAGGTTTTTGTTATTTTTTTTTTTTTTACAGCAATTCATCCCAAGCAAAGCGGGAGTGCCACTAGCACGCATGGGGTTACAGAGGATTGAGACATTAGAGTAAAGAGTCATGTTTAAGGAAAGGATACAGAGAAGGACAGGGAACACGCTCAGGGTGTCAGATGTCGATTGACATTACACTTGAATATTTGAAGATTATAGTCATCGGGGAAGCAAGTAAGTGGGGGAGTTCCACAGACTGGAAGTGCGAGAAAAGAAGCTGTTTGAGTAGAAGAGACGGTTGCATTTAACTGTTTTGACAGTGAAAGGGTGGAACCGAGATGTCAGCCTAGTAGCTCGCTTAAATTCATGCAGTCTGGGAACCAGCGAAAGTAGCTCGTCGGAACAGTTACCGTGAAAATACTTGTAGAAAAGACAGAGGGAAGCCACGACACGTCTGTGGGATAGCGATTGTAAACTAGATGCCAGATCAGGACCTATCATATTGCATATTCGTCTCTGGATTTTGTCGAGGACCTCGAGACTTACAGCGGGAGCACCAGACCATATACGACAACAATATTCCATGCAAGGTTGTTTTAAAATTATATTTTTGAATGACCCAATTTCAGACTAAACGCTTCTAATGCCATTTGATGACAAAGGGAAAGCGAACATTTTAGGCTACCGAATATCAAGCTGAAAGATATTTTAAATGCTCCTAGCTGTGAGATTCCTTCCTCGTACGCACACCTGCCCCTGTTCGTTTTTGGTAAATGAAATTAACTGCGGACTTCTCACGAGGAATTATATGTCCAGCGTTTGACAGAATTCTTTTTCTTTTTTCCCGCTCGTTCAGCGCGCTTAAGCCAAAAGCCTAATGCAATTTTCAGAGCAAATGCGCCCACTTTTTTATTGCTGAGGAGAGAATGTGTAACCTGAGCTAAAGCAAAAGACAAGACCTTATAAGAACGACACTTCTATTTTCTTCGAGGTATCATTGCTAATAATTCAGAGATGGATACCATAGAAAACTTTGCGCCCTCAGCATTATGGACAGTGGGATTTTGCTTCTATTTTACGAGTGAAAGTCACATAAATTAGTGAGGGTGAACAGCTAGTGAAAGTAAATTTACTTCTCAGGCCGTAGTCGTCAACTGATGTGTCTATAAATATGTTAATACGCTGCGTTATATGTATGCAATATATAAATGCAGTTTATTTATTCGCGACGACCACAGTCAATGTAAAATAAAAATGGCTTCGCAAAAATGGATAACATTTCCGTAATTTGGCGGCTTGATATGTACATGTAAAGAAAGATATGTTTATAGACACAACTCGTATTGGTTCGTAAAAACTCGACCGTCACATCCAAAGAAAAGGACGGGAGAGGCATATCAGTTTTTTCTTTCTTTTTTCCTATCTATCTATCTATCTATTTATTTATCTATCTATCTATCTCTCAGTCTTTCCACATCTATCTCTGAATCTTTTCATATCTATCTATCTATCTATCTATCTATTTATCTATCTATCTCTCAGTCTTTCCACATCTATCTCTGAATCTTTTCATATCTATCTATCTATCTATCTATCTATCTATCAGTCTTTCCACATCTATCTCTGAATCTTTTCATATCTATCTATCTATCTATCTATCTATCTATCTCTATCTATCTATCAGGTTTTTCATAACTACAGTGCCTTTCTTGCCTTATTTAATTGTAATATACGGAGAAATATTTGTGAATATGAAAGAATTATGATAAAAATAAGCAGACATAATGTTTGTAATTTATTCAATCACACACGCGTGCATGCGTATATATATACATATATATATTGTGTATTTAGGCAGTAATCCTTCATTTATGCATGTTTCATTAAAAACGACAGACAAGGTACTACGATTAAGCTTTTTATTTAATTTTTTTGTGTTCGAACAAGTGCTTTCTTTTTTGGACACAGAGTGTATAAATATTGTCCAAATGTTCTGTAATCCCGAGCGCTTTCGGCTATACTTTTATCCATTATCAAAACTGATTTTATTCATTCAGTTTGAGTGTGTGCGTTATGTGTATGTTTTTAGTGTTATAGAGCTACGAACAAGGCCACAATGTACTAACCGTGTTCGAAAAATAAAACATCTCTATAACACTAAAAATATACACATAACGCACACGCTCAATTAAACTGACAAAATAGAATCATCCTTGATAATGGCTAAAAGTATAGCCGAAAGCGCTCGGGATTATAGAACATTTGAAAAGTTTCTACACACTCTGTGTCCAAAAAAGAAAACACTTGTTCGAGCACAAAAAACTTTACATATATATATATATATATATATATATATATATATATATATATATATATATATATATATATATGAAGAAATATAGTCTTAAAGTGTGCTATATTTATGGGATAAAGTGCTCAATATCAGAGATAGAGCGTGTGTAAATATAAAAGTGAACATAGAAGTCAACACTTAGAGGCGACAGTCTGTTTCATGATTGCATCTAGCATGAAACAGACTGTCGCCTCTAAGTGTTGACTTCTATGTTCACTTTTTATATATATATATATATATAAATTCTAACATAAGTATGTTATAACATCACTACAAAAATACCCATTTTGTTTCAACGCTTCTGGTGCCTTATCAAGTGATGGTATTCTGGTATTCTAAGTAATACCATCACTTGACAAGACGCTAGAAGTGTTGAAACAAAATGGATATTTTTGTAATGATGTTATAACATACTTATGTTATGATTTTTAAATAAATATTATTCGATCTACTTTGTATTGAGCACTTTTTTAAAAAAATAGTGTTTTTGGTTACTGGAATTTTATTCCATCTATACCAACCTTGTATTCGTATATATATATATATATATATATATATATATATATATATATATATATATATATATATATATGATAAAAATATAGTTTTAATTTATGCTATATTTATGGGCTAAAGAACTCAATTTCAGGGATAGAGTGTATGAATCAATAAAAGTGGATATGCTTAAACACAATCTTCAAATCAAGAAGATAGCTTTTAAGCAGAAAACAGAATATCGCCTCTAGTTGTTGACCTCAATGCCCACTTCATCCATGCTAATGGGTGAAAAAAAGTATTCGTACAATGCACATTTCAGATTTTAAAACTTTAACTTGCTGTAATACTCTAGTTTATTCAAGTAGAATATTCTAGAATGTTCCAACAATCTTATCAGTAATAATTTTTAGCCCCCAAAATACAAAGTACATTCTGTAATTGACATTTGTGCAAAAGGTTTACAACATGGCAAGAGATAAAGAAATGACAAATTCGCAAAAAGAACTGATTGTTAAGCTCTGGAAAGAAGGTAAAAGTTACTGGAAAATCTAAGACTACCTAAATATTCCATTTACTCCTATTTAGTTCATTCTTTGCAAGGTATAAAGTCAAAATTGTTGAAAAGCAAAGAGGAACAGGTGCTCTATGAAAGATTTCTTCAAGATCTTCGAGGAAATTAATGCGTCAAATTAAACACAATCCAATGGTTACTCGTCAACAGTTGCAGGATGATCAGGAATCTGTGTCGCTAAAAGGACAATAAGCAATGAAATTCATTGGAACAATCTAAAGTCACAGAAAACTTCAATGCTATTGAAAAGACACAAAGCTGCCAGGTTAAAATTCGTTCGTGAACATTAGGATAAGGAAACATTGTATTGGGAAAGAGTATTATGGACAGATGAAACCAAAATTGAGTTGTCTGAACGTAATTCTAGAAATCATGTATGTAGGAAAGATGGCAATACCTTCAAACAAAGGAACACAGTTCCATCAAGGAAATTTGGTGGTGACAGCGTCGTGGTTTGGGGATGTTTTTCTGCAAAAGGTACTGGCAACATATCAGTAATAGATGGTAGAATGAATGCTGCAGTAGATCAAAATATTTTGGAAGCAAATTTAATGATTTTGGTTGAAAATCTTGAACTTCCTCCTGATTGGATCTTCCAACAAGATGTTGATCCTAAGCACATTGCAAAATCTACGAAGAAATGGCTTGCTGAAAATAATATAAATATCCTGAAATGACCAAGTCAGTCGCCAGATTTAAACCCAATCGAGGATTTGTGGCGTTATTTGAAAATTCAAATCCAATCGAGAGCTCCAACAAACATTCCGGGTTTGAAGACCATATGTGAGGAAGACTGGAACAAAATACCAAATAAAATTTGCAAATCATTAATTGAGAAATACAAGAGGTTGGTTGCTGTAGAAGGGAATAATGGCTATTCTACAAAGTATTAAATGAAGATTATGTATACTTTTTTGTATTGTACGAATACAAAACCCATTTTTTCACCCATTAATTGGATAAATGGGATTTATTTCTAGTAAATCAAACTTTTTTTTCTATTTTCTATACATATTTAGTTCCAGAGCTTCACAATCAGTTCTTTTTGAGAATTTGTCAATTCTTTACCTCTTGTCATGATGTTAACATTATTGCACGAATATCAATTACAGAATGTTCTGTTTGTATCTTTTAGGCTAAAAATAATTACTGATAACATTATTGGAACATTCTGGAATATTCCACTTGAATAAACTGGAGTATTAAAAGAATAAAGTTTTAAGATCTGAAATTTGCATTGTACAAATACTTTTTTCACCCATTAAAATGGATAAATGGGATTTATTTCTATTAAATCATTTTCTTTTTGTTTTCTATGCATATTTAGTTATTATGCATCTGTGTACAGTTAATTATATGAAAATTATGTTTATTCATTAGTTGGAAATTTGTATGTGTACGAATATTTTCCCCCCACTGCATATATGTGTGTGTGTGTGTGTGTGTGTGTGTGTGTGTGTGTGTGTGTGTGTGTGTGTGTGTGTGTGTGTGTGTGTGTGAAGTGTTTAGTGATACAATTCTTACTAATTAACACTAGCTGGTGGTATTGGCGAGTAAGTTAATGTAACGAACCCAACGGAAATTGGAACTCAACAATTCCGAGCCATAATAGATTACACCACCAGCACATCCAAATTTACAGCACCTGTTATTCCCAACCATCTAGATACTAACTAACCTCGATGTTTCTTAACTTCGGTGATTGTACCGGAACCAATGTTTCAACGTAATGCGGCCGTCATTCTGTGTGTGTGTGTGTGCGTGTGTGTGTCAGTGTTTATGCATGGGTTTCAGAAGGCTGTCATTACAACTGTATAAATCAGGCCAATTGTCTGCATCAAGTTCCCTTATATAATTAAGGCACATATCGATCTTGTTCGTTTCGATACACTTTGACTCATAAAGCAGACATTGTTGCAATTCGTATGTAATACGTGCACTAATTATTCATTCGACGATATCGAATAAATATTAATAAAAAAAATCAATCTTAGTAAAATTAATAATTGTTGAAGACACACTTAATCATACGGAAAGCAAATGAGAATATGAAGCGATCAAAGGAAAACGCAGACTCTATTGAAAACGAATATCGGTAAGCAGGTAATTTTGAAGAATGAATTAAAAGACAGTAATCGCCAAGTAGAAAATCAAACAGGAAGAGCAAATCAATGATTGCAGAATTTTAGAGACAGTAGAACAGGATTTTCCATAGAGTACAATATGGAATCACTAAACGCCTTTCAGACTGTTCTATGTACTTTGTACTTGTATGCCATCTTTGTTTTTCTTTTTGTCAAAAAGTCTTTTCGTTGATATTATCTTTAGCTATCAAGTTAAACTGTAGACATTCAGAACAACGAAGTGACTTCGGATGATATTCAAACTCACATGCCAGACCACAGGAACTTGTTATGTCATTTAGCAAGAACTGACTTCAAGTGACTAACATCCAAGAGCAGCCTAATAGAGCGGCTTTCGTTCCGACTTTTTCCACACTACTTTCTTCTAATAATCAAATGTCTATTATCCAATCGAGACGGGCGAGTAATAATTTATTTTGAATAATTTATGATGCAATCATAAAAAGAAATCCATAAGAAACATGCAAAAAAGCAGATTTAAAACGTTTGCTTTCATAAAATAGTGATTTCTAAGCGAATTTTAGATGTGGCACAAGGCCGAAAGTATGGGGCACCCAGAGTGGATCGAACTCACTGCCTAGTCATAATTGATCTAGCGAGACCAGATTGCTAACAATTACAATACATCGATGTGTTAAATGATTTTCTAAGCGTAGCTTAGATGTGGCACAAGGCCGAAAGTATGTAGTACCTCGTGAGAATCTAACTCACGACTCAGTCGTAATTGATCTACCGAGACAAGTTTGTTAGCCATTACACCACGTCGAAGTACCCACATTCACATGATAAAACGAATAAAAAATAAGAACACAGAATGTTTCTTAAAAAAGTTGTGAAACTTTATTTTGCAAATAAAAGCACATTATCTCAAAGTCACAGATGTACTATTGAATTATTCGTAAATATTGACTTTACTGGAAATTATGCTCTTCTGGAAGTGTAGGAATAATAATAGCGTTCACTTGATAAAACGAATAAAAATTAAAAACAGAATGTTTCTTAAAATATGATATTCTATTTTGCAAATAAAATTACATTATCTCTTGTATAAATAATGAAAGTATGAAACTAAAATTTCAAGAAATCCTGACGCTAAATTTTAAAAAATATATATTTACGCAGGTGCACTGGATGCGCAATGAGTTTTAGATTGATTGATTGATTTGTTTTTTTACGACTTATCAACCTTTTGCAGACTATTTAAAGCCAGAAAATATGTTTAGATTGAAAGAAGTTTTGGGGAATAATACGGTTTTATTGATACAACTTCTACTAATTAACCCATGGCTGGGGGTGGAGAAAAGTTGGAGTCATATCTTTTCCAGGGATATTTTTGCGTAAGTGAATATAACGAAACCGACTAATATTGGAACTCAACTCTCAGATTTTAAATTCCGAGCCGTTATCTATTACACCACCCATACATCCAAGCTTACAGCACCTGGTATTCCGAAGCGGTCACCTATCTAATCACTGGCCAGGTTCGCCGTTACTTAACTTCACTGACCGAGAACCGGTGTTTCAATATGATACGCCCGCAAGACGCTAAGGTCATGTAAATGAAGTTAATTGAACTGGTGATCGATGATTGTTTTGAGACGAAACTATCAAATCGCTGTTGCTTGAGGTTCTAGTTTCTTTGTTTTTGACAGTTGTAGCGTCTGACGGAGATGTGTCAACTTTACAGCATTGACTTTGTCTTATGTTTCATACAATTATTTGATGGCTTCGTTAATGGCGACTGAAGAAGGCGTCAAAATCCGACTTTTCTTATCATCCGTGTTAAAATTATTTCAACATTGATTAAAATGGCCGACTGTCATCAAGTTGACCGACAGCTTTCGGCTTTCCTAGATATCATTACCATTTGTGTGCCGTGTCCCTTCAGGACATGAGCGATCCTGACACAAACATTTCATCTATGATCTCAACTGTTCACACAACATGAATAACATGAATATTATAAGTACTAATCTTATTTTTTTATTCTCAATCTATGCTGATCACTAACAACGGTAGAATGACAGTTACAATAAAAAAGAAACTGATAGTATAATGAAAAATATGAGTAAAAATAATTATCATTGACTGTGGAGTGCGTAGCCATGATCAAATGTAAAATAACAGAAATGTTCAACAAACAGAATTGACATAGTTTGCAATAACAAGAAAAAAGAAAGCAGAACGGAGCAAAAATAATAAAGCAAGCAAACAACATATGCCAGGCGAATTAATAATAATAAGATAAAGCAACAGTAATATGGAAAAAAGTTCATAAACTAAGAAATGGGCTTGACACATCAAAACAAGTTCGGACAAGCGGACATAGTGTTCTGACTTCAAGACAAAACAGATCGGGACTGAGTCCGAAGAAACCGAGAACCAGCCTATTTTATTGACTAGAAAAAAATTCACAGCATGCATTTGTTTTCTTCTGCCTATAAAATGGGGGAGGGCAATTGTTATGCAGTCATTCTTAAAGATTGAAATCAATGACAATTCGTATTAGAAAATAATATTACTACTAATATTACTTTCTCTAACCACATCCTTTCGGGATCATGGCTCTCCACAGCTTTTTATTTTTTTTAATATCTAGAAGTATCCAGAGTTGTCTTACCAAAGCAAATGTACCTTACTGGTATATGTTGGTATACCACATGTCATCCTGTTTGAAGAACTTGCCAGGCTACATGGAGGCTACACTTCAAGGGTCAATCGAAAAAGACATTCTCGACACAGACCAACATCGACCATGAAAACTGGGAAACCGTTGCTGCAAATTGGCCTTCTTGGTGTAGGGCCATCGGGGAGTGGGGGGGAGTTTCTGACTCCAACCATCAACATAAAGAGGATCTGGCGCATCTTGTCAGGAGGGCCTGACGTACCATGCTGTCCACCACCAACAATCCTCAGTGATTCCTGCCCACAACTCTTCAGGAATAGGCTAAGCCTTTACATCCATCTCCCTCCATCACCACCACCAGAGGGGAGAAAGAGAACAAGGAGAGAAGATGACGATCTGGTGCTGCTGTTGGTTGAAATTTATAAAGTCTTTCTAATAAAACAATTCTTAAGGAACATAGGTTTCTCAAATCAAATAAAATTACTCTTCTAGTAGTGATAGAGGAGGCTTCCTTCCTAACTGTTTGCTTGAAGTAGTGCGGAACATCAACATCTTGATTATGACAGTATTTTGTCTTTGAGTTAGAAGTGCTATTTTTTTACTGTTATTGAAAGACCTCAAGTGATATGGTTTCTTCTATTTGGTAGTTCTTTGTGATTCTGTAGTGCAGGTCTATAAAGAATGTCCTTCTGTACGACCTAAAGGCTTCATCCACTCATTCAGTATGAAACTTTGAAATAGAAATTCATATTGATCACCTATTTTAGATCATAAGACCAGATTTAATCATCATGAACAAATAGAAGAAATTGTCAATGTTAGAACATTAATCTATGTACAAGTGATGTTTGTTTAGAAATTTGTATTATTTTTAGACTTGTATGTTTTCTTGTTTGACGTATAACCTGAAGGACATAGATGTACTGTTGGATTATTATTAAACATTGTCTTTTCAGGAAATTATGCTCTCCGGGAAATGCAGTAATAGTGATTTTCTAAGCGTAGCTTAGATGTGGCACAAGGCAGAAAGTATGGGGCACCCAGTGAGTATCGAACTCGCTACTCAATCATAATTGTTCTAGCGAGACAAGCTTGCTAACCATTACACCGACTCGGGGTACCCAAGGAAGTGTAGTAATAATAATAGCGTTCACTTGATAAAACGAATAAAAATTAAAAACAGAATGTTTCTTAAAATGTTGTGATATATTATTTTGCAAAATAATTACATTATCTCTTGTATAAATAATGAAACTATGGAACTAAAATTTCAAGGAATCCTGACGCTAAATTTTAAAAAAATACATTTACGCAGGTGCACTGGATGCGCAATGAGTTTTAGATTGATGGATTGATTTGTTTTTTTACAACTTATCAACCTTTTGCAGGCTATTTAAAGCCAGAAAATATGTTTAGATTGAAAGAAGTTTTGGGGAATAATACGGTTTTATTGATACAACTTCTACTAATTAACCCGTGGCTGGGGGTGGAGAAAAGTTGGAGTCATATCTTTTTCCAGGGATATTTTTGCGTAAGTGAATATAACGAAACCGACTAATATTGGAACTCAACTCTCAGATTTTAAATTCCGAGCCGTTATCTATTACACCACCCATACATCCAAGCTTACAGCACCTGGTATTCCGAAGCGGTCACCTATCTAATCACTGGCCAGGTTCGACGTTACTTAAGTTCACTGTCCGAGAACCGGTGTTTCAATATGATACGCCCGCAAGACGCTAAGGTCATGTAAATGAAGTTAATTGAACTGGTGATCGATGATTGTTTTGAGACGAAACTATCCAATCGCTGTTGCTTGAGGTTCTAGTTTCTTTGTTTTTGACAGTTGTAGCGTCTGACGGAGATGTGTCAACTTTACAGCATTGACTTTGTCTTATGTTTCATACAATTATTTGATGGCTTCGTTAATGGCGACTGAAGAAGGCGTCAAAATCCAACTTTTCTTATCATCCGTGTTAAAATTATTTCAACATCGATTAAAATGGCCGACTGTCATCAAGATGACCGACAGCTTTCGGCTTTCCTAGATATCATTATCATTTGTGTGCCGTGTCCCTTCAGGACATGAGAGATCCTGACACCCCTCAAATTGCCGTCACTTGTAATTCTAAACAACGTTTGTCTCTATACAATCCTTCGTTGTCTCCGCTCTGCCATCTATTCACACAGACATTAAACAACTTTTGCTGTTTCTCTCTACGCCTCCTTATACCAATACGTCATGTGAATATTAAGTTTTCTAAACCATCTTTCCTTCCAAGATGCTCCATATTTTTTAAGTGACTCTTTCTGATTTTAAGTGTGAGTGTCTTGCTCATTCCTACCTTCTATAGAACTTTCTTGTTGATCTAGTGTTCTGTCTATGGTATTCGCTTCATCTGTCTGCAGATCTACATTTCTGTCGCCTCGAGTCTCTTCCGCGTCTATTAGACGTCCTGGGTATGACGATAAACTACATCCGGCAGCAAGGACCTTGACTGGGAGATCGGAGGTTTTGAGAAACGTGAAACCAGCTCTTATTTGTTATTTTCCCAGATCAGCCCTATTCCGGGGTGGTAGTACCTATTAAGGTCCCAGATATAGGCAAATAATGACCCCACCACTAAACAAGAACAAAACACTATGAAAGTATAAAAATACATTTTTATAGTAAAATTACCAACAATACGCACATACTAACGCACATTGTAGCGACTTCACCCAAAGCCATTTAAAAGACTACCAAATAACCAACACGAAAGAACTTTCATGGCATTAAGTCATATAATATCCTATAATTTCTTAAATAAAACTGTATTCCAAAATATAACTTTATAACAAAACTACATAAAACACGCATCATCGCTTCCAGTAATTATGTCCACACAAACTTGTATATGCACAAAAGCTGAGTATCATCTACCATGTATTCAATTGCGAAAACTGAATAACATATTTTTATTACTTCCAAGCTCCCAAGAAAATTAAATGTTGGCATTAAATAACCCATAAGGATGTCGATATGACGTTAAACAGACGAATCAATCATCTTCGTCTATAAGAAAATAGTCCAGAATTTACTGCCATACAGGAGGATAGATATGACATAGGCTTTCGGAACTGCTTTCTTTGTTTCTAACGAAATGTTCCTGTCTTAACACTTTGCTTAGTTTCTGCAAAACCTCTTTCGGAATTCTGTGTCACACTTTCTGTCCTAACAGGATTAATCCAATAAACCCCATCACCTGTAACAAATTTGTACTCGGGGCAATGTCATAAAATTAAATAACCATAGGAACTTAAAGTTTTTATTTGGATTATCGGGTGTTTGGATATCAAATGGTCCATTGTACATATTAACAGTATTACATATAACAGTAGTAAAATTTTATCTTGCCCCAAATTCTAAGAAGATAACAGAATTAGATTAAAAACAATACTGGACGTTAACGACTTTATCTAGGATCTGGAACAAGTCAAAATACCACTCTTCACGAAGAAGATTATAAAATAATTATTGAATAATAAAAAGTGGACATTTCGCCAAATAAGGGAATTTATTTCAAACTAATCTGACAGAGCCATCTTAACTAGATAAACTAATCTGACGTAAAAGTCGTCTTCAGGTCTCATCGTTTAAAAAATTCAAGTTCTGATTCATACATTATACGATCTCCGCTTGATATCTCCCAGAATCTTGTGTGTCAGATAATGTACGTACTGAAAGGTTGTCTTACTCATTACACATGTGTCTACTGACATGAACACATTTTGAAGGAAAATTCGTTTTAAAAGTCAAAGAAAAGATATATAGCTTTCTAAGCCACAGAATCATATCTTATGGACTCCTGATGTGCCACGAAGCGCGACTGATTTTGCGTTTTCTATTCAACAGTAAATATCAAAATGACCGTTATTGTTGAAGTATTTTCTTTAGACTGTATAAAATCAACGAACATTTTAATTCTGTTAGTGAAAAATAACCACATCATTTGAGAACTACCAACAGTAACAACAACTCAAAGGAATAGTATATGTAAAACGAAAAGAAAATAATGTTGATATTTCACAATACTTCAAATAAAAGGTTAGGAAGGAAACCCCCGTCAATACTGAAAATAGCAATAAAAGCTACTGTACTTGAGAAACCTATTTTCCTGAAAAGTTGTTTTAAGAGAAAGATTTTATAAATTTCAACCAAAGGCAATACTGGCTGCTCGGTCATTAAATGCTGAATGTTTCCTTATAAGGAAACAGCTAATATTACAATTACTATTCCTAAATAGAAAAAAAAAGTAGAGAGACAATAAGGGAAATTATAATAACATTTTTTACTTAATTCCTTGAAACTCTGAGACGTGTTTTATTTTTTGACACTTTAAGAGAGAGGTTGCGAAGTTCAAAAACTTCTTACTTTTTGTTAGTAAGGAAGACAAAATTGAATAAATGTTCGAAATCTGTCCACGGGAGATTATGTTCAATTCGAACTTTGGAAGGAAAAGGCATTAATATATTACTTCCTATGCTTTGTTCCATCGACTGATATATTAAAAATGATTCACCAGTGCTTAACGGAAAAGACAGTAAGAAAGCAATCATTTGGTCAAACTGAAGACGGGACTTGAGGCAGCAGAAATGTGGCTCTACAGGAGGATCTTGAGAATATCATGGATTGAATATGGAAGAAACGACTTAGTTCTAGAGAAATTGGAAACAAAATAGGAAACTTATATTTCGAATCAGAAAAAGACAATTGAAATTAATTTCTAGGGCACATAATGAGGAAAAGGGCTTAGAACATTTAAAACTCACAGGACATGTTGAAGGTAAGAGGGACAAAGGAAAACAGAGAATAACTTAACCAGCTTGTGTAAATGGCTGGCAGAAAAGAGATTAGGAAAGATAATAAGACAAATACAAAGAACAAGGAGTTGTGGAGAGCCATGATCTCCCACGCGAGGAAGAGGAACGGTACATAGAAGAAAAATTTACTTAGAGCTACAAAGAACAGGGATTTGTGGCGAGCCACGATCGTCCAGGCCCTGAAGGGGTACAGTGCATAAAAAAGAAGAAGACAATGACAGTCCAGCCAGTAGCTGTTGGTTTGATTTCGTTTGATTTGGCTTGTTTTGTTTTACGGTATATCAACCTCAATGGAATATTTAATGCCAACAAATTTTTTGTAGGTGGTAATATTTTTTTTCAAAAAATCTATTGCTGGTAATATTTTTTTTTTAAATGTATAGCTGGTAATAATTTTTTTTTTCGAAAATGTATTGCTGGTTTGCTTTGCTTTGCTTTACGGCATATCAATCTCAATAGGTTATTTAATGCCGACAAGATTTTTATTGCTGGTAATATTTTTTCCAAAAATGCATTGCTGGTAATAATTTTTCTTCAAAACATTTATTGTTGGCATTAAAACATATTTTTACACTTTCAAATTTTGACCCCAGTTTGGGGATTAACTATTTTCCCATAGTTGGGACCCTAACAAATGCTACCACCGTGAGTCAGGATGGACCTGGGAACACCAGCAATTAACAGGTGGTTCCACGCTCTTCAAAACCTCCTGATCAGAGACCTTGCTGTTGGACGTAGTTTAGCGTCTTACCCAGAACGCCACTAGCTGTTGGCTTCATTACTAACCAAAAAGAGAGCATTTAGCCATTTTCTTAAAGAAACTCGTGAGTTTGGTAATTTTTTAAAGAAAAATAAAAGATAATCTAATCAGAAAGTTCACTGTTTCATTTTTCCTTTTTTATTTGCCTGTTCTCAATTGATGTTGAATGTTGTTTTACGACACGTGATCAGTAATCAACTTTCTTTTTGGGATCAAAAACTTTTACAATGTTTTTTTTTTGTGTGTGCGAGTATCTTTCTTAAAATCTCAAACGCTAAGCCCTACCTTAGAGTCTATTTTGAATTCATTATTCTTTTTTTACGCAGTTCAGCAATATTAAATCGTCGAAGCAGGAACGACAGACTGGACTACTTTTGCTAATTACTTTACATTTCTCTGTAGATATTTAGCCAATTTAACTTAGTTCTGGTCATATTGGTGGCACAATAGCAGGGCACTCAATGAGAAATACGTCTATGAAAATTAAATAACAGCCTTAAGCATACAAAGTGTAATGTTAATAACTGTTCTCAAACTTATAGACAATTTGACTGCTCAATATGTATTTCATTAAGATGAACACGCTAAAGAAAAGGTTGGATCATTGTCTCTTTTAAAACAAACTATCTACAAAATGATATTAGAAACATTTTTTTTTAAATCGGAGTCATTTTGCGTTTATAGATCGTTTATAGATCATAGCGAACAAAAGTATTCAAATTGACATTAGGTTAGCGGAAAGAATGATTTTTTTGTTGTATCTAATGTCTTCTGCTTTTACCTACCTGGCCGAATGTGGTAATATTTACAAGCACGTTGCTCTTTGGATACACGAAGTAGAAAATAATTTCTGGTTACTTGATCCAGAACTTAGCGCACTTCGAAGCGGTCTAATGGATAGCAAGCTTGCTTCGCTAGATCTATTAAGACTGAATAGTGGGTTCGATCCTCAATGGGTGCCCCATACTTTCGGCCTTGTGCCACATCTAAGCTACTCTTAGAAGATCATTTTGGGCATCTCGAGGCAGTGTAATGACTAGCAAGCTTGTCTCGCTGGAACAATTACGACTGAGTCGTGAGTTCGATCCTCACTGGGTGCCTCCTACTTTCGGCCTTGTGCCACATCTAAGCTACGCTTTGAAAATCGCTACTTGATCCAGAACTTCAGTTTGCTATGTGTCGCGCTGAATGACTTTCATATCTAGCTTCTGTTTGTTTGCCACCTATCACCGCTTCAGAATGAGGGAATTTGCTATGTGACGTCGTTGTACGAATAACCAATATATATATATATATATATATCAGTATCTGAGATAGAGAGTGTGTAAATATAAGAGGGGACACTGAGATCAACACCGATTGGCTACAATCTGTTTCACACTGTAACGCAATCTTCAGGATATATATATTTATTTATTTATTTAATAATATATATTAGGGGTTCTGAAATATTCCCGGCCTGGACAAGGGGAGGATATTCTCAAATTGCAATTATCTAACTATACAGTGAGTCCGCGGTGGTTAGGGACCAGAACCGGCCGCGAATAGTTAGAATCCGCGAATACAACTCCCCTAAAAGTACTTATAAGTACCTATTTTGATTGTTAAAACCCCATATTCGTTAAACTTTCATCCTAAACACTTTAGAAACATTCCAGACCCTTTTAAAAGCATTTTTGAAAAATAGTATTGGTGACATACACTTAGCGTAAACTTTCTTTCATACGTACAATAACCATTTTTAATTACGCATAGATCGATACAACCACTGAAAATACTGTATAAAATATGTTTAACAAGACGTAAAATATACAGAACTGTGATGAGGCCCCCAAACTTAGCATAAGCCACTTTTAAGACCCCAGTCACAGCCCCTAACAAAGAACAAAACCCAAACACTGCGCATGTTTTTGCATTTGTATTTTTTTTTACAATGAAGATATACAATTCTGTCAATTTTTACCATAAAAATGGACTGTTATATGTTTTAAGTTACTTAAATAACAGGTAAATAATACAAGAGTATTTTAAATATGTTCTATCGAAAAAAATACGCGAATCGAGGGAGTTCTCAGCGAATAATTTGTACATATGTTCTTCAGAAAAACACGCGAATATTCGGGGTTTCCACGAATAATAAATACATATGTTCTAAAGAAAAATCCGCGAATGGGTGAAGCCGCGAATGCTGAAACGCGAATAGTCGGGGACTCACTGTACTAGACTATACTACATTAGTTCAAGGTTTGCAGCTGTAATATTATAATATGTTATATAGTGTTACTTTATTTTCAGCTTTCATTATTTATATGTCATTAACTAGGTATTGAATCACAAAACAAATCATTCGTAAATTACATTTCCGATTGCCTTTAAAAATTATCCTCGAAGAATAAAAGCTTGCGGTTTTGTAATGTAGCAACTCTTCGCAAAAGCTTCTTTTCTCCTAATCGTAGCAAATAAAGAACCGAGAGATCTATTGTTTTTTTTTCCTTGCAAAACGCTATTTATCAAGACGTTATACAAACGTAAGAACCAAAACCTATTTCGTTAAAACGAAATCTCTTACCGACTCTATACAGAAAAGAAAATGATACCAGGCTGAAGAATTGCATTAGCTTGTGACCACTCGGTCACTTTTGCGTTGTATTCTGCTGAGAAAAACAAAAAACAATGTAGAGTTCATTCTGTAAAATAGAATGTCAATAATCATTAAGCCGTGTTTGTTGGTTGGGTTAATCCTGTGGCTAACAAATGACACGTGCTTTGCTCTGTGTGGACAAAAAGTAAAACGACTGGCAAGTAAAAGCTTTTTGCCACTCAGAGCCCAATCTAAAAACAACGGCGCCGATACTGCCCTATTTTCGGTTCTATTTTAATCCTCTACAATTCTTTTAACTGTCTCCTCTTTTCTTCATCCCCGAATCATGATCTCTCGTGTTTCTTCCTGTACATGTCTTTCATTCACGCTGTTTTGTTTTTGTTTTTTGCTTGCCTTTGTTACCTTTTTTTTTTTTTCGTTTTCTTTTTGCTTTATTCCTTCTTTCATTCGTTTTGGTTTTCTACTCATTTTGCTTCGTTTTGTTCTTCTTGTCTTTACCAACTCATTCACCTCCTTTCTTTCTCTCCTCCCAGCCAAGTCTTGGGTATGACGATAAACTACATCTGACAGCAGGGCCTCTGATTGGGAGGTTGGAGGTCTTGAGGGGTGTGGAACCACCTCTTAACAGTTGTTGTTCCCAGGTCCACCTTGACCCGGTGTGGTAGCACCTGATAGAGTCCCAGCTATGGGCAACTAGTGAACCTCTAAAGAAAAACAAAACACTATAAAAATATAAAAATACATTTTATTGTAAAAATGCCGGCAATATATTTTTATATAAAAAAATTATCAAAAATACATTTTAAAATAAAAAAGATTTATAGTAAAATTGCCAGCAATACAAGTTTATATAAAAAATTACCAACAATACATTTTTATATAAAAAATGAACAACGGTACATTTTTATATAAAATTTACCAACAATACATTTTATAGTAAAATTACCAGCAATACATTTTTATATAAAAAAAACTACCAAAAATACATTTTTATAAAAAAAATTACCAACAATAGATATTTATAAAACAATTACCAACAATATAGTAAAATTACTAACAATACATTTTAATATAAAAAAGATTACCAACAATACTTATTTATAGTAAAATTGCCAGCAATACATTTTTATATAAAAAAGTTACCAACAATACATTTTTATATGAAAAAATGAACAACGATACATTTTATATAAAAATTTACCAACAATATATTTTTATAGTAAAATTACCAAAAATACATTTTTATATAAAAAACCTACCAAAAATACATTTTTATAAAAAAAATTACCAAAAATATATTCTTATATTAAAAATTACCAACAATACATATTTATAGTAAAATTACCGACAATATACTTTTATATAAAAAAAATTACCACCAATACATTCTTATTTTAAAATTACTAACAATACATTTTTATTTCTATTTCCGCCATCTATTTACCCAAGCTCGGTGCCTTCTCTTAGATCTCTTGTCTTCAATATGTCCAGAGAAGGTTAATCTTTCCAAGCTCACCTTCCCCATTAAATGTCCAAGGAATTTACTGTATCCTAAATTGTAGCTTACTACCACATTATGTTGAAAAGTACGATCATTGTAGTTAAGCAATAGATTAGTACCTTGACGGGTGACCGCTTCGGAATACCATATGCTGTAAGCTTTGATGCGCGGGTGGCGTAATGGATAATGGCTCGAAATTGTTAATTGGAGAGCTGAGTTTCAGTTCCAGTTGGGTTCATTATATTCACTTATGGGCAAATATCCTTGTGAAAAGTGCGAACCCAACCCGATCAAATATTCCACAAACCTGTTTTTTTTCTTTTTATCATCGTCGTCGTCTTCATCATCTTCATCATCATCATCAGCAGCAGCAGCAGCAACAACAACAACAGCAGCAACAACAGCAGCAGAAGTATGACTGGATGTAGGTGTAGGGTTGCTGATAAGCGCCTTCTGCATGTTTCCGTAGGTATTTATTCGTGAGTAGCGTGTCTGGGAAAGAAATTACAAAATCTCCTACAGAAGGTGGCGACAGAGAGTGTGAAGAAGGGACTAAGCATAAACTACAAGAAAATAAAATGCATGGTCATCAGTAAAAGGATGAGCCCAAAATGCGATTTGCAGGTTGGGAACACTAGAATCAAGCAGACTCGGAAGTTTAAATGTCTGGGAAGCGTTCTGACAGAGGACGGTAAATGCGACGCTGAGATCCGTAGACGTATTTTTATTCGGACTATTGTCCTCATCTTTGCTACCATATTTATCACAACGTTTCGGCCGTTGTACGCTCCGGCCTTCTTCGGGTGGGTGGAATGTCGAACTGAACCCTTTATTTCGCTCGCTGGGGTAGACTGCTCTCGTTCCACGTAGCATGTCTAATGGATGTCAGTTATCAGTTATCGCCTGTTAATTCTCCTCTCCAAGTTCTCCACTGCCTTAACAAGGTATTGAACTCACACTCTTTGGATCTAACTAGCGCCTTTATCCACTGTGCTATGTGTTCTGTCATCCATTAAACATGGCATGTGGAACTAGAACAGTCTACCCCAGTGAGCGAAATAACGGGTTCAGTTCGACATTCCAACCACCTGAAGAAGGCCGGGGCGTACATGGCCGAAACGTTATGATAAATATGGCAACAAAGATGAGGACAATAGTCCGAATAATGTAAATAGTGTACATAACACCTCATCTCAGAAATATAGACAGATACATCCGTTGACGTATTGGGATGGCCAAGGACGCATTCCAAAAGCTAGGCAGAGTATTGCGAGACAAGAGGATTCCTTTGGTAACAAAGAAAAGAACACTGATCTTTTACATGACATCCGTCTTTCTTTACGGCAGCGAATGTTGGACGATTTTCTCAAAGATGAAGAAGAGACACGAGGCGACGGAGATGTGGTTCTACAGAAGGATGCTAAGAATATCATGGACCGAGTGTGTGAGCAAAGATGAGGCCTTAGAGAGGATGCAAACAAGGAGGAGGCTTATACTTAGCATCAGGAAGAGGCAGCTGAAGTTCCTGGGACATATAATGAGGAAGTATGGCCTGGAGAATCTGATACTCACGGGTCGAATAAAGGGAAAGAGAGACAAGGGAAAACAACGCATGACATACCTAGCGGCTTTAAGAAAGTGGAAGACTGAACGTGGTCTGGGGGAGGTGGCAGAAGGAAGGAACTTGTTGAGAGCTGCAAAGGTTAGAGGGTGCCATGATCGCCTACGTCCTGAAAGGACACGGCACATTGAAAGAAAGAAGCGTGTCTTGGACAAAGCAGATTTTTCTTTGTCTTTTATTTTCTTTTATCTTTTTGTTTAATATTCTTTTCAACACTGTTTTTTTATTACATTTTTTATTCTCTTTCTCGTGTTAATTTTTTTTTCTTTTTCTTCTCTTTCTTATCGATTATCTTTTGTTTACCGGCTTTATTTATTTTCCTGCCTGCCATCTCACTTTTATCTTTCTTTTTATTCCCCTTTGCTTCCTCTCCTCATGGGATTCATATATTCTTTCTGCTTTTTCTTTTACTGTCTTTCTTAACTGTACGACATAACAGAAACCACATCACTTAAGTACTCGCCACAGCATCAACAACTAAAATAAATATCACATGTAACTAGAAAAGAAAATAATGATATTATCAAGATATTAACATTCCACACTACTTCAATTAAAAGATTAGGAAAGAAACTCCCATCAATACTGGAAAAGCGAGAATAACTACTGGACTTGCCTTTTTTTCCTGAATAGTTGTTTTAAGAGCAGGATTTTATAAGTTTTAATCAAAAGCAATATTGGCCGCTCGGTCAATGAATGCCAAATATTTCCTTGTCGGGAAACGGTTAATATTAACATTAACACTACAATAGAATTCTTCCTTTATCTTTTTGTCATTTTATGTCTATTTTACTCGCATTTTCTCTCTTTATAGGCCTGTTTCCTTCTCTGTCTCTTTTTATGCCTAATTTCCTTCCCTTTCTATCTCTCTTTAGGCCTACTTTTCTCCTTTTTCCCTCTCCCTTTTCCAATTTTCATCCACTTTCTTTCTTTTTATATTAATTTCCGTCTTTTATCTCTATTTTTATGTTTATCTCTTTCTTTTTTTTTCTCTTGTCAATTTTCATTTTTTTCTCTTTTTTTGTGCTTATTTTCCTCTGTAGATCTTTTTATGTCAAAATTACTTCTCATCACTTTCGCTTCTATATTTCCCTTACATTGTCTATTTTAGTCCCTTCCTCTTAACCTCTATTACACTTTTTCTTTCCCTTTCTCAGACACGCACACACACTCAAACACATATACACCCACACACGCACGCGCACGCTACATTTCTTTTCTCTTTCGACTCAGTCTGTCATCCATTTTATTGCCTGCTTTCCGCAAAGGATGTACTCATCGCTTATAAGACGAGAGTTAGCGCGCATTTCTCAAATTGATGACTTTGTGCAAGATTTCTTACAATGTCAACAGATAGATCAATCTTTCTACACAGGAAAATTATTATATTTGTGCATTCCCATTTCACCACCCCCGCTACACACGCAATGTACCCCCTACTTCTCTTTTTCCTTTTCTTTTCCACTTTCCACTTTTCATGGAATTTCACTTTATTCCGTTATCATCACAGAAAACACCGCCATCAATTAATATCTCCCTCTCTCTCTCTCTCTCTCTGTTTCTATATCTCTCACTCAATGAATGAGAGAGAGAGATTGTATGAGAAAATGTAATCTTTCACTCCTTCCCTTCCTATCTATCTACCTATCTATCTTTGATATTATCATTTCAATATTGTTTGTAGTTTTAGTCCTTTTCATTTTACCCTCTCTCTCTCTCTTTCTCTCTCTCTCGCTCTCTCTCTCTCTCTCTCTCTAACATTTCTTTTTTCTTTCATTCTTTTCTTTTTCTTTCCTTTTTTCTCTTTCTTTCTTTTCTTTTTTCTTTTTCTTTATTCCTTCCTTTTTGTCATTATTTTCTTTTTCTTTTCTTTTTTCTTTCATTCGTTTTTTTCCTTTTGTTTTTTCTCATTCTTTCTTTTCTTTTTCTTGCTCTTTCTTGTCTTTCTTTTTCTTTCATTCTTTTCTTTTTTTTCTTTTTCTTTTCTTCTTTCCTTTTTTCGTTTCCTTTCTTTCTTTTTCATTTCCGTCTTTATTTCTTCAATATTCTTTCATTTTGGTTCGTTTCGAACTTACTGTTTTTACTCTCCACATATATTCTTCTTTCTCTTTATTTCCTTCTTTATTTCTATTTTTTTTTTCTTTATTTGTTTTTCGCTCATTCTTTATCTTTATTTCAACTTTTGCATTATTTTATTTCTGGGACCTTCTTTACTTTATTCTTTACCTGTAACTTATTTATTTCTTTATTACTTTCGTGAATAAAATTCCTCTAATATTTTCTCATACAATCTCTCTCTCTCTCTCTCTCTCTCTCACTCTCTCTCTCTCTCTCTCTCTCTCTATCTATCTATCTATCTATCTATATATATATATATATATATATATATATATATATATATATATATATATGTATAAATATATATATATATAATTCAATATATATATATATATATATATATATATATATATATCCCTATCTCTCTCCCGTTACTTTTTCTGATTCTTACTTTCTGTCTTTCTTCTACTTGCTTTCTCTTCATTCTTTTCTTTTGTTCTTGCAAATTCTAATCCTTTCTTTCACGCGTTTTCTTTTCTCTATACCTCCTCCTCCTCCTCTTCCTTCCTTCACTTCTCTTCTCCTCTTCCTCCATTTCTCCACCTTTCTCTTCACTTCTGTCCTCCATTTCTCTCTTCCTCTTCTTTCACTTCTGTTCTTCCTTCACTCCTCTCCTCCTCTTCCTTCTCCCCCTTCAAATGAACATTTTCTTGTCTCTTTATTCCCATTATTGCAAACTTACAATAAACATTGTCCTAGTTGGCATTGCTCCCTTTGTGCTTTGCCACAAATCCATATTTTTCATCTCTTAATGTCCATCACTTCTGACGACTGACTAACAGAACCAGACAATCCGTCGAGTACATTTGTTTCCCTCATATTTCTTCGATCTTCAAAATAAGTATCTTTGACGCCACATTGATGAGCCAAGAGACGTTCAATGCTTCTGGCCGTCTATACACCCATCCAGACGTCTAATAACGTCTGCCTGTAATATCCATTACATGTTACTTGAAACAGAGACGTGATTATATATTTAAGAAAAGTCCTTCTTATTCTACTCGGCAATAAGCAAAATACGAGAAAGCAGCCCATCCTGAGTATGGCGATAAACAACATCCGCGTCCAGGGTAAGACGATAAACTACATCCGCGTCCAGGGTAAGACGATAAACTACATCCGCGTCCAGGGTAAGACGATAAACTAAGTCCAACAGCAAGGCCTCTGATCAGGAGGTTTTGAGAAGAGTAGAACCACCTCTTAATTGCTGGTGTTCCCAGGTTCACCCTGACCCGGGGTGGTTGCACCTGTTAGGGTTCTAGCTATGGGCAAATAATTAATCCCCACACTGAGGTAAAAAGCATTATGAAAGTGTCAAAATAGGTTTTAATATCAGAAATACTTTATAAAAAATTATTACCAGAGATAAACATTTGACGGAAAAAAACTATCTATTATCAGCAATAAATTTTTGAAAAAAAATATTACCAGCAATACATTTTTTTAAATAATATTGGCAGCTATACATTTTTGAGGAAAAAATGTTATCAGAAATAGATTTTTAACAAAACAAAATATTACCAGCAATAAAAATCTTGTCAACATTGAGGTTGATATGCCGTAAAACAAAACAAACCAAGCCAACCAAACTAGAAATCAGCCTTACCGCTTTTTTTATTAAATCGCCAATATAAACGCTGAATCATGCAATTACCTGATGGCTGTGTTCAATCTCTAGGTAAGATAGTGAAATTCATATATTCTGGTTCAGTGGGACGAACAAAAGCCGCATCTGAAGAGCAAGTTAACTAAAAGTTTTAACAGAGAACGGAAAGTCCGAAACTAAAAACCGAAGGCGCATTGAGATAGCCAAAGAATCTTTCCAAAAGCTAAGTAGAGTATTAAGGAATGGAAAAACTTCGCTAGAAACAAGAAAAAAAAGTGTCACGTGATACATGTCCTCCTGTATGGCTTGTTAGTGCTGGATAATCTCCTCAGAGTTAATTCTCGTTAATCGAGTAAGACTTTCTAATACATTAAGATTTAAATTAAAACAACTGCATTGTTAGTTTAAAAGCGATAGCAAAACGAGAAAATTTATTAAGAGCTACAAAGGACAGTAAACTGTGTAGAGCTATGGTCGCCAATGTCCTGAGTGGTCACGGCACATAGAAAAAAAATGATTACTCTTCAAAGATCTTATTTCCTGATGGACTTTAAAAAGTTAGTCATACAGTTATTTAATTTTAAACAGATCAGTTTGGCAACGACTTATTCACAGGGAAAATGGACGAAGCACAAAACATCAGAAGGGACGCCTTAAAAATAAGGAACGTTTCTGATCCAGAATATACTCCAAGACATATCTGTCCAGTGTGCTGTCGGGTCCTCTGTAGAGCAGGTTTTGTTAGCCATATGAAACACTGTAGCCAGAATGAACAAGTAAGATTTCCTGTAATTAACCAATCGCTAAAACTAACATAGACCGTGCGCGCATTTAATGCTAAATCATTGCTGCCACAGATAGTCTGATGCCCCTGCTATTTATCCACATCTCCTTCATAAAATCAAAAGAAGAATCAGCAATATTATTGGTCTTGGTCTGGCGGCTCGGCTTCTGTCACTTTCCCACCGCCGTAAGATTGCCTCCCTGTGTCTTTTCTAGAAATGTTAATTGTTCTGGTTATCTCTTGGCTATGGTGCCAAGACTTTATTAATTTAAGCGCAGTACTAGACTGGCGTCAAGATTTTATCTATTTACAGTTGAGCTGGCTAGATGTAACCGTAAGTTCTATGCTAACAGTTTCTTTTCTCGCACTTCTCGTGAAACTCCCTCCCGGCTCCGTGATTTCCAGCCAACTTTAATCGCTATCTACTGCCCTCCTAATGTGCGTCACAAAATACATTCATCTGATTAAATCTATATATAAAATAAATTACCGTGTAAAAATTTAAATATGCTATAAAATTAAAAAAATAAATATGAATTATTATGATACAGACTACAAAAAAAAAATGAATAAATTAAGTAAAATCAGTGAAAATATCTACAAGTGATTTAAGAAATAGAAAGAAAACTTCGCTAGAAACAAGTAAATGAGTACTGTAGTGAGTGCTGGTATTGAAGGAAAGCAAGAAGAAAGGACTAAATATACACTACAAAAAAAGACAGAATGCATGGTTATTAGTAAAAGGATGGTCACAAAATACAAATTGCAAATCGGAGATACCAAAATCAACCAAGCACAAAAATTAAATATCTGGGAAGTGTTTTAACAGAGGATGGAAAATGGGACCCTTAGGATAGCCAAAGATGCATTCCAGAAGCTAAGCAGAGTATTAAGAAATTAGAAAAACTTCGTTAGAAACAAAGAAAAAGAGTGTTGGACTTTATGTGATAACTGTCCTCCTGTATGGCAGTAAATGCTAGACATTTCCTCAAAGACGAAGAAGACACTTGAAGCAACAGAAATGTGGTTCTACAGAAGGATGCTGTGGATACCATGGACAGAACATGTGAGCAGGTTATAGAGAAAATGAAAACAAAAAGGAAACGTGTACTTAACTTCAGGAAGAAACAGTTGAAATGTCTAGGTTATATAATGAAAAAAAGAGGGCTTGGAAAAACTGATACTCACAAGGCAGATTGAAGGCAAGAGAGACGGACGAAAACAACGCATAGCATACTTAGTGAGCTTGATTAAATGGATGACGAAAGAGGGTTTAGGAGAAATAACAAAGAGACAAAATTTATCAAGAGCTACAAAGGAAAGGAAATTGTGGAGAGCCATGATCATCTACGTTCTAAGGAGACACGGAACATAAAGAATAAGAATGGGGGGGTAGCGCTTAACATGGACAACAGACTGAAAAGAATGTACTTCATTGATTGAATAAGGGATTAGGTTCAAAACCCCCAGATTACCAGATATGATAGACACCCGAAGAAGTCCGGTGGTTATAACTGCCAGCGCATTGTAACTATAACAACCAAGATAAATACCTTAATTCGAATAAATCTCTGTATATAATGCGCTTATATTACCCCAGTGATAAGAAACGTAACACACTGTTTTAATGAGCGAATTTTCAAAACATGCCTACGACATATCAATGTCAGCCTTAATTAGACATTGTCCGAGCTTTCTTCTTTTTAAGTGAAGAAATGACGGATTGTCGTTTCCTGGCCGGACTGTTTTGCGATTCTCACCTAAAAATAGAAACTGAAGTCCTTAAGTCAATAAAGCGAAAGTTAAAAAATATTTTCTGATATTTAATTCGATAACAATGCATGTATGTATTTATATATGTAATTAAAATATGTATTTATATAGGTTGCCTTATAGAAACTGCAAATAACAAGACATCAGTTCTGTAAGGGGAGAGTATATTAAGTTAGAACAAAATAAATAGACGTTTTGAACGACACACTTTAAAACATCGGTTCAAACACAATCTCATTAATCGAAATTTGTATCATTAGAATCGACACCACGTTGCTAACAAACGAGCATTGAATTTATTCCATCACGATAAAATTAGGATCATAGGGAATCGACAAACTGCCAAAAGGTGGTTTCGACATGGTCCACATAAATATACACCTCCTGATGCGTATATGTATCTACGACCTGAAAAAATTGTAACTGGTAGAGATCGAAACAAGAGTATGAAACCTAACTGCATCAGCTTTTGCCACGTGATTTTGGAAATCTGAGGTCTTACGTTAAATTACGGCGAGATAGATCTCTTTCTCTTCATTAATGCTGGTCAAGATGTATCAATTCCAAATCACAATAGAACTCTTCGATGGTCTTTCAGGTCGCAAGAGACTGGAGAGGATTACTCCATTGCAGAAACCCCAAATGATCAGGATACTTTTTTTAGAATGATTCGGGAAAGTTATGACGGCTCATTTTGCGATTAGTATTAATAAATAAATAAAACCTCTTTTCATCAACAGAAAGCCAAGAATAAAGAAAAGTTAATTTTTAAACGAATTACAGTAAGTGTCGAGACACAAAACATAAGAAGGGACGACTTAAAAATAAGGAACGTTTCTGACCCAGAATATGCTCCGAGACACATCTGTCCAGTGTGCTGTCGGGTCCTCTCTAGATCAGGTCTTGTTAGCCATATGAAGCACTGTGGCCAGAATGAACAAGTACCCCTGCTATTTATCTATATTTATATCCATGCTTCATCCATCATGAACATTTTAACGGCAACCTCTACTTGAGTGGCTCTCAAACTTTGTATCGGCTGAACTTTAATATAATGTACATTCGAGGTTGAAACAGTAAGTCCGTATCCTAATATAGTATTAGGTGAAAAATAGTAACGAATTACTATTTCTTGTTAACAACTACCTCCAGTGTCTTTGTTTGAATGGAAGAATTTGGCTGAATATCAACAGTATTTTCTCCTTTCTTATTTAAGAATAGTTGCTTTGTTCTTTTAAGGCTTTTATTATTATTGTTATTAACTAAAGTTCATGTTTATGCTTTTAAAAATGTACAGCACGTTTTTCCTGCTGTCGCCATCAATCTGGTTTTATCCTCTTGCCTGTGACGCCTAAAAGGCTGTATGGATTATAGTTTTTTCTTTTAAAATACACACGAAATCATTATAAATTTGGTTCGCCTGCAGGCTAACAGTGGCCATAAGTTACGAATAAAATGTAAATTTCCAAATAACCCACTGTTAGAACGAGACGAAACTGCTGAAGGCACGTAAAATTTATATAAAATCTCCAGATAATTTCTAAATTACCAAGGCATAATGACAACTGTCGGACATATTTATTTCCTGTTTTTAGAATTATGCTCACTTTAGTCAGGCAAATCGACATAAGCAGTTTAACTGTTTCCAACGCCCGCAGTTGAGGTTTATGTCCAACAAAGTACAAAATTCAAACAGAAATTTTGAATAAATGACATATTCTTTGGAAAACCGTTATAGACGGCGATTTTTGTGGGCTTCGTTATTTGGGCTTCTTAACTAAACAAAAAGCAGATTCAATAGCTTCGTTAAAACAAAGCAGATATCCCGAAATTTAGACAACGAATATCAATGGCAGAAAACGATACTTGTAAGAGGGTTAGGACTCTCCGTGCCATATTCACGGTGGCAAACTATCCCCATTCTCTTTGTGTTCCTTTGATAAAGAGCAAGTTCCAGTTAGACAGCTTCTTCCTCAGAAGTGTTACTTTGTGGTTTAAACACCCAAGAGAATGCTTCCCTAACAACTACAATATTGGCCTTTCTAAGTCCGGGGTCAACCGATATCTCTTCTACGTGTCCTCATTACACTCTTTTACTTCCCACTTCCCCTTCCCTTGCATCATTCTCACTCATTAACCCTCTACCGACAGTGACCCTTGAGCTTTGTATTGGGTGAAATACCAGTAAAAAAAAAAGACCTCGCTGCAGGAGACTTACTATAACCCGCCTCACAGATCAATATGCTAGTATAGTCACTTCGATAATCATTGCTGGCCTCTTCTGCGGTAACAATGTGCCAATTTAAGCTGAACATTGTGAATAACTAATATACTTAAAGTTGGACTACTATTTACTTTCAGCTCACACCCCTGCTTAATCAAGGCATCAAGTGATACTATTATGTGCTGAAAGGAAAAGTTAAAATCACATTAACCTTTTTTTAAAAGCCATTACGTTACGATGACACTACTACTCCTCTCGAAGGAAAAAAGTAAGATTTAGCTGACGGGCGAATCTGAAAAACCAATTAGTTAGTAATTTGGTGTCACTCTTGAAATGATCTATCAAAATGCCTCATCACCAAAAATTCAGCCAATGAAAGCGGATTCAACAGAAAATCCCATCAGCAAGAGAGAAGGCCGTTAGCTGATGTTAGTAGCAATTTGGCTCAGAGCAGAACGTAAGATATTGGCGAGTTCCTTAGTGCCTGAATCATTACATAACATCTGTCATATATATATATATATATATATATATATATATATATATATATATATATATATATATATATATATATATATATATATATATATATATATATGAGAACAATAAAACATTAAATAATGTATATTTATTTATTAATCCTTTATTAATAAATGTTTGATTAAAGAAAATAGAAAAGGATATCTTTAAATTTTCAGTTAACTTTTCTTGTTTACGCCCAAGGAAACACATATCTGAATACAGCTAATTTAAATATTCTCAGGTCGTTTGGGATCTAGCATTTTGACCGTACCTCTAGCCATTATCAAGATTATGGAAAAGCTGGGTGGTATTCCGTTTTAATTTTCAATTACTTTAAACCCAACATTATACAATTTTCAGTTTGGCATTTATGATTACATCATGAGAGAGGCGATACTCAAGTATATTTTCTCTACATTTTTCTTTTTAGTTTCTCTCTTAATCAAAACTGCCTTTTTAAGTCAAAATTATGGTCAGAACTATTACCGACTAACGCATTGAGTGTAGTATTCTGTAAAAAAACACTTTCTGTATTCATATCTTTTATTTAAATTCCCAGTTGTTTCACCTATGTATTTTAGGAACTAGTGTTGCTGTCTATTTTGTAAAATGTTTACTGTTGTTATTATGCATTGTGATATGTAATTCTTTTATAATTTGTTTAAGTACAATCCAATATCTTTAATCCGGTACTCCGTAATCCGGTACATGATACGATACTTTTTTTAATCAGCAGTCATTATTTCGAGAGCAACGCCAGACATTGTTTACAACTTTCCGCAGCAGCCGACAGCAACAGAGTGTTTTACTGATAAGGTCTTGCTCATATATAACTACATATTTACTCTTTAAGGCTAGTCAGTATATATATTTTGGTGCGTAGTTTATTCTTTAGCCTTTTTATTGCATGAAAAAATGAAATGCTTGTTTAGAAGCATTAATCATTGTTTTGTTTTTTCCTGTTTTAAGCTTTGTTCTACCTTTGATAACACAGCAATATATATATGTGGAATGAGCTGGCCAGACTATAGAGTTTTCATTAGGGGTGATTTTTGTCACCCGGAGTTTTCTCTGATCCAGTAAGAGATCGAATTGTAGTTGTAACAAATTTTATATTATGTTTAGATAAATTCCTTTGAATTGTTAGCATTATCGAGTTGCTAGAAAATATTATGCGACTAGTTTTGTCATCATTACTTATATTACTTTCTTTTTGAATTCTATAGATGCAATAAACTTTTCTCTTGGCGTTTATATATGAAATAATTAAGACATTCTTCTTTTACGTTCCGTGAACCTTCAGGACGTTGGCGAAATTGGCTCTTCCCAATTCCCTGACCTTTGAAGCTCTTAATTAATTTTCTTTTTGTTATCTATCTTAAATATTGTTCTACAATCCATTTATTCAAGTTCGCTAAGTAGCTTATGCGTGGTTTTCATCTATCCCTCTTTCCTTCAGCCTGTACTGTGAGTATCAAATTTTCCAACTTCTCTTTCCTCATTATGTATCCTAGAAATTTCAACTGTCTCTTCCTGATGTTAAGTATAAGTGTTTTTGTTGTTGTTGTTGTTGTTGTTGTTGTTGTTGTTCTTTCCATTTTATTGAAAATTTCATTATTGCTCACATGCTATTCTCAGCATCCTTATATAGAACCACATTCCTGTTGCTTCAAGTCTCTCCTTCATCTGTGAGGAGATTGTCCATCATTTACTGTCATATAGGAGAACTTATATTGCATAACAGTTTGGAGGCGTTTTAAAATATTTTCAATGTATTTTTCTTCGTCTATAAATTCTAAGTGTTCTTAAGTAGAAACCTATAATTATTCCGGGTTTTATTTTGCTATTTTGGTGTAAAGAGATGTTTATGAGATTTTCGTTGATGGGTTTTTGGGAGGCGTTTGTTTTTAGAAAATTATCGCTACGGTTTACTTTATGTCAAGAAACTATGTGTCATTTGTTTCTGTTTCATGAGTAAATTCGATTGTAAGTCTAATGTGGTTTAGTTTATTTACAGGATAAGTTAATATTGTTTTGAGGAGGCTTATATATTAATAACGTATCATAGACAATTTTTTAATATTTAGTACGTATGTATGTTAGGGCGTATCGATTTTGGAACCGCGGTATTGCACTCAATTTAAAAGTTGGGGTCTGACATGATAACTAATGACATTTTTTTCCAATTCGTTACAGTTTTATTTAGGAAATGAGTTTAAATATTAAATTTAAGTTGAAAATCGTAGCGTTTGAATTTAATTCCGATGATCAGTGAAAGCCTTATAGCACATCCTTATAAAATTTATAATTTCGCGAAGCTTTACAAATTGTATATGGACAAAATGCATGGCACAAGCCATTATTACTAAATAAATGTGCCATCAAGTAAGACTTTCATTTACTTCAAAGGGAAGTTATACTGAACAATTTAGCTATATTATGATGTAATATATTATACAGTGGAGTAGTTTTAGAGGGATTTTCAATAAACAATGCAAATTTAAAACATTTTGTTTTGTAATTTGTGCCCAGCAGTATTATGGTGCTATATACATTTTTATCTAGTTTTTGATTTTTATTAATTATGATCTAGCAAATGATCTAACAAATCTTATTCATTGAGTAGCCTTTTTTTAATCTTTTATAATTTTTTACAGTCTTTTTTTACAGTGAATGTAACGGATACTACGGGAATTCGACCTCGACTACTCAATCAGAGCCGCTATCCACTACTCCACCGTGACACCTACATATATATACACAGAGAAGAGTGAGAGAGACAGAGAGAGAGAGAGAGACTGATTTATTTTTAAGGCTTAACCTTTTGTAGGTTATTTAAAACCAAAAAATATTTTTAGATTGAAAGTACTTGGGGGGATAATAACGATTTACTTATACAAGTCTTACTGATTAACCCATAGCTGGGAAAGAAGAAATGGATTCATAGCTTTCCCAAGTGTATTTGTGCGTATATACCGAACCCGATTCGAATTATCCGATTTCCAATTCGGAGCCTTTATCCATTACACCACCCGCACATCCAAGCTTACAGCACCTGGTATTCCCAAACGTTCACTCATCTAGGTACTGACCAGATTCGACTTTGCTTAACTTCGGCGATCGTACAAGAACCGGTGATAGATAGATAGATAGATAGATAGATTAAAGAGAATTAGATAGATAGATAGATAGATAGATAGATAGATAGATAGATAGATAGATACTTTTATGCTTTGCTTGATCGGAATGACTGCAGTAAAGAATGAAAGATAAAAAGGAAACGTCTTTCGAACATTCTCGGTAGACATATGAATAAGATTTACAGTGCATGACAGTTGAGCTTTTGAAATTTCAAACAAAGAATTGAATTTCACCAAAGGAAACGAAGCAAATATCATCACTTAAAAAAAATGAGAATTCTACAAGCAATGTGATTTTGATACCGCGATGGTTGTAGTCGTCGTCTCTGGACATTTCGTTCAATAAAATCTGGCTTCATTATCTGAGAACTTTTGCTGATTGTTTATAACAAAGACGTTAATTAGCACTGTGTTACCTAAAGCATACAACTTCCTGTCCTCTGCTCAACTATGGTAGTCAACTGTCTGGTAAAATCTCCACCGAACAATAATGAGCGTAGCTGTGTCGGAAGAAAAACTGATGCATAAAATAAGGAAATGAAAGAAAATGAAGAAACTGCAGTCGCTCTCTCACAGACGCGCCGTTGCCTCGCTCTGTCTTTTTTACAAATACTTTCACGATAATTGCTGCGATGAGCTGCTTTCGCTGGTTCCCAGGCCTCGTGAATTTAAGCGTCCTACGAGGCTGGCATCCCGTTCCCACCCCTTCACAGTTGAAACTGTTAGATGTAGACGTCTCTTCTACACCAATAGCTTCATGTCTCGCACCTCTCGCCTGTGGAACTCCCTTCCTTATTCCTGTTTCCCTGACAAATACAATCTCCAACTATTTAAGTGTAACGTCAATCGATATCTCCAGTTGCCTTGATCTATCCACTTCCCTTCTCCACATCCTTTCCCCTTGTATTCCTATCTGCTCTCGCTCCAAATCTTCTGTAACCCCCTTGCCTTGATCGATCCACTATCTTTCTCCACATCCTCTCCTCTAGCACTCCTATCTGCTCTCCCTCCAAACCTTCTGTAACTCCTTGCGTGCTAGTGGCTTCCAGCCTTGCTTGGGGTGAAAAGCTTAAAAAAAATTTTTAAAAAAAAGGGACTCATCGTCGATAATTGTTAGGACTCGAACCTTAAAGCTGTTTTATCTTACGAGGAACTCCTACAAATTATAATAAAGGGAAGCGAGAAGAAAGACTAAACATCAGTTGTAGAAGACAGAATCTATGGTCATCAACAAAAAGAACAGCCCAAGATGTGAACTACAAATTGGTGACACAAAAATCAAGCAACTACAAAACATTTAATATCTAAGAACTGTTTTAACAGAGGACAGAAAATGCGACACTAAAATGAGACGATGCATTGGAAAAGCTAAGCAAAAGATTAAAAAACAGGAAATTTTCGTTAGACACAAAAAAAAAGAATAATTAACTGTTGTGTAACATCGGGCGTCTTACATGACAGTAAATGCTGGACAATACCGATACAGAGGGGACTAGTGACAACATAAACAAAGAAAAGTGGGATGAATTGTCATGTGATAATAGTCTTCTGTGGGTAAATAAGTTGTTTTTGTTATGCACGTCGACGGTCACCGAAAATGATGTGGGAGGCTCACATCATAGCTGCAGAAATTAGCCTCGTGTTCATAGAGATAAAAGTATACTTGACAAGAAATAAAACGTACAGAAATAACAGGAAAGCATGATAAATTGTATGTTCTTACGTTCTAATTGTTTCATGGTACATGTAATGCGAGGAAGAAGTTATTTCATATTATTACACGCCATATCTCGGAGAGAAGTCGGACACGTGTTGACCCTACGAAGTATCGTGGTGAAGAAGTTAAATTTAACGTCTTTTGGCAGGATGTCCGTATTTCCGACAGGAAGGGATTTTGTTGCATGCTGAGAGTATTTTTTTATTGTTTTTAATTTTTATGCAGTTTATTTTATACAGCGTTTTTATTTTATTTTATTTAAAATTTTTCATTATTATTATTTTATATTTCATTTTTATTCATTTATACCCCTACATCACATCCCCATCAAATTAGCGGAGCTAATCTGTAGTGGTGGATGCCTATAAAAAGTAGAGTAAGTAGCAGTAGAATAGAAGAATAGAAGTAAAATAGTCATTGTTTTTTGGGGGGCCTTTTTGTATTTTTTTAATGAACTCTTCTCCCTGGGTGTATCGTGTGAGATTTTTATGATTGTATTCATCGAGATGGCTGTTTTGAAGAGTGTCCAGTAGTTTGTTTCGGTTTGTTCAGGGGGTAATTTCGTTTTTTATGTTTCTTGCTATCGTTTTGTTATGCCACTATTTTTTATCACTTAGTAACGAATTTGAGATATTTTTTGTTTAGGAATTTTCTGTTATTAGACATTTTCGTGTCTGTCCAGAGTACGAATGATTTCTTAACTGAGTGTAACGGTCCTTCATAAAGGAGTGATATGTTAACTTAGTCATCCTTCACAAAATTGCTTAATTTTTTTAATTATTATTTTTTGGCAGCGGCAGAACTGTTAGGCTCTATTCGTGGTTTGGGGAGTTGGATTCTAGAGACAGCGATAGGCACATTTTTTATTTCAATTTGTTAGACATTTATCCAGTTTGGTTGTTTTTTAGACAGTATAGTTGTTTTGTATTTTGTTTTTTGTGCTTGCAGTCCATTATTCCGTTTGCTGGGGGGGTTGGGGGCTGGGGTAGGTATAAGGTTATACGGATTAGCAAACATTTCACATTTTACGAACCAGATATTTAATGGTAATTTCATAAGTTCTGGAATTTAAAAAAAAACTATATTGTCTCGTTCCGAGTCGAGGGTGTATATAAATAAAAAATGTGAATAAATAGAGAAATGCTTATTTATTTTTCTCCTTCGCTTGGTTTTATTTTATGGGCAGACGCATTGGCTATTAGCGGTGCGTGGACGATAGTTGTTTTTGATGTCGTGATGTGGTATGGTTTCTTCTCGCGTCGCTTTTTTTTTAATGGCGTGAAAGAGTTTGTACGTGGTTGGACACCAAACAATGTGGTAAATACGAAGGTTTTTGTAGGTCGGGTATCACCAAAATAATTGATGTAGTTGGTTGTTATGCACGTCAGGAGCCAACAGATGATGTGGGTGAATAATTTATTTTTGTTACGCCCGTCGGCGGTCGCGAAATGATGTGGCGAATCGCCTGTTATCTTATGCACGTCGGCGGTCACCAAAATGAAGTGGGGGAATGGATTGTTTTCGTTATGCACGTCGACGGTCAATAAAATGATGTGAGTGAATGACTTGTGTTTGTTATGCACGTCGAAGGTCAATAAAATGATGTGGGTGAATGGATTGTTTTTCTTGTGCACGTCGACGGTCACCAAAATGTTGTGGGTGAATGGCTTATTTATGTTATGCCCGTCGGCGGTCACTAAAATGATGTGAGGTGTCACTCACATCATAGTAGCAGAAATCAGCCACGTGTTCACGGTGATAAAAGCATACTTGACAGGAAGTAAAACGTACAGAAATAACAGAAAAGCAGTTTAAATATTATTGCTTTATTTTATTTATAGTTTTCATTATTATGATCATTATTTTATATTTTACTTTTATTTATTTATAATAATAATGTCCCTGGATACTGGACAATCTCCTTACTGATGAAGAGAAGACTTGAGGCAACATAAACAAAGGAAAATGTGATGAACTGTCATGTAATATTAGTCCTCCTATATGGCAGTGAATATTGGATTGTCTCCTTGCCGATGAAGAGAAGACTTGGGGCAATAAGAACGTAGTTCAATTAGAAGGATACTGAGAATACCACAGACAAACATGTACGCAACAACAACAATGAACAAACTCTAAGCTTTATATATTAGATTAAAAATCATAAAAGTGGATGTCATTTTGCTTATTCTTCCTTAAATCCTGATCTTAGATTTCTCAAAATACTAACCAATAATTTAGTAATTTAGAATAAGAATTTGAAAGGCGTTAAAAATAATCGATAGATTTTTAGATTCTTATTTATTTTACAACATTTAAATTGCGCCACACTTTTGCCCCCTTTAGTAGTGTGATTGTTGTGAACACGGATTCAACCGTCTTCCTTTGATTTCTTGATATATTTGTTTTGTATGTTGGCTTCGGAGAGTAGTGATTCTATTAGGAAAGGCGAAATTGGGGGAAAAAACGGGTTGAATCCGTCTTCACAACACAAACAATATTTATACATATGAAAAAAATTTTTCAAGCATAAAAATAAATACCGTAATTTTTTAGTTGACCCAATGAATATAGATTGGCGCTTCTAAATTCTTCTAGTTACTAACAACATTTGGGGGGGGGGGTTACAGATACTTTGTTCAAATAAATTCATTTCGTTTTTTTGCCTTGAAAAAGTCCTCAGTGAACGAAACGCATCGGCTAAAACGACACAGTTTTCCTATTGTCTTTTTCCTTTATACATGTTGTCTTTTTCTACAGATTATGAGAAATTCTTACAGACACACCCACAAACACACAAAGACACACACACACACACATATATGTGGGTGTGTGGATGTGTGTGGGGGTGCGTATGTGCCATTGATAAATTGTTTTAATTCGAAGAGTTTAGACTATAGAAACTCGTTATTATTTATTATTTTGTGTTTTGCTGTTATCACAACGTTTTCGTTGATATATTGTACTGGTGTCTTCCAGTCTGGTATGCACGGTGCTATACGGAATGAGAGAGGATCGCCCCACCCTACCCGGGATGAGGTTCAAGTAGCTGATACAGAGCGTCTGTGGAAAGACAAGTAGATGCAAAGAATCGGCATAGATTAGCCTAATGAACAAACGTATATATTGGACGGGGTTGGCTTTCAATGCAGTGTGACAAATTAAAAAGTAGTTCCACACAAAAAAAATATGGAACCACCTGCGTCATGCGGGTTGGTTGTGAATAAATCGGATTTATCGAGCGCTTGACTTTGAATATTTTGATTCGATTCTCTTCTGCTTTCTCGCACTGCTGAGAGAAAATCTTTTTCTGCAGAAGAATGTTGAATGTATCATGTGGCAACAGCAAAAACAAAATATACTTCAACAGTGAACATATTTTGAATTCATATAGATAGATTAAAAAGAGTGAGATAGATAGATAGATAGATAGATAGATAGATAGATAGATAGATAGATAAATTAAAGAGAGTAAGATAGATTACAGAAAGTGAAAGAGACAGATAGATAGATAGATAGATAGATACATAGATTAAAGAGAGTAAGATAGATTAAAGATAGATAGATAGATAGATAGATAGATTAAAGAGAGTAAGATAGATTAAAGAAAGTAAGACAGACAGACAGACAGATAGATAGATAGATAGATAGATTAAAGAGAGTAAGATAGATTAAAGATAGATAGATATATAGATGAGAGATAGATAGATAGATAGATAGATAGATAGATAGATTAAAGAGAGTAAGATAGATTAAAGAAAGTGAGATAGATAGCTAGATTAAAGAGAGTAAGATAGATTAAAGAAATTGAGATAGATAGATAGCTAGATAGATAGATAGATAGATAGATAGATTAAAGAGAGTAAGATAGATTAAAGATAGATAGATAGATAGATAGATTAAAGAGAGTAAGATAGATTAAAGAAAGTGAGACAGACAGACAGACAGATAGATAGATAGATAGATAGATAGATAGATAGATAGATAGATTAAAGAGAGTAAGATAGATTAAAGATAGATAGATATATAGATTATAGATAGATAGATAGATAGATTAAAGAGAGTAAGATAGATTAAAGATAGATAGATAGATAGATTAAAGAGAGTAAGATAGATTAAAGAAAGTGAGACAGACAGACAGACAGATAGATAGATAGATAGATAGATAGATAGATAGATAGATTAAAGAGAGTAAGATAGATTAAAGATAGATAGATATATAGATTAGAGATAGATAGATAGATAGATAGATAGATTAAAGAGAGTAAGATAGATTAAAGAAAGTGAGATAGATAGATAGATAGATAGATAGATAGATAGATAGATAGATAGATAGATAGATAGATAGATAGATTTATGCATTGCTTACATCGGAATGACTCTGCAGTAAAGAATGGTCTGCAAGATTAGGTACAGAGTTAAACCGGATCCGCGTATAGCACCAAACTCTTTGAAGAATAATCATTTCCTTGGATCATCAGTTGTTGCTGGTGTGGCTTAATCTGCTCTCACGTGAACTATATGCCGACATCTATCGATCTACTTCCGGTTCCCTTTATATCGATTTCTTTATTATAGATTCTGTAAATATCGAATTAGTAATGTTCTCAGTTGGTACCGAATATGTAATTATCTTTTTATGTCGGCTTCCAGCTATTATTATAATTTCATTCTCCCATTGGTGGACTGGTCGGGTTATCAGCTTGCCCTATGGCAATTGAAACTCTGATGGGTTGGCCCCCTATATCAAATAAAAAAAGTTTTAAAGATACTAACGCAAACAGCTGTTTTAGTAATAAAAAGAAATAAGAACTTTATAAAGTCAGCTGCACACTATCAGTTATTCAAATCCAATGTGAGAGGACATTTTCAAAGCTAAAGATCATAAAGACAAGGTTTTAAAAAAAATCGTTGTCTGAGGATAATTTGGAATTATATATGTTGCTATCCATTGAAAATGAATTTTTAGATGATTTGGATGCAGAAGCAATTATTGACAGATTCGTACAATCGTCTAGTAAACACAAACGATTGCTCTTAATATAGTGGACAGCCTGCAATGCTCTATTGTGCTTTTGAATTATACGTTAATGTATAAATTGTGTAGTAAACTATTTTAAAATATTAATCAATTAATTAAAATTAAAATAAAATAAATAAAAAATTCAATTATAATATTCTGTATTTGGTATCTACCGCTAGTAATTTGTACAGTGCATGTACATTGTAATTACTAAGAAATTGTACCCCTTTTTCCATATCTATTTGTCTTTAATTTTATTTATTCGTTTATGAAAATTAAATGATAGCTTTGTAGTTGTGTGTTATCGCCCTTTGTCTCCTAGCAACCAATATTTTTAGCCCCAGTCCACTACTTCATACTCTTTATTGATTATGTGTCTCACAGGTCAGATTAGATACTGAATTGTGCAATAGAAGGGTCAGATAAACGAAGAAGTCAGTACTGGGTTAGAAATACAACTCTGACTTACACTTTTTATAATCTATAGATGGATATAACTAGTTGAAGAATAATATCGAAATGTTTAAAAGAATTAGAAATGATAATAATTAGATTTTAATTTCAGTTAGAATTAATATGTATGCAAGATATATTTGTAGTATGAAGTTTGCTGTAGAAAAGGCGAGATAGTTTTATGCTGTACATTTTCTTAATCATTTCACCCCAGTCAAGGCAATGAAGCCACTAAGGAGGCTACTGGGTATAAGAGAATATGAAAAAAGAAAATATTAAAGCGGGAGAATGATAAAGAACAGGAATTAAGGAGTCAGGATTTTTTATGCTTTATTTTTGTATTAGTGTTATGGGTCCTTAGCTATAACTACAGAATGAACTCTTCCAAACACTATGTATACTACGCCTCTCAAGAGAGAGAGAGACGAATCGAGTCGAGCCGATAGTAGTTCACTCCAAACCAGACTGACAGTCATACTAGCACCTTCCACATCTTGTATGATTATTCCGTGTAATATATCTCCGTTATTTCTACTCTTGTGTTCGTGTTGTTCTTCTTTGGTCCTAACCTGGACCATAACAGTGGCGACGAGGATATTGAAGAAACGATTTCTACGAGGAGAATTTAAAAAAAAAACAAACCTTTTTGCTATCTGTCGTCCATGACAGAGGCGACGGAGGTATTGAGGGAAAAAAAACAAGTTCTACGCGAAGATAAAAAAAAAAGTGAAAAATTTTTGGGGACCATAACAATTAGCTTTTGATTTTAAATATATATTTAAATTATGAGTGAAGAGCATTTACTTTGACAATAGGAATAAATTAAACGCAATTAATACGAATAATTGTGAGAAATTTCAGCAAAATCAATTATAAGACACTATACAGTTATAGTCCATTCAATATACAAAAATACCATTTTTGTAAGCTTAATTAATTTTAATTAAATACTAACGGTAATAAATCGTTGATTTATTACTATTTATTAAGAGCAACAAAGGAAATTGTGGAGAGCCATGATCACCAACGTCCTGAAGGAACTCGACACACGTGAGCAACGACGAAATTTTCGAAAAAATGGAAACAGAATGACACATACGTAACATCAGAAAGAGAGAGTTGAAGATTCTGGGACGCATAATGAGGAAAGGGGGTTTGTAAAATTTGACACTCACAGGAAAGAGAAAGTAGCGCATAACTTACCCGACGAGGCTGTGTAAACGGTTAGCAGAACAGAGATTAGGTTGTTGGAGTTAGCTCCTCCTTAATTCCCTAATTGTTCACTAGGGAACTCTCTCCCTATGCTATAAATACTGACTTTTTGCCTCGTTCTATTCTTTCTTCTCGCTACAAGATGTAGTTGCAAAAGGATTCTCGTCTCGACCATGAACGGTCAGACGTTAAAAGCATATTCACGCACGTACGTACGAACTTTTCCAAACTACATTACAAACATACAGAACATTTCCAAACAAGCAACAAGAACTTTTCTCTTTGAAACATTCTTCTAAAGCTACAGTTTAGTCATCATTTCTCAGCTTTGTAATTAATTCAACTTTTGTGAGTTCAGATAAAAATATTCACAGTCTAAGGGACATAACACCCACCGATCTTTAACTTCTACGCATATACATCAATATACACAAATAAATACGAATGTTATGCTTTTAAAACCATTTTTGTTCCTTCTTGTATTTCATGTTTTGTGGTATTTTACGTCAAATATAAATTGTGTGGTCATGTTATATACGCAGCCGTAAATAGGCATCTACAAATCATCCATCCTTATCAACATACCACCACAAGGTGATATAGCAAAAAGACAAACTTTATTAAGGGTTACAAAGGACAGGAAATTGTGAAGAGCCACAATTGACCATATCATGAACAGACAAATAAGAAATTGTTTGAAAAAAGGACCCTATTTTAAATTTTTCCTCTTTTGGGGAGATTTGGTAGATTTTACTCATGTGTCCTTTTCTTCCCTTTATTGACCTATTAGACTAAATACTATGAGAACAAAAATTTCTAAAATAAAGTCAATCATTAAAACTACATAAAGCAGTGTTTTTGGAATTTTTACGTAAATAAAAAATCAGTAGTGTTTTAAAATTGTAGATTTTTGCTGACATCCGCCATAAGGGCGGTATTTTCCATTCTTCATCAAATATAAACCGTCTGCTGTTCGATAAAATGTTTGTTCTTTTTATCTTACAGACATTATCAATTAATTTCAAATGGTTAAATCTATCGCTATATTGATTTACCGCAACAGTTTAACGTCCGGGTTTATACGTTTGATTTCGATCACACTAAAAACGGAATGCTCTAATTTCCATATAAAAATAGCTGCTTAAAGCCTTCCTGCTATTAAAAGAAAAACAAAATGAACAAAACGTGCTAAAAAATACAGTGCCAATGACTGAAAGTGTTTTTACTTTTATTTTTGAATCACTAGGAATCAAAACTCATTCAAAACTGTTCGATTTTATGACCCATTATTTTTTAACTTTTTTTTATTGGTTTTTCATTGTTTGCCTTTATTGCTTCGATGTTATATTTTTCTTTCTCTTCTTTCTTTTTCTCTATCTGTTGCTTTTCCCCTTCCTTTCTTTCATACTTTCTTTATCCTTTCTTTTTCTTTATTCATTTATTCTCATTTTCTACTAGATCCTTACTTCTTTTGCGTTTTCTCTTCTCTTCTCTCTATTTTTCGTTTATTATTTTTTATTCTATCTTATATCTCTTCTTTTCTGTTCTTCGCCCGAGCCTTTCTCTTATTTCTTTTTCTAGTCCTTCCGTCGTAAATAGCAAATTTATTTGTAAAAAAAATAATGATAATATACAAGAATGTAAAATAACGGTCAGAAAATAAAACTTGTTACAAATAGTTAAGAACACCGACAATGTCAAAAATATAAAAAAAATAATGCTGCCCATAATAAATAATGTCATGTCTCGTATTAATGAATTTGTTTCAGTTTTCCCACGGGTTTTTGTAATCCTGCTCATAGTTTTACAATTTTAAGTTGCTGGAGTGTCTTTTGCTGTCCCCCTTTCATTCTTTACTCTTATCTTTCTACCTCTCTTTCACTCTTTACCTATATTTTTCTCTCTCTCTCTCTCTCTCTTTCATTCTTTACTATTATTTTTCTCTCTTTTACTATTTAGTCTTATTTTTCCGTCTCTCTTTCACTCTACTCTTATTTTATGTGTCTCTTTGATTTTTTGGTCTTATTTTTCTGTCTCTCTTTCGCTCTTTACCGATATTTTTCTGTCTCTCTTTCATTCTTTACCCTTAATCTTTCTCTCTTTTACTCTTTAGTCATATTTTTCTGTCTTTCTTTCACGCTAGTCTTAGTTTTATAAATCTCTTTCATTCTTTGCTTTTATTTTTCTGTCTCTCTTTCACTCTTTACCCATATTTTTCTGTCTCTCTTTCATTCTTTACTCTTATTTTTCTCTCTTTTGTCTTATTTTTCTGTCTCTCTTTCACGCTAGTCTATTTTTACATATCTCTTTCATTCTTTGCTCTTATTTTTCTCCCTCTCTCTCTTTAACTCTTTACCTATCTCTTTCTCTCTCTCTCTCTTTCATTCTTTACCTATATTTCTCTCTCTCTTTCACTCTTTACCTATCTCTCTCTCTCTCTCTTTCATTCTTTACTCTTATTTTTCTCTCATTTACTCTTTAGTCGTATTTTCTGTCTCTTTCATTCTAGTCTTATTTTTTGTCTCTCTTTCATTCATTTTTGTCTCTCTTCCGCTCTTTATTCTTATTTTTCTTCTTTTCTTCATTTATTCTCTCAGATTTTCACCTATATCTTAACAGTAAAAATGTAATTTCTTTCATTTGTTTGTTTTCCTTAGAAACAATATAATAATAATAATATCAACAATAATAATAATAATAATAATGATAATAATAATAATAATAATAATAATAATAATAATAATAATAATAATAATAATGATGATTAGGTAAAAACTAAAATAAATGAAATGCGAAATAACCTCCCAGGAAATAAAATCAAAGACTCTATCTTAAACATAACCTGCAGTTCTCCAGACAATGTCACTGAGGATGACTCCAGTACATTAAGTTAGAATTCCTTGAAAACCACAAATCTGAAATCACCGAAGCGGAAATACACGTCATCCAAGTACTCAGCAGACTAACTTTCATACAATTGTCAGAAAGAGACCAGCTACCCAAAATCCATATGACGAATTCCAACAAGCACATTGTGAAAATATACAACGCTGCTCTGGAAACACTGTTAACAGATAAACCACCGGGAAATATTACTGAGGTTAACAACGTCATATATGCAACAGCTTTAGCAGCGACTCGGAAGCTTGGGATCAAGACAATAAATAAAGTTAACCGACATAGAGAGCCAGCTTGGAAAGCAAAACTGTTACGAGAAATAAAACAAATCAGACGTGAGCTTTCTATATTAGATGAGCTTACCAGAAACCCTAATATTTCCACATGCAAGTGCAAAATTAAATCCCTACTTGACATTCCATCAACCACGGAAATGCTGAAGCAGAAACTTCAGCTAAAGGCACAGAGAACAAGACGATACGAAAAATGGTGTAGGTTCCATGCCAAAATAAAATATTCCAAACGGACCTTAAGAAATTTTACAGGGAAATTGGGAAAACATCTATACATGTCGAAAGGCCACCACCGATTGATAATGTACAGACATTTTGAGAAAATATTTGGAGCAGCCCGAAGGAATATAACCCAAATGCAGAATGGATCCGACGTGAAGAAGAACGAATGCTGGATACACTTCTGCAAGAATGGGAAAATATATCCACAGATGATGTTAGGCAAGCTCTAACGAAATCACAAAAATAGAAATCCTCAGAAAATGACAAGGTTCCCAATTTCTGGCTTTATCATCTCTCATCTATCCACAAAATCCTTGCGAAAACATTATCAAAGCTTGTAAATAATCCCAATAAAATCCTGAAATGAATTACTGAAGGTATTACATACCTCATACCAAAAACAAATGAAACAGACGACCCGAAAAATTATCGACCGATGACATGTCTCTCCACAACGTACAAGTTGATCACGTCTGTCCTGACGAACCGTGCTTACTCCTTTTTCGAAACAAACAGCATTCTTCCGCTGGAACAGAAGGGATGCAGGAGGGGTTCATATGGCTGCAAAGATCAACTACTGCTAAATAAAATGATCCTGGAAAATTGCAGGAGAAGTAGAAATCTTAGCGCAGCGTGGATTGATTATCGTAAAGCCTTTGATAGTGTTCCACATTCTTGGATCCTTAAGACTTTGGAGATGTACAGAGTCTCCCCTGTAGTATTAAATTTCCTTAAGCACAGCATGGGAATGTGGAACACCAAACTATACCTTAGTCACACCAGAGGCACTGCCATATCCAACCGTCTAAATATCCGACGTGGAATCTTTCAAGGAGACTCTCTGTCACCCCTTCTGTTTTGTTTGTCCTTAATTCCCCTTACGCATGAACTGAACAACAGTAGCTATGATTACAAAATAAATAAGAATATATTTAATCACCTACTCTACATGGATGATCTTAAACTCTTTGCCAAAGACGACAGTGAGTTGAAGGGCCTCCTCAATATTGTAAAATACTTCAGTGACGACATAGGTATGAACTTCGGATTAGATAAATGTGCAAAAGTTACATTCAAGAAAGGTAGAATTACAGAAGCACTCTTAATAGATTTAGATTTTGTCACAAAGATTAGGGAACTGGAGCATGATGAAGCTTATAAGTACCTAGGAATTAGCGAAGGAGATGGCATACAACACCCCCAAATGAAGGAGAAGGTAAGAAAGAGGTACTACAGTCGTGTACGTCTGGTACTAAATACCGAGTTAAACTCAAAAAACAGAATATCAGCCATAAACACCTTGGCTGTCCCTGTGGTGCAATACAGCTTTAACGTCCTTAACTGGACCATGGCTGAAATTAAGCGAATGGACGCCAAAACGAGAAAGGTCCTCACTTGCTACCGCATGCATCATCCCAAAGCTGATGTTGATCGCCTGTATGTGCCCAGATCCGAAGGAGGAAGAGGATTAGTTCAACTAGAACTGTCCTACAAAACTACAACAATTGGCCTCCAAAGATACTTGGAAACTACAGAAGACTGGATGATGGTATGTGTCAAGGAACATGAAAGTAGTAAGCGTATTTACTCCGCAATAAAGGAAACCAACAAATTCAAAATGGAGTTTCAAATGGGCGCAGAAATACAAGTACAACACGATAAACCGGCTGAAGCTGCAAAATACTTAAAAAAGAAAGTAAAGACAGATGCAACCGACTAGATACAGAAACAATGGCAAGATAAACCACTTCATGGCCAATACTCTTCCCGTACCAAACAAGCTGACGTAGACAAAAACCGTACCCATCAATGGCTACGTAGTGCAGGGTTGAAAGCTGAAACTGAAGGTTTTATCCTTGCTGCACAGGACCAATGCTTGTTTACTAGGAATTATCAAGCACATATACTAAAATACTATGTTAGTCCAAAATGCAGATTCTGTGATAAATATCCAGAAATCATTGATCATCTTGTATCAGGTTGCACGATATTGGCACCCACTGAATATAAAACCCGGCATGACAGAGTGGGACAATATCTGCACTGGAATATTTGCAACTTCTACGGGAAGGAAACTGAAAGAAACTAGTACGAACACCACCCAGACCCGGTTACGGAGATAGGACCTGTTACAATTCTATGGGACTACACAATACACACTGACAGAACAATCAAAGCCAACTGTCCAGACATTGTTATTAAAGACCACAAACAAAAAAAATGCCTCCTTATTGATATGGCAGTCCCTGCAGACTGCAATGTATCTTTGAAGATATTCGAAAAGCTGTCAAAATACACGGACCTTGAAATAGAAATCTCAAAAATGTGGCACATGGGAACATCAACAATCCCTGTTGTAGTTGGAGCCTTAGGATTGGTTGGAAAAGATTCCAGTAGACTAATTGAAGGGATCCCTGGAAGTCCATGCCTCAAAGAGATACAAAAGATTATTCTGTCAAGTACGGCCCACACTTTACGAAAGGCTTTATCTATGTAATTTTTTTTTTTCAGTGGAAAATGTCATGAGACCATTTCTAACCTTAGGTCCCTGGGCGGGACCCGGAAAGAAATGTGTAAACGCCAGATATCAAAGATAATAATAATAATAATAATATTAATGGTAATAATAATAATAATAATGATAATAATAATAATGATAATAATAATAATTATAATAATAATAATGATAATAATAATAACAATAACAGCAACAACAACATTAACAATATAATAAATGGAATAATTACATTATTAAGAAATAAAACATATATTTCGTGATTCTACATATCATACTAAATATATCAGTAATAATTATATTAACGATAACAATAAGAATAACAGTATTATTCAAAATAATATTAATAATGATGGAGCTAATAATAATGATGGGGCTAATAATAATAACAGAGGCAAAAACAATCTAAGGAATATGGAAGATAAAAATCAACGTTTTCAGTAACAGCCAGAGACTTTCTGATCATGTAAAAATGATTTTGAAGGAAGGCTGCTTTTCAGATCTAGAATTCATGGCGACATGCAAACTCTTTCAGTTCCGTCATTGGCACTATATATTTTGTATATTCTAAATTGAAAAGTAAGCAGGAAAGAAAGAAATCCACAAAACGAATTCTTACAGCCATCAACAGAAATTATATATGAAGAAACAAAATTGAGATTTGGCGTTCTGTGCTCAGGAAGAGATTACGCGGTTTTTTTTGGGGGGGTGTTTTTTTACCTAGAATTATTTATAAACTTTGCATTTTCTACTATCGTTCAGTTTTTTTTTCTCAATTGATAGTTTATGTGTTAGTACTGCCAAAAAGGTAGTCTAAATTATTTTATTGTATGTTATACTTTAATGAATTCATAATCTCTGAGTATTAAGTTTTAAATCCGGATTTATATTTTAATTTTTTTCTATCTGCTACTTTTTCCAAAATTAATTTTCGATTTTTGTGTTTGATTTTTTATATACGACTATTTCGTAATATATTTTTTCTCTGTTAGTTTTTGTTTTTGTACAACTACCTTAAATATCGTTTTTCTTACCTTCTGTTTTGGCTTATCTAAAATTAACGATAAAACTAATATAAATATATAACGAACGCTCTTCCTTTATTCAGATATTTTCCAAATATTTAACAGAATATTAAAGAAACGGAATCAACGAAATGAGTAAAGTGAGGTTAGAAGACAAACAGACGCTTCTGTATCCGAAGAATATGAACTGGAAAAAAGTTACAATGGAAACGAGGTATAACGGTCGCCGAAGGGCCCAGTATATGCGTTACCAGGCTTAGATACTTAGTAGTGGCATGGTAACAGCGGTGATAGTTTTAAAATTATGAGAGCAATTTTAATATTCCGTAAAAATATAAAAATAGACATTATCCCACATACGCACATGTGTTCAGCTGTAATTTCTGCGATCCTGCTACCACGTGACACTTAGAGGTAAAGAAACTACAACGCATTCCTTTAACTACTGCTGGTCTCTGGGGCAACACGGTAGTTATCTGCTCCATACTGTTACGTCTGAAATTATCCTCTAAGCCGCTGTGTGTTGCTTTGTCATTTATTTGAGTTTGTTTCCAATTGTTATTGTTTCTGTTTGAAAGGTGTTTTCCGTGTTTGTCTATTTCTTTGAAATGTATCTCATTTGTCCATTTTCTCTTTTGAGAGATATATTTGTTTCTAGTTTTCACGTTGTATTTCCTAAATAAAACGATAACATCAGTATGAAGCGTCGACCATTTTCATTGAGACCAGCGGCCCGTTACACGTGGAACTGTATATAAAAAAGTGTTAACATCATAGAACTAAACAACATAAAATATGAGGTAATAAAGCATGGGGTACCCATGCCGGTACAATCCGCACCACAGCCATACCCTTATGCCACTCTACAACAGATTATGCCTCGCCCACGTGGAGCATATCATCACACGCAAAGAAGATCAACCCTGCTTTAAACACCTCTTGCAGATTGATCACCGGGTGTCTCAAGCCAACCAAAGTAGATGACCTCTACTTGCTTAGTGGCATTGCTTCCCCTTTCATTAGAAGAACAGTCCACTTCCAACTTGAGAAGTTGAAGCAGGACGTTGACCCTCGTCATCCACTCCCCGGCTGTAAAAACCAATGACAAAGAGACTCTAGTCAAGACGCAGCTTTTTACACTCAGCCGAACCACTGAACAACAGAGCGCTTAGTCAGCGTCTGTCCCTGTGGTACAGTCACCTTAACAACGTGTAACACAGGCTCTCTTTCTTTTAGCCCTACAGAATCCCTTCCACTGGCTCCAGTGATGCCTGGCCCTTCTGGTCATGCCTAAGTCGCTTCTGAACAGCTGTTGGGTCGCTGTAGAGCCAACCTTCAGAAATGGGGATATACCACCGATGCTGATCCCAACTTCTAGTTTGTAATCTTGAAGATCCATGCACACTTAACGACCTTGGAACCTTAACACCCCAGGTAAGACTCTGTGTGCAACACTGGATGGGTGTGGTATAGCGACTCAATAAGAAGAAGATAAAGCAGTTATTGAAAACTTTGACGCTTGCTGAATCACAAAAATGGCAAAACAAGATGGAAGATGAGATTAGATCAACAAATAAACTATTATGAAGAAAAGAAAAATTACGAAAAAAATGAGACTAAAAATAATTTCCTTCTATGTGATAACTTGTCAAAAATATAAAGCACTGCAAAAAGGTCTAGCAACTGTAATGGAGGAAATAACTCAATATCTTAGCTAAGGATGGCAATCTTGAGAAATATTAACACATAATTCAGCAATATAAACAAAATAAAATGTTTCAGAATGAAAGCCATTTTGACAAACAAATAAATAGAAAAAGAATCTAAAACAGAAAAGCTGATAGTTATTAAAATGATATTTTTAAACACAGATAATGAAGTGAGGGAAATATTACAATAAAAAGGCCGAGTGGTTAACCGCTTTTAAAAATAAATTCTTTGGGATCAAAGACAAACATGAGATACAATTAAAGATATATTCAAATATTATTGGAAACTGAAATATGTCAGGCCGCGATAGAATTCGTAGGTTTTGGTTCAAAATATTCACTTCCATACAAGAAAGTTTATCCCAACAATTACAAAAACCCCGATGAATACAAGAATAGTTGGAAAAAGATAAAATTACTCCGAAACTACCAACTGTAAGCAATTTACGAGAAATTACTGAAAAGTTCTTTGTTCGAACAAGAAGCTCTTCAAAAAGACTTTCTGTGTATTCATTTGACCATATTTTGAGAAGTGGGTCAGGCAACCGAGAGCTTTTTGTACAGGCCTATGAGTTACGATGTAGATAATCCTTACGGAACAACTTATGGAAGAAAATATTGATTAAAGAGAAAAAAAAGTGGTCTTTAGCCTGAGGGACGGAAAGGAACAAGCAGTCTCTTGTTAATGGACATAAGATATCCTGAGAGTTACAACAAAGAATAAACTATCTTGACATAGATAGACAGTCCGAAAATGCTATAAAAGACAATGAAAATCACCAGTTATTTTTAGTATGAATATTTAATGAATACAAAAGACGATACGATACATATAAAAAAAAAAAAAAGATCGTATCTGATAATTGCAAATACAAAAATATAAATTGCCAAAACATGATCGTAGCTGACCACAAGTTGAAAAAAAAGCAGAAATGAGAAAGATACCAGTACCCTATCAGCAAAACAAAAAAAATCTTTGGAATACGAAGGTTAAAGGTTAAAGCTGTGTCCATAATAAACGGAGAACTTGTAACTGTGCCAAAAAGAACACGAGAACTGAGATCAGATTAATTAGAAATTCAATGAAGAATTTCGATTGTCCAAACTACAGTTATGCTTGGGTCTACACCATGATGAGGCTGGGGTCTGTATGGATAACGAGAAATATGTTGGAAACGTGAGACTTTCTGACGTTCAATAACCGACGATAACCATCAAACAAGTGGTGTGAACAAACATGAAAGATACAACAATTTCGAGATTATTATATTCTCGATAGACATCTTTAGTAACACTATTTCACACGTTAACATCGCCTAACAGGTTTTGAATTCCTCAAGTTAGCTTATAAGAAGTTTATATTGACTACTTTGGCTGCGGCTTGAATGTCTTTGCTTAAAGCTCGTTATATTATATTATAGCAAACAGACGATGACAGTGTCAAAAGCGGAGAAATCATGAATAAAAGCGAATCGACTTTCTGGCATTTCAAATTGGAACAAGCCTGATTTTGGCACAAAAGAAAACATAGGAGGAAGGAGCTCATAAAAGAAACGAAATGTTTTGTTCTAATTGAAAATGGAAAGCAGGAAAATGCGGAAAATAAACGCGGAAGTAGGAGTTTGAGCTTTGTCGAATCGTTTTCTATTGATGAGGGTGTTGGGTTGTGATTAGAGTGGGGGCGGTGATAGAAGTAGTAGTAGTAGTAGTAGTAGTAGTGCTAGTAATTTCTGTCGTTGTCTTACAAAAACTAGGAAAAAAGAAAACTAATTCAAAGTCGTTCAGTAGAAAGTATGTTGCAGCATACATCACACAGTTCTAAGTCGGCAAATTTCTTAGTTCTTATCAAAATTTCTCTTCCAATTTGAAAAGTTCACCTGCAAAAATAAATAAATAAATAAAAATAACAGACTTTTATACAGCTTAAATATCAACTTCTCAAAAGCATACTGGCAGCCATTGTCTTGCAAATTTCAGCCGACAAGATTCCTGTCAAAAGCGCGGGAGGAAGTTGAACAGATGTGGTGGAAGAAATAGCAGAAAAGAATTATATTTATTAAGGAAATACAAAGTGAACTTTTGTTAACTCTATTTCTGTCGCTTTTTTATTCAAATTCTTCAGTTCTATGACACCTCTTAACCAAGTCACTGCATTACAAGAGAATGTTTTTTATCGATGCACAACATGTAAAAGAATTAACAGACCTCGCACATTCTTGAGATAAGTTTAAACGATTCAAAAATATCCCGTTTAACGAACAGTCATGTAGTGCGTCCGATAAAAAACTTGGTTGAAAAAAAATTTGGCACTCAAAAATTTATTTCCTGTCATCGTCTTTTATGTTGTTTCTATATTTTTACTTGATTCTTTTTTATATTTTTATTTATATTTTTTACTACTTCCGTTCCATTCTCATTGATACAGCGAAATGCGCATTTCATATACTAAACGTAACAATTATTATACGACTTCGTATGTACTTTTCTTATTTTTTTACTTGTTTAATTCTTGCATTTTGTTTAATTATTTTCTTTTTTATATATTTACTTGTATAATTGTCTGTTGTTCTCTCCATTTTTTTTTCTTTTCTTGTTTACTATTTTTTTCTTGTTTTCTGCTTTTTTTCTTTCAGTGTTTATTTCATTTCATGTTCGTCCTTCCACTCAAGTATTTATCCTTTCTTTATTTTTCTTACTTGATTCATTTCTTATTCCTCTCTTTTTATATATTTTCTTCACTTCCTCTTCGTTTTATATTTGACATTTTTTTCTTAGCTCTGCTTTCTTCTTTCGTCTTCTTTTTTGCCATAATTTTTATCTTTCATTTTCTACCCTCGCTTCGTTCGTTCCTTTTCTTTCTTCCTGAAACGAAATCATAACATCGAATTCCCCCATATATGTTTTATACGCTCCTGTTAAAGGCTGAGACAGAAAACTTTCAAAGTAAATACATTCAACATTTCCAAAATAAACGAATTTTAACATGACTTTGCTTTTAGAAAATATGTTATGTCCCACGTGGCTGGCTGAAATTAAGACGGTCTGTCGGTGGAAGAAAACATTAAAGCAGTCAGTGTTGTATCTCAACTTTAAAGTTAACCAAAGGCAAACTTTCATTTGTCGCCGGGGAGTACTACAGGGTTTTTTTGTGGGGGTGTATTGGACGAGGTTACTGTAGGACACCAATTTATAACGGAAGGAATAACAACGTGATAAAGGCCGAGGTGTAAAATAAATTCCACATTTTCAAAAGAAACAAATTCAATACGTGGAGGATTTTTTATACATACACTTTTATATGAAGAATAATATAGATCACAAAAAAGAAAAAATTATATTTACTTGTATACACATAGCCTTAAAAAGTGAAGAAAAACATTTAGCCGTACTTAGCCGTTGTGTGTGTGTGTGCGTGTGTGTGTGAGGCGCCGCATGGTTATGTGAAATGAAGTAGTCGGCCTGCCTATCTAGTGACTTTCCGGAGTAGAAGAGTCCCATTGTTGTCGTTACTACATCTCGGAGCAAAAAGAGACAGCGTGTTTATTACAACTGCTTTTAGAGTCCTGAATAGAACGACACCAAGCGAACGTCTTGTCAGCCAAGGTAAGATAACCCCCACAATCATATTAAGTATTCATGCAATCACTTAATGATTTTTTAGCCAAAAATCCAAGATCGATCTATAGCACGATCGATTTATATACTGGTATATACGGAAATTGATATATTTTCAGTAAAGACGGCTTGTTCATTAACTAAGTTTTCCCGTGTTTTCTTATTTGTTATTTCCTTTACTCGTCCTACTTGATAGATGAATCGGTTGTCTATTTCTAACATCAATGTCCGAGGTTAGATAAAAGACAAGATTTCAAATATTCATTTTTAAAGCAAACAGGCTCTGTCCCTTCTCCATCAAGAGACATGCAATATACTTTTCCCCATTTCTCCTCCTTCTGTGTCGGTCTGTGATAAACTTAAAAAATATTATGAATAAATTGTCTTCTTACGCTGTGTTTGCTTTTCGTGTATGTTATTTCCTTAAAAACATAACAAATAAGTCATGTATAAAATTAAAATAAAACTGTGTCACATGAATACGTTTATAGAGTAAAAGCGTTTAACCAGGCTTCACTGAATATTTCTGTTAATCTCGAACGAGATTGTGAAAAGATAAAGGTTATTCAAAAACATTGATTAATCTCAGTTGATCAAACATATCTGAACACTTTTATTATTAATTGATGCAAAGTCTATCTTTTTTTTCTTTCTTTTTAAAAGTTCAAGGACTACTATTTAACGGGTTGAATATTTGGCTTAATCTAATCGTTCCTAACAAAACCTGTAATGAAACTTGTGCTGAACGGGCGCGCATCCAGATCATTTCATCCTAACGTGGGGGTTACCCAGGACACTACCGTTGAATCTACACTGTTTCCAATCTTCATCAATGATCTCCCCTAGTTCTCAACTAGATATTTATACAGATGACACAACCATTTACCCCTGTCTTATCAGCAAGTTCGACAGATCCGACAATGTAAACCTGGCAACTGTCCTCAAAAAGGACCTCTAATCTGTAGTTAACTGGAGCGTGAAATGGTTTGTCAATTTAAATACCCCCAAAACAAAACTGCTATCATTTAATTATCACAAAGAACTTTCTTTTTTTTTGCCTTCCATGCACATGGCTGATGCTAATGTCCAGGAGAGCAGCACTCTAAGACTTCTTGAACTCACGTTTTCCACTGACATGAAGTGAAGCGATTATATTGAATCAATTGCTGGATCTACTGCTAGGAAAATTGGTTCACCGTGTCGTATCCATCTTGTACATCTATAAATCTAACATTCGCTCGTGCATTAAATGCCATATCAGGTCTGGTTCTTCCAATTTAAATCTCGGGATTCATGACAAAATTCAAAGAAGGGTCTGTAATGTAATCGATTCTGACCTGGCATATTGACTTTCTCACCGACGTGACGTGTCTTCTCTCTGTCCTTTACAAATATTTTCATGGCAACTGATCTGATGAGCTTTTTCTCAGGTGTCTCAACTACATGAATTTAAATGTGCTACTAGATTGGCAACTAGGTCTCACCGTTTTACTGTTGAACTAGCCACTTCTATTCTGTTTAATTTAATCCCTTCCTATTTCTTGTTTCCCTGTCACCTACAATCTTAAAAAAATAAATTTAACGTCAATCACCATCTGTCTTCATGAACCCTGTTTCTTTATTGTCCTTTCCTCACTTCTCATCACTGAAGTTTTATTATTCTCTTTCAGTCCTTGTAATTCCATGTGTCCTAAAGGCACTATTGCCTTACTTGGGGTGAAATGGTTTTTACAAAATATTTACTGCTAAAAAATTATGGAGGTCAATGGACTTTTCAAAAAAATCTCTCTCTCTCTCTCTCTCTCTCTCACTCTCTCTCTCTCTCTCTCTCTCTCTCTCTCTCTCTCTCTCTCTCTGACCCAACTCATGTTGTCTTTGGAAGTCAAGTCATTCTACACTATTTTCAAAATTTTATCCAGCTCGCTAATCAATAAGAAACTTAAAAGAATACGTCTCATACTATAGTTATTTATTTGTTTCTTTGTTTTCTTTTTCTTTTTTGCGCGATTATTCCTGGAATTTCTACTATCAATCCTTGCATCTTGTCAAACTTCCCAAGATTGATTAAAAATCTGTTCCTCTGTCAACAAGCTCTTCTTGAAGTGACCCCGCGGAGGCATCACTTGGAACATCCGTCAGGTCTTTTCATTTTTTTTTTCCTAAAGCAGACAGACGCAGTGAAATACGCTGTTGAAGGAATGGCATTATCTCAGCTTGACGTGAACGTTGAAGTTTATGCAAAGCCGTCACGTGCGCAGATAGTTGAGCCATGATTTAATTACAACTCAAAGATTGCGCGTTTTTTGAAAGAGTGTTTTGAGCTTTTTCTAAAATACTCAATTACCAACTTAGTGTTTTCATCGAATTTCTGCGATAGCAACATCCAAATCATTACACCAAAAGCTTATCACCCACATATATAAAACGCAGTTTGTTTATGTTAAGGGGTCTCCCCTTTTCACACAAATGGACTCAACCGAAGTATACATATACTACCACCAGTGAATACCCGGGAGTACGTTAAGACAGTCGAGAAGTTAGTACGCTGAGTAGTATCAGAGTAGTATTAGAGGATGGTAACACAAGAGTCACCGTCACAGCACCTAGACTCAGTAAGGAGTCATAACGCGATACTTCAATACCAAGACTGTATATATATTATTGCTACTAATCCGCATTCCTGGATCTCCTAACCCGTATTACCAGTTTGTATTATTAAGTTAATACATTTATTTTCCTTATCTATTTCTGGTGTTTATTTATTGATATCGGATTTCATCCCGGAATCCACAATAAATTGACGACGAGTATATCGAACTCACACGTGAAGGAAAAAAAAATTCTCCCTCGTTGTCCACAACAAATTGGCGATGAGTATATCGAACTCACGCGGGAAAGAAAGAAAAAAATAAAAAATTCCCAGTCGTCGACAACAAATTGGCGACGAGGAATTCGAACTCACACCGGAAGGAAATCGAAACAAAAGTCTCCCTCTCGTCGACAACAAATTGGCGACGAAGGATATCGAACTCACACGGAAAGAAAAAAAAGAAAATTTCGAACTAATACAAAAAGAAAAAAAACTTGCCGTTTTTGCCAGTATCCACATAAACTTGGCGATTTACGAGGATTAAAACACGGAAAATCGAGTTTTTCTTAAGACTCTTATCATGGAGGATTTTAAAAGTATTTTAGTAGAACTTGTAAAACACCAAAACGAACAACAATTCCAATTCCAAGAAAGAATGGAAGAAAAGTGGCAAAAGCAATTACTGCAAACGCAGAAGGAAAATCAAGAAATACAAAGGCAAAATCAAGAAAGACAAATGCAACTCCAGGAACTAATATTAAAGGTAGCGGGTAACAAACAACAAAATATCGAAAAAGAGGCGACTTTTTCCCAAGACACAGTGTGGAATACGATAGAAACTTTCAAATACTCTCTAGAAGATGATAAAAATTTCGGGAATTATTTTAGACGCCACGAAGACATCTTTAACATCGATTGTCAAAACTGGACAGAAGCAAAGAAGCTACGTCTATTGCTTAGAAAATTAAGAACTGAAGAATACACAAAATTTGTGGATTACATTTTGCCAAAAAAGACGAACGAATTAACGTTTGACGAAGCAGTTACATGTCCTACAGAGCTGTTCAGTCCAAAAACGTCACTCTTTCACAAGAGGTGGACATTTCTTAACCTGGTAAAGGGCGAAAATGAGGACTATTCCACATTTGCGACGACTTCAAGTTGGCAGAATTAACACCGGAAGAATCTGCAATGTTATTAGTTCTGACCTGGTATCTCGCCTCGGTACATTTCCTACTGACATTACGTAGCTTCCCTGTGTCTTTTCTATAAATACGTTCATGGTAATTGTTTGGATGAATCTTCGCTACGGTACCTAGACTTTATGAATTTTAGTGTGAGTGTGTGTGAGTGTGAGTGTGTGTGAATGTGAGTGTATGTGTGTGTGTGTCTGTCTGTGAATAATACTTTCCACAAAGTGCAAAATTATTACACTCTGATCCTATGCAGTGCTCAGAGAAAAGAGAAGTTTCGATTCGTATGAAATCATTCATTTTTATGGGTACTATGGCTTGAACAATGAACAGTGTCACAGTTCTTAAATTTTCTTCATTTTTTTCTCAGTAACTTCGGTCACGTTAAAGCAAATAGATATGTAAACGTAACAAATGAATCCCGCCTTGATTCGAACGTTCGACCTGGAGGTAAGCAATCAAACGGGGGTACCCACTACACTACAGCACGGTAAAACCAATTTGCAAATATTAAATTCAGTAGCGCGAACAAATCCTACAGTGAGCCTATGCATCGATCCGAACAGTGAAATTCTAATCAAAGATAGTGTACACAGATACTATACTGATCCTAGATTGGGAAGAAACAATTTGACTATCGGCTGAGCTCACAGATAAAACTGAGTTGAGGCAGAAGTGTTGCTCTCCAGAATCTATCTTAGATATCTATAAGTCTACCATTCGACCATGCTTGGAATATTGCTGCCACATACGGCCCGGTGCTCCTGCTATATATTTAAAGATTCTTGATAAAATCCAACAAAGAATAAGCAATACTATTGGTCCTGGCCTTCAGTCACTTTACCACTGCTGAAATGTAACTTCCCCGTGCCTTTTCTATAAATATTTTAATGGTAATTGTTCAAATGAACTCTTCGCTATGGTATCTAGACTTTATGAATTTAAGCGCAGTATTAGATTGGCGGCAATATCTCATCAATTAACAGTTGAATTGGGGAAATGTAACCGTAACTTCTATGCTAATAGATTCTATTCTCGCACTTCTTGTTTGTGGAACTCTCTTCCGGCTTCAAGCTTTCCAGCCAACTTTGATCTGCCAAAATTTTAATGCAATGTCAATCGTTATCTACTGTCTTCTTGATTCTTCTTCTGTTGTTCTCCTTCTTTACAAGTGCTTCACTTTTTTTTCTTATTCTTTCACGCTCGGTAACGTCTTTTGTCTTAGTAGATTTAATGCCTTGCATGGCGTGAAATGATTAAAAAAAATAACCCCGTCATTTTAGGGACATTATTTTAGTTATAAAATAAAAAGTTAAGTCAAATTTTACGTGAATTTTGATTTTGATATACTGAGATAAAGTTAGAGTCAAAAATATTAAAATATATCTGTCATGATTCCACCAGAAAAATATCGTGTAACTGTGGCCAACGTCCCCCTGCAAGTTCGTGAACGTAAATCAGCAGGTGCATGGTGCATGACATCTTCACGACCATTTATCTTTAAAAGTTAAGAGTATCTTTCATTTCCCCAAGTGAATAATCGCACAACAACTAACAGGAAGGATGCACCAACGGATTTTATATTTCCATTGCAGAAACGAAATAACAATATATAATTTGTGTCATTAGACTGGAAGAAAAGTATTAACATTCACGATTTAACCTCCCTTTTGCAAATATCGTTACTGACTTTACCGCCATTTCAGCTGAAGAGTAGATATATCCACTCGCTTCATTGGAGGCTGGTCAAACACTACATTTCAAAAACGCGCCAAGTTACCACATCTTGCTCGACTCAAGTAGAATATACAGGGTGATGTAACAAAAAAGATAAGCTGTAATATAATATATTTATTTCGCAGAGTCTATAAATAAATCCATACAGAAAAAACGCAACATGTTTTAATCTTCAAACAATGCAACGTTAACCACTACCCCCACAATCTGGAACCAACGCTTTTTAAATAAATTTCAATTATTATAATTGTTTCCCTTATAGAATAGCGACAAGACAGAATCAACTGTCTTTAGTTTAGAAGTATAGAACATAAACAAAAATCTACAGGATTATATAAGGTTTTAATATAAGGTTTTTATATGAGGTTTTTATATAAGGTTTTAATATAAGGTTTTTATATGAGGTTTTTATATGAGGTTTTAATATAGTGTTTTCATATGAGGTTTTTATATGAGGTTTTAATATAAAGTTTTTATATGAGGTTTTTATATGAGGTTTTTATATAAGGTTTAATATGAGGTTTTAATTTAAGGTTTTATATAAGGATTTAAGATAATGTTTAATATAAGGATTTAATTTAAGGTTTTAATATAAGTTTTTAATATAAGGTCTTAATATAAGTTTTAATATAAGGTTTTAATATAAACTTTTTCTATAAGGTTTCAAGGTTTTTATATAAGGTTTTTATATGAGGTTTTTATATAAGGTTTAATATGAGGTTTTAATTTAAGGTTTTATATAAGGATTTAAGATAATGTTTAACTAAAGGATTTAATTTAAGGTTTTAATATAAGTTTTTAATATAAGGTCTTAATATAAGTTTTAATATAAGTTTTTAATATAAACTTTCTATAACGTTTCAAGGTTTTAATATAAGGTTTTTATATGAGGTTTTTATATAAGGTTTAATATGAGGTTTTAATTTAAGGTTTTATATAAGGATTTAAGATAATGTTTAACATAAGGATTTAATTTAAGGTTTTAATATAAGTTTTTAATATAAGGTCTTAATATAAGTTTTAATATAAGGTTTTAATATAAACTTTTTCTATAAGGTTTCAAGGTTTTAATATAAGGTTTAATATAATGTTTTATGTAAGGCTTTAATATAAGCTTTTAATATATGTTTTAAATATGGGTTTAATATGAGGTTTTAATATAAGGTTTAATATAAGGTTTTATATAAGGTTTTAATATATGTTTTTTATATGAGGTTTTAATATTAGGTTTTAATATAAGGTTTAATATAAGGTCTTAATATAAGGTTTAATATAAGGTTTTAATATAAGGTTATAATGCAAGGTTTTTATATAGGTTTTATTATAAGGTTTAATATAAGGTTTTTGATATTATACAAAGTGTAGTAGAAATATCTCTCACATATACCGCCAAGAGGTAATTCCTACATATACCTGCAAGAAATACTTCTCACATAATGTTAAGACATTAACTACAGCGTGCGACAGAAATATTTCCCACATTTTAAACTGTCACCTATCTTGTGTTTGTGAATTTCGACAATGGTTTCTTCTACCTAATGTCTTACCATTATGCGAAAGGTATTTCTCTCACACCCTGTATATGTACACTGCAATTACAAAGATTACTTGCAAAATATACCGTCATTTTTTGACAACAATGGTAAAATAATAAACCAATAACACATTATAGTGATTTACTAAGCGTAACGTAGATGCGGCACAAGGACGAAAGTATGGAGCACCTAGTGAGGATCGAACTCACTATTCACTCGTAATTGATCTAGCAAGCCAAGCTGGCTAACCATTACACCACTCTGAAGTACCCCATCTTCCCCAGAGCATGTTTACAGTATCTTATGTTCCCAAGCTGTCCCTCATTCAAGTATTGACCACGCTCAACACAACTTAACTTCGGTGATCGAACCGGTGTTTGCAGTGGGATTTAACCATAAGCAGTGATTTATTAAGCGTAGCTTAGATGTGTCACAAGGCCGAAAGTAGGAAGCACCCATTGAGGATCGAACTCACTAGTCAGTAGTAATTGATCTAGAGAAACAATGTTGCTAACCATTGCACCACGTCAAAGTGCCTAATCAATAATAAATTATGAATTAAAACAATGCTAAATATAATGTTAGAATTGACTATATCTTACTACAAATTAATTATTTTTTTAATCATTTCACCCCCAATCAATGCGGGAATGCCACTAGTAGGTAGGAGGTTATAGAGAGTATAGGAGAGAGAAAACACTGGGTATGGAAGGAACCAAGGAAAAGATAAAAGCTGAACGGAGTTCAAGAAGAGAGAAGATGGAGATTGACGTTGCATTTAAATTTTTGAAGATTGTAGTTATCAGAATTGAAGCAAGGAAACGGAAGGGAGTTCTACAGACGGGGAGTGCGAGAAAAGAAACTGTTGGAGTAGGAGTTGTGGTTATATTTATCTAACTCATCAGTAAAAGGGTGGGATCTAGATCCCAATCTAGTAGCACGCTTAACACACGCACATAGTCCGTGTACCAAGGGAAAAGCTCACCAGAGCATTAACCATGAACATATTTGTAGAAAAGACAGAGGGAAGCCACGTCACGTCGGTAGGAAAGTGACTGGATACGTGATGTCAAGTCAGGATCGATTACATTGCGGGTCCTTCTTTAGATTTTGTCAAGAACCTTGAGATGTGTAGCAGGAGAACTAGATCAGATATGCCAACTGTATTCAATGCACGGACGAATGGTAGATTTGTAAATATGCAAGATGGACTGACGAGAAAATCCTTCTAGCACGACACAGTGACCCAACTTTCCTTGCAGTAGATGCAGCTATCGATCCCATGTGGGCGTTCCCCTTCAAGTCAGTTGAGAATGTGAGACCAAGAAGGTGAAGTGTGTTGCTCTCCATGAGTCTAGCGTCAGTCATGCTGATGGTGAACATGAAAGTTTTTCTATGGTGGTTAACAGAGAGCAGTTTCGTTAAATTTAAACATTAAATTTTACGAGCTATTCCCTGCCCTAGTTAACCACTGATTGGGGGTCCTTTTCAAGAGCGGTGGCCAGGCTGACTTTGTCAACTCTGGCGGATTTTCTATTGAGACACGAGTAAATGGTTGTGTCATCTGCATAATGTCTACTTGCGTACTGATGAATTACTTCGATATACATTTATGGAAAACTTATAATTAACTGCTGCCATTTTTTGTTTTAGTTTCTTTAAATTTTCACACAAAATTTCCCCACCGGCTATTCTAAAGGACATCAATCAATCAAGTGTTTTGAAATATCATCTAGGTGTCGAGCTTTCTGAGAATAATGTTCCAGACAGCCATCTTCTTGAAAATATACCGTTTTATTTGTAAAGGATTTTTTCTTCGATAACTTCAGAATACTTTTTACTATTATATTCTTGATATAAAAATTTAAATTTGGGAAAAAATAGTAAAATTGTGACATTGTTATTTGTTTTACAAATTTACTGATCTTTTTTGCGTTAGTCTGTATATTTAAATGTACATACATACATTCATATACTTGGTCACTTCGATGTGATGCATTGGTTAGCAAGCTTGTCCCGTTATATCAATTACGACTGAATAGTGAATTCGATCCTCACAGAGTGCCCTATACTTTCGGCCTTGTGCCACATCTAAGCTATGCTTAGAAAATAACCATTCATATATTCGCATACTTGGGCAATTCGATGTGGTGCATTTGGTCAACAAGTTCGTCCCACTAGATCAATTACAACTGAATAGTAAGTTCGATCCTCACTAGATTCTCTATTCTTTCGGCATTGTTCCACATCTAAGCTACGGGTTAATCCCAAGACTTCTGATAGTATTTGGCATGAAACAAAGACAAAATTTCAAATACTAACATTTACAGCAGGTGTATCTATTGCGCCGCCCACATCCGATAAATTACAGTTGTGTAGTTGTCCAGAAAAGCAAGATTTTTTTTTATTTTATAAGATTAATTGAATAATATTTTTTCTAACTCATAATATTAAGAGATTAAGATTCATATTAAAATCCTTGATATTAACAAAATTTTGCCAAGTTCGACACAAGGTAACAAAGGAAAAACACTGAGTAAGAATTGTGCTCGCAACCTTACCAATGATCTACAAAACAAGTTTGCTTATTATGACTTCTCGGTGTGACGACCCGAACTAATTAGATAGTTTTCTGAATCAACTATGATTATAAAGTCATCACACACACACTTATAAATATATATATATATATATATATATATATATATATATATATATATATATATATATATATATATATATATATATATATATATATATATGATAAAATATAGTTTTAAAATATCATATAGTTATCGGTTAAAGTGCTCAATATCAGGGATATGTAAATATAAAAGTGGACATTGAAGTCAACCCCCAGCGGTGACAGTCTGTTTCATGCTAAACGTATCTGTCTCCTCTGGGTGTTGACTTCAATGTCCACTATTTTATATATATATATATATATATATATATATATATATATATATAGGAGGCTTCGCCCATGCGCTATCACTTCCCAAAGTAAGATAGATTCACTACATGAAATATTAAATCTTTAAAACAAAAATTTTAAAAGCACATTTCATTCATAAATTGCCTTGTCAAGGAAAGTTTTACAAATAGATGGCAACTTGTTGAAGGCCAAGTAAAATGCAAATTTCAAACACTTTTCTGCACTATATAAGACGATATTCCTAAACAGAACTATTTTTTATATGTGTTGTGGATTCCGAGATGAAATCCGATATCAATAAATTACAAACGCCAGGAATAGATAAGGAAAATAAATGTATTAACGTAATAATACAAACTGGTAATACGGGTTAGTAGATCCAGCAATAATATATATACAGTCTTGGTGTTGAAATATCGCGGTATGACTCCTTACTGAGTCTAGGTGCAGTGACGGTGACTCTTGTGTTACCATCCTCTAATACTACTCTGATACTACTCTGATACAGACTTCTCGATTGTCTTAACGTACTCCCGGGTATTCACTGGTGGTAGTATATGTATACCTCGGTTGAGTCCATTTGTGTGAAAAGCGGAGTCCCCTTAACAATATGAATAAACGAACAGAAGTGAGGGCAGTTAATTAATGAAATAAACCCTTTAAAAATCAATATGCAAATTAATTAAACCTGAAGTGTGATATTGCTTAGAAGTAGATCATATATAATACAGATATTGAGCTCTTAGCATGTAAACTGCTCTCTCGAGTAGTTTGTAACACATTGGTACTTACTTGTGCTGGTAGTATCACGGCTATGACTAGCTTGGCCATCTATGACTACCTTAGACCAGCGGCCCGAGTAAAGACACTCCAAATATATATATATATATATATTCAAAATAAAATCACACATTCAGGGATTGAGGTTTACTCAGAGAGTATAATTTCTACCAAGAGACCTCTAACCAGCAACAATATTACTCGGAAGAGTAAGTCCTACTTGTTTGTTTATTCATCGTATCGTTGAAAAAGGACACAGGCGTGTCCGAAAATTCCTACTTTAAAATCTTTCTCTTTGTGCTTCAATTTTGTCAAAAGCTTAATATATAATAAATATCATCAATTATACGTGTGTGTGTGTGTGTGTGTGTGTGTGTGTGTGTGTGTGTGTGTGTGTGTGAATGAATGTTGTATTTTATTGGGTACACATATTAAAAAGAGTAATTGAGCTTTGCTTTGCCGTGATGACCTCCTGTGTTTACTTGGTGAGGCATATTTGGCTTGAAAATGGTCTCCCAGCTAAGAAAGGGAATAAAATTCAGATTCTTACCTCTTCTATGACTATCGATTGAGAGGTTGAAAGTCTTTAACAAGACTTCTTTTAAAAATCCATTGATTTCTTAAAATAAATCAATAAATATGAAGTGGTACCCAAAGAGCTTCCGAAACGAATTCTCGAACTCTTGGAAAAGCCACTGGGAACTACTTCGAACGAGATGAAGGAAACTTGATGTTAAGATAATTATTTTTTATGGTCACCTCGTATACTATAAATCATTATATTTTGTCCAAAATCTATCAAAAATGCTATACTTCTCAGAGGTAAATCATACCTATTGTCTGTTATTTATTATTTCCTCTTAGATTGGTACACTCCTTTGTGGTTTTTATATGATGTCAACTAATTAAATTGCCTGAGGTAATGAAAAAGTATTGATTTTAAAAGCTAAATGTAGATAATACTAATGCCTCAAGAGTAAAATAATTTTACAGGCAAAAGACAGTCCTGGCGCATTTATATGACATAACGAGATAATAGTAATATATTTTCATAATTTGTTAATTTTTTTCTTTTCAACCAGTCTATTTTCTAACCTTGTTAAATTAGATTTATGTTGGTCTTGTGATTGCAGTTCGATTTGTGAACGGTCTGAAGAATGCCAGGTGTTTTGCTCGTTTTTTTGTTTGTTTGTTTATTTTATTTTTTTTTTTTTTAATGACTTTGTAAGTAACGCTTTCACAGTTTTGTTGATTTCAGTTCGTTTTTATTTAAAAAAAAAAAAAAAAAAAAAAAAAGTAATTCAGTGAGGGAAAAGAAATGTCGTCCTCCACAATTAACTCGTTCTGATGAGGATGAAGGAAAAAAACAACCTAGTGAATGGAACCCCCAATATAACACCATGGCGACATTCCACAGCACGCCTACTTTGTTTCTAATTTTCATCAAGGACCTTCCTGATGTCATCATTTCTCAGCTCGGCAAATGGGTTGAAGATGCAACTATTTAATGGCAAGTCTGATCTATTCGATAAAGTCAGATTGACAGCTGATATAAAAAAAAAAGATGACCTACATAAGAGACCATTATGCCATTGAAACAATCCATCACAGTTTTTAACTGTCGAAATTAAGTGATAAATCAACATCACTATAATTATAAATGTATATTAATATATACATTTTATTCAAGCTATATAAGTACCATTATATGCATGTGAGTGAAGGAAAGTCTCTGACTAGAGGTATAATTTTTTAAAAGGTTTTAACTGGTACAGAAATTAAGAAGGAAAGAGAAAATGTGTTCGTACAACTGGAAAGTTTAAGAAAGAAAGAAAGAAAGAAAGAAAGAAAATTCTTGACGCCATTCCTGTGAGGCTATAAAAGTCAAGGGTTAATTGAAAAGACAATGATGCTGTTACAAACTTTGAAAGTTCCAAGTAGTCCATTTAGCATATATATATATATATATATATATATATATATATATTGAATCAATTGCTGCATCTACCGCAAGGAAAGTTGGTTCACTGGGTCGCGCAAGAAGGTTTTTCTTGTCTGAGTCCATCCTTCGCATCTACAAATCTACCATTTGCCCATGCATGGAATACTGTTGCCATATATGGTCTGGTGTCCCCGCTGTTCATCTCTAGTTTCTCGACAAAATTCAAAGACGAATATGCAATGTGATCGGTCCTGATTTGGGGTTTCGATTCCAGTCACTTTCTCACGGAAGTAATGTGGCTTCCCTCTGTCTTTTCTATAAATATTTCCATGGCTTCTGCTCTGACGAGTTATTTTCACTGTTGCCCCGATTGCATGAATTTAAGCGTGCTACTAGGTTAGCATATCGGTCCCACTCTTTTACTGTCAAAATAGTTAAATGTAACCGCCTCTTCTACTCCAACAGCTTGCACTTCCCAATAGCGGAACTCCCTTCCTCTTAAGTGCTTCCCTGATAACTATAATCTCAAAAAAATGAAGTATAATGTCAATCGACATCTTCTCTTGCCTTGATCCCCGTTCTTATTTTTATCCTCCTCCGTCATTTTTTTTATCCTTTCCTCATCCCCCTATACCTAACCTTTTCCTTTTCTAGCTGTAGCCCCTTGCGTACTAGTATCACTCTCGCCTTTCTTGAGGTGGATTGCTTATATATATATATATATATATATATATATATATATATATATATATATATATATATATATATATATATATATATACAAAGTTTATTTATATATTTAAATCTGTCTGTAACTTTTTATTTATTAAAGTTATCTATTTTACCTGAGCAAAACAAGATGGCAGTGTCTTAGTTATGGGAAATGGAAAATTATTCCAAGATCTTCACGAAATTAAGAATTGAAAAAGCTGACTCTGCAGAAGAATAAATTATTATAAAAAATATATATATATAATGAATATTGTAAACCAAAATAGTTTCTGCTCAGGTTTGCTACAAATTCTATGTTTGATTTTGGAATCAATGATGTTACACTGAGATTACAACAGATCGAAATGTAATATTAGAAAAACAATGCAATGTGAGAATAAAGATTAGAATATCTAAATTTAAATTTTGCTATACAGGTAGCTGTTGTTTTTTTAAGGAAATTCAGTTATTTAATCTTAGGAAATAATTCAAACTGTGAAAACAAAATCGTGATATGAAATATGGTTTGGTTTGGTTTGGTTTTGTTTTACGGCATATGATCTTCAATGGGTCATTTATGCCGACAACTTTTTTTCCCCGGTAATATTTTTGTTTTGTCAAAAATCTATTTCTGTTAATATTTTTTTCCTCAAAAACGTATAGCTGGTAATATTATTTTTTCAAAAACGTACAGTTGGCAACATTATTTTCTCAAAAACATATTATCAGAAGCCTTACTGTTGGACGTAGTTTATCGTCTTACCCAGGACGCGGATGTAGTTTGTCGTCATACCCAGGACACGGATGTAGTTTATCGTCATACCCATGAAATATGGAATTGTCTATTAAAATTTGCTGAAAAGCAAGAGCTATTTCTCGATCCCAAAAATTAATATCTTCGTGTTTTAGTGACCTTTGGACAAGCAGTCTATCAACTGATGTGGAGACCATCATGTGCTATTATTTAAGAAAGAGATAAATGACAGTAAGTTGCTTTTGATAGGATTTTATTTGACGGGGGTCAACGCCGGTAGAGAATTGAATTTGATAGGTCGTCTCATAACAATGGTTTATAAAGATATATACTTTGTTTTGAGTCAATAAATGCCAGTTTTCATTTTTCTCCTTCCCAGCCTCATCCTCTTAAGCTTATTAATAGGATATATATACATACATATACATACATACATATATGTGTGTGTGTGTGTGCGTGCGCGCGCGCGTGCGTGTGCGTGTGTATGTGTGTGTGTGCGCGCGCGCGTGTGCGTGTGTGTGTGTGTGTTAGGATAAAGAAAAATAGGAAACGTTTATAAATCTAATATGTTTCACTTTTATTAAAACCTGGAGCGAGAATTAGATATGAAGAATAAGAAAGAAAGAAAAAATTCTAGTATTTTTAATTTTAAAAATGCCTACTAGACACGCACGCGCGCTCTCTCTCACACACACACACACACACACACACACACACACACACAAACGAATATACATTCTCATCCGAATTCGCATAGACAAATTTGAATTATTATACACTTACTCACATAAATTATACACACGAATGCTGCTTAATAAAACAAATGCACGCGAAGACTGCTTAACCAATGAAAAACAAACAACACAAAAATGAAAAATACCAGAATTTTTTTCTGTTACTTTGTTTTTCTCCATATCTTATTTTCTGATGAATCTTTAATAAAAGCGAAACATGTTAGATTTATAAATGTTTCCTATTTGTTCCTTATCCTAATATTCTGTCGGATTCCAGTTCATATTTGATTTATATTTGATCCCAATTCATTAACACACACACATACACGCACATACATGTATACACACACGCGCGCGCGCGCGCACACACACACACACATATATATATATATGTTGCATAGCCCCCTCGTTCTGAAAAGGCCTTGGTTGATAGGGCCGTCTTCTCCTGACCGGGTGTCGAAATGTTTTTGGAGTCCGGAAATGAAAGAGAACTTCAACAAAAGGGATTTTAAACTTATCTATTTATCTAGCCAGTGGGGTCGCTGTATCACCCCACCCCCTGGAGAACAATGCCTCCAGACACGAAATAACCACGTCTACATTCTTCCACGTGTAAAAACGTAACTCACTTTCTATCTCTCTAACATTCCCACGCTAGTTTTAACCAATCAAAAACGACTTCCTCTGTTTTGTCTACCATCTGACCTTAAAGGTCAGCCTCAAAAGGTCTAGGCCAAAATACACTGCCACTAAAAAATAATATTCTGAAACTATTATTTAACATTCCTTATCTAACCATCAAAAAAAAATCATTATGAATTTTATTTCAACTATTTTTTTAGGCATTCTCCTTACAGTATTTTTAATTGGGTCTCGTTCACTTGACCATTTCAGCATGCACATATACAATCCCTGAAAAAGAATAAACAAAACTTTGACCATTTTTTTTATTACGCTTCACGGATATTTTTTCTCTTCAACAAAAACAATACCAGATAATCCTTTGTCCATTCTTGATTACTAGCTTCCGTGACCCAAGGTCAACCCATCAAACGACAGTCTGGAATCAAATCACTCCAACAGTGAACTTTGATCTCTCCTATATTACTCCACCCAGGTCGGCAGGTACCACCTCTGTAATCCAATATTTCTGGGGAGAACAAAATTCATTGTTTCTTCACTTGAGACTACACAAAATGTACATATAATTCATTGAAAAACAAATACTGGTCTAAAGAAGATACACAACACAAGCCAAACAATTCCGTAACCATGTCCTTGCTACTTAATTTTTACACGTTAAATACACTATAATCTACACTCCTTTCCCACTCACAGTAACACGGCAAATATGGTTCATTATCACCCTATTTATACAATCAACTAATTATTTTTCTTGCATATTACCAAATTCATTTGAACAGATCTTCACAATTTTTTACCACTATTAATTTCCTATAGTTCCTTTTATTGCTCGCTCATCTGCCTCTGTGCGTCAAAACTCAACACGCACCATCTCCATTTCCTCCTGCCCTTGGCTCCCCACCCCACCCCACGAGGGAAAAACACACCTGCTCAGCGCCCCTTAACTAATCCATTCCTAGCTCTACCGTGGTTACTAGAGTTACTTCATCCCTTAGTTGCTATCGCAACTTGCTTGGCATTCCACAAGCCACTTGACCAATTCCGCTAGGTCATCGGATGTCCCAAAACTTGGCTCCGGGTGTATCTTAGGGTATATTTATTCGATATAAATAATTCATGGCGCACAAGCCCCTATTCTACTTCCCATGAAAGCATCGGGTGCCTAACTACATAGTTAGGTGTGGCCATTTCCACGCCAGGACACAGTCTCAAACATATTCGGAAATCGAAACAACGCAAGCCGAATCTACTTATTCCCACAACAATTAGCTACTTACATTTTCCATAAAAATTAGTTCTCAAAATTCACCAATTAATAACTTAATTAAGCAACCAATGAAGGTAAAAGAGCACACACGGCTCTTAAAATAATAATAATAAATCCACCCACTGTTACAAAAATGAAAAAAAAACAATTATATGTCAGTTAATTACAATTCACAAAATAATTCTAAACTTGACAGACACAAAAAAAATTCAAATGATTAGTGTACACAAAAATCACTGTGGGAATACCCCATAAAAATGCCGTCATTCTTTCTTTTCCAAAACAATTTTCCATTGCGTTCATGCACGCAAATTCAGGCTTCCACGTAGCCAATCATCGAAACTGGTCAAATTTACTTCAAGAAATTTTTTTTTCTTAACAGTGAAACTTTCGCGGTCAGATTTTTTTCAACAAAATAAAAATTACAACTGCGGCATATACAACATGAAATCATGAAAACATGCCCTTAGACAAGACACTTAAAGCGTACCAATAAAAAAAAATCAACAATAAATTTTTTTCACACTGCTTCAAACTTTTGTCAAAACCAAACCAAACAAAACATCAAAAAATCTGTCTGTTGTTCAAACTGTGTCCTTTCTTCTTTCTTTCTTTTTTCTTTTTTTCTCTTTCGTCTTTTTTTAATAATCCCTCTTTTTCATTTTCATTACTTCCTATTTTGGTTTGTTGAAGATGTAGGCGTGTGTGTGGCAGTAGAACAAAGTAATATCATCGTACTTACAGACTGTTCAATATGTCTAATTTTTCGTTTTTTTTTTTTTCATATTCCCTTTTATTTAGAGTACTCGTTCGAAAATATTCTCCGAATTATTCCATGTTGTGTTGCAACCCTCATTTTGCGTCCCGTCCCCAAATGCTGGGAGGTCCTAGTCAAATAAGCAAAATATTCCGTTTGCCATCTTGTTCTTGGGTGGTCTTGGTTGACGAGGTCGATAAAGTTGTATCGTCTTTTTCTCCCGGCCGGGGGTCGAAATATTTTTGGAGTCCAAAGATGAACGAGAACTTCAACAAAAGGGATTTAAACTTATCTGTCGTCGACGTGTACACTTTTAACTAGCCAGTGGGGTCGCTCTATCACCCCCACTGGGGAGCAATTTCCCCGAGACACGAAATAGACACGTCTACTTCTTCCACGTGTAAACACTTAAGTCCCTGAAATCATTTTCTATCTCTCTAACATTCCCACGCTAGTCAATCAAAAACAACTTCCCCTGTATTGTCTATCATCTGACCTTAAAGGTCAGCCTCAGAATATATATATATATATATATATATATATATATATATATATATATATATATATATATATTAGCTCCCGAAAAATAATTAATTCGGTCGAGCACTGTGGGGAGAAAGCGCTAATTTATAAACAGTGACTATTACTGCTAATAATACAAGACTTTCCAGCCGGATTGAGTTCTCTAGGTCACTGGCGTGCTTATGAAAAAATAAATACGGAAAAATTCGCCTTCGATAGCCTAGGAGTTAGAATCTCCGACTTATGCCAAATCGGTCGGGTTTCGGTCCCGGCTTGACGCCATCAGATGTCTAACCACACATGAGTTGTGATACAGCGAAACGGTCTGTCTGTGGATGACTATATATATATATATATAGAGAGAGAGAGAGAGAGAGAGAGAGAGAGAGAGACAAAGAAAGAAAGAAAGATGTCAGTGCTTGTCTGAAATATAGGTAATTTTGGATTTTTTGCTGTATAATATATATATATATTATATATATCAAATATACATATATATATATATATATATATATATATATATATATATATATATATATATATATATATATATATAAAATATGTGGTGCAATTTATATTGCAATGAATCATCCATACAAAAAGTAAATTCGTAAAGTTAATTATATAAAATGCCGAAATCCATTCGCTAACAAAATTTTAAATTTAAAAACAAAATAATTTCCATGCCTGAGGATGATTGAATGTACAGTCGAAAGTACTTGCTTATTTAAGGTAGACTTAATACAGTTTATATTTTTTTTTAAATAAGGATCATAACATTCATCGAGTGATTGGTAGGTTAATGCATCTTTAAAATTTTGTTAGCGAAGGAATTTCGCCATTTTATAACATTAACTTTCCTAATTTAATTTTTGTATGAATGATTCATTGTAATATATATATATATATATATATATATATATATATATATATATATATATATATATCGTATCTATAAGCTTAATGGGTCGATGCTGGTAAAGAGGAAAGTGAAAAACTAATATTTATGCTGCCAGAATAAGACACATATCAATGGACTTAGTTAAATAAATATGGATGATCAGATATCAAGATAAATAAATACGTACAAAGACAGAGATATTATGATAAATATGAAAATAAAACTGACAGGTAAACCTGTCGAGAATAAAATATTTATATAAGAATGCACAGAACACAGCCATGCATGGTCGCTTGTTTGATACTTGCGAGTAATGCATCCCGTTTTATTGTCTTGTTCCACGATGTCAGTGGCAGATTTTGATAGCGTCTCCGAGTCCTTGCGGGTGAAAAATTATTTTCCGCTCTCCAACCGCTCTCACAGACAGAATGTGATAAACCTCTCACTGATCTGTATTTACATAAGTCGGACTATTGTCCTCATCTTTGTCACAACGTTTCGGCCGTTGTACGCTCCGGCCTTCTTCAGGTGGTTGGAATTTCGAACTGAACCCATTATTTCGATCACTGGGGTAGACTGTTCTAGTTCCACGAGCCATGTTTGATGGATGTCAGTTATCAGCTATCTCCTGCTAATTTTCCCTCTGAAAGTTCTCCACTGCCTTAACCGGGTATTGAACTCACACTCTTTGGGTCTGTCACTGGATCTAACCAACGCCTTTATCCACTGTGCCATGTGTACTTGAGGCTCGTGGAACTAGAACAGTCTACCCCAGTGATCGAAATAAAGGGTTCAGTTCGAAATTCTAACCACCTGAAGAAGGCCGGAGCGTACAACGGCCGAAACGTTGTGACAAATATGGCGACAAAGATGAGGACAATAGTCCGACTAATGTAAATACTGTACATAATACCTCATCTCAGAAATATAGACAGACTCTCACTGGTCTATTGCTACTTCAATGGAAAGTGCTCGTACGAACTACATTGCTTGTTTCCGCTATTTCTAACATTCATGGCTAGGACCCACCATGCCACACACATTGTAGCAAACCACCTACATTCCTTCCGTACTTCATTAGTGAAAAGTAAGTTCCACTCGAACAGCTTCTTCTCGTGAACCACTGCTCTGTAAACCGATTTCCAAGGGGATGTTTCCCCGATCACTACAATCTTAATCTAGTGTTAACCGCTTTCTTACCATCTTATCCGTATAAACTGCCTCTTAAAGTAAACCTTTACCTCCAGTGGCCCCCAGGCCTTGTACGGGGTGAACCTTACTGCAAAAAAGATACACGCGCCTCTATCATCTCTATCAAAGTCATCATCAAATAACGCTAAGGTCATCGTATTGTCGGTTAAAAACAGACAATATTATTAATATAAGCTCTCAGACAATGTCGAGCATTGTTACTTCCCCACCAGAGTGTAAGAATGCTAAATCTATCAAAATACAGTCATTTACCTGCTCTTTGGAGTTTCCTGATATATTTCTTCTTTTCAAATACTTTTTCAAATTATAATACAGTATAGCGAATGGTTCGTACCAGGCACGTGCCGTCAGTAATTACTCAGGGGTAGGCAGCTTGTGACCGTTATGTAGCAAACCTACAAAAAATATTTTGCATTTTTTGAGATGTCAATGAACACTCGTCGCCACTTCAGTTATGCCTACGGATACTCGTTATCCCTTTCGTAATGTTCGTTGTAGTAGGGACTTTGTAATCGCAGATAAAAATATAGTAACGCCGTTGAACAATACTGGTGTCAGACGCCTTCGCCTAATTCTCGCACTAATATTACTTGCTCGATAATACTCGCTCGAATAGTAACCACCATATAGTGATCTGGATAAAGAAATATTATAGTGAACAGTGAATAGCGGTCCGTATAGTAATAGAGGATAGACTAGAAATTGCGATCAATTAGACACACGCTACCTCCCATATATGCCTTTACTCTATGGTCGCTTCGTTTACTTAATTCAATAATGGAATCGCCTGTGTTTGCTCACTGGCGATCTATGTTCAAACTCAATTGTCGGCAGCGACACTTTATTCTTATATAACATATTTTAAACATAATAATAAGTGTAACCTTAATAATTTTTTTTTTAATTAAGTGCATATTATTCCACAGAAAGGAAATGTAGCTGCTGATCTATTTTATTCAGAGTAAGCACTGACTACTTTGCCCACCTAGACGGTAAGTCCTTAGTTCATACACACATGCATGCATACATATGAATTGGGATCAAATATAGATAATAAGAAAACAAGATAAAAAGATAAAAAGAAAAAGACCTAAAGGTAAACACCTATATATATAATGACAAAATATGAACAATGAAATGTCTATCCACAACTTCGAGCACAATACTCAACACCTTATCCGAAAATTTGAATAATATAATGACAGGGAGACGATGACACTGCGCGTGCGCATGGGATGACGTGTAGCTAGTGGAACGACGTCATGTAGCGCGCTTCCTGTGGCCAGTGGGAGTCAAACCTGCGGAAATCCATCGCCGGATGTTAGCGGAGTATGGAGCACGCAACATGAATCAACGAAAGATCTGTGAATGGTTTGGTTTGGTTTATTTTATTTTACGGCATATCAACCTCAATGGGTTATTTAATGCCGACAAAATTTTTTATTGCTGGTAATATTTTGTTTTGTCAAAAATCTGTTTCTGATAATATTTTTCCTTCAAAATTGTATTGCTGGTAATAATTTGTTTCCAAAAAGTATTGCTGGTAATAGTTAACTATATATATGTGCCCCCTCATATATACCCGTACGCACCTACACATACTTACATAACCATATATATATTTTTATATATTACATTTTATATATTATATTTTAATTTAGTTTGTTGGGTGTGCTATTTTTTCTGATATAATGAGTCGTATATTGGTATAAATATACTTGATATACATAAACAATGTGCATATGCGTGTATATATATATATATATATATATATATATATATATATATATATATATATATATATATATATATATATATATATATGCAACATTTTATACAGATGGTCATGTATATGTTCGCCTGTATGTCCAAGTTTGCAAAAAATCTCTAATATATGCATATATAATGTATGTATACCTAAGTGGGTTTGCATGTATGTACACGTGTGTGTAAGTATATATATATATATGTGTGTGTGTGTGTGTGTGTGCGTGTGTGTGTGTGTGTGTGTGTGTGTGTGTGTAGTCCTTTCTAAAATATTGGAACGGCAAGACGAATTCCATTGTTTTTATTGTTCACGGATGACATTTGGGTTTAAGCTCAAAAGATGAATAAGTGACAAGAGTTTCGAATTTCAGCTTTTATTTCCTGATATTTACATTTAGATGTGTTAAACAACTTAGGACATACCATCTCTTGTTTTAACCCACACATTTTTCAAGTGAGAAAAATTCTGGCAGCTGACGTTTTCATTACCAAAGACAGGTAATCTCAAGCGATGCTAGAATTATAGAGCAATAAGTTTGATCAGCGGCCCCAGCAAAGTCATGCTTCGTATTATCCTCAATTGTCTGGAATCTAAGGCTGAAGAACAACTGTCAGAATAGCAAATAGGTTTTAGAGCCGGACAGAGGTCAATTGTAGGGTCAGCATCGAAATAACAGAGGTACCGCTTCCACAATTTTATTGAAAACAAGAAAGTATCTGATCGGGTATGACATGATGACCTCTAGCACGAAACGTGCTAGAGGTCATCATAGAAGAAGGAGTGTCAGAGGATTCAACATAGAAGAAGGGCTCATAAAAGTCATCCAGGCTCTCTATGACAATGCCACCAGTGCCGTTTTGAGTTATCAAATAAGAGATTTCTTCTAGATGACTACCAAGTGTGAGACACAGATGCTTACTCTCTTCAACACTCTTCAACCTGTTTCTAGGGTCGATTATGAGGAAACCCTCCACAACCACTTCACTATCAGTGGTAGACCTGTCTGTAACCTGCGTTTCGCAGACGATATAGACTTTATGGCGGGTAGTGAGCCGCAAGACCGGACCAACAAACTCATTGAATGAACCGGCGCATATGGAATGAATCTCAATATCTGTCTATATTTCTGAGATGAGGTATCATGTACACTATTTACATTCTTCGGACTATTGTCCTCATCTTTGTCGTCATAGTTATTACAACGTTTCAGCCTTTCAGTATCTGTCTATATTTCTGAGATGAGGTATATGTACATTATTTACATTATTCGGACTATTGTCTTCATGTCTGTTGCCATTTTATTACAACGTTTCGGTCTTTCAGTATCTGTCTATATTTCTGAGATGAGGTATCATGTACACTATTTACATTATTCGGACTATTGTCCTCATCTTTGTCGCTATATTTATTACAACGTTTCGGCCTTTCAGTATATGTCTATATTTCTGAGATGAGGTATTATGTACATTATTTACATTATTCGGACTATTGTCCTCATCTTTGTCGCCATATTTATTACAACGTTTCGGTCTTTCAGTATGTGTCTATATTTCTGAGATAAGGTATCATGTACACTATTTACATTATTCGGACTATTGTCCTCATCTTTGTCACCATATTTATTACAACGTTTCGGTCTTTCAGTATCTGTCTATATTTCTGAGATAAGGTATCATGTACACTATTTACATTATTCGGACTATTGTCCTCATCTTTCTCGCCATAAACACAGCAGCGATGGCCAGACTGGAATGGATATGGAAGCGCAACATCAGCTTGCATACCAACTTGAAGATCTACAAATTGGTGGTCGTATTCATCCTACTCTATGAGTGTGAGACTTGGGCACTCCTGGCTGAGGCAGGAAAAAGGATATCCAGGCGTTCAAGAACAAATACTTGAGAAAGTTCCTCCGCATCTCCTACTAGGAGAACAAAACCAGCGATTATGTAGGTCCAAAGTCCCGTGGACCGGCAAGAATCTGTCCTAGCCACCATTAAACGTCGGAAGATGGCATGGTTCGGCCACTTTAGACCGTATAACAGCTTCGACAAGACCATCAAGCAAGGCACCGTTGAAGGCGGACGCAAGCGGGGACGGCAACGCAAGAGCTGGTCAGACAACATCCAAGATTGAACGGACGTGTCAATGCCAGAACTCTCGAGAGCCACCGCCAACAGAACATCGTGGAGGAGGCTGTCTGTTTCTTCTGCCCTTAGGTCCCCCTGAAGATTGAATCAGTCAAGGGACTGATGATCGTGATGAATAATTAATAAGTTGTAATTGTCAATTATTATTCATTTTTGACTCGTATTTCTTTCATATTATTTCTCTTGCTTATTTACACCAAGTAATAATAAGATGTAATACTCGTAAGTTGCCTAAATTTCTCAGATGAAGCATTTTAAATTATTTTATTAGTTGTATTTCTTTCATCTTATTTTTCCTGCAAATGAACTTCGTTACAAACAAAGAAAAGAGTGCAGAACTGTTGCTCCTATATGACTGAATGCTGAACAATCACCTTAGAGATGAAAAAGAGAATAAATGTGGTTCTACAGAAAGATGCTGGGGATACCATGGACCGAACATGTGAGCAACGACGAGGTTTTGGAGGAAATGGAAACAAAAAGGAATTTTATACTTAACAGCAGGAAGAGGCAGTTGAAATCTCTGGAGCACGTAGTGAGGAAGGAGGTTTGGTGAGTCTAATACTCACGGGACAGATTGAGGGAAAGGGAGACAGAGGAAAGTAGCGCGTAACATATTTGATGGGCTTGAGTAAATGGGTGGTATATCAGGGTTTGGGAGAAATGGCAAAAAGACAAAAAAAACTTATTAAGAGCTACAAGGGGCAGTAAGAAGTGGAGGTCCATGATCGCCTACGTCCTGAAGGGACACGGCACAGTAATAATAAACTGCTTTCGGCTATATCACGCCGAAAATTTCAGTTCTAATCTGATCACCGAAGTTAAGCAACGTCGAATCTGGTTAGTACTGAGATGGGACACCGCTAAAGAATAACAGGATGTTCTGGTAGTGTAACGGTTATTGGTACAGAAAGTGGGATCGGCGAATCGAGTTCAAATTTTGACCTAATCCATTACCTTCACTTTTGCGCAAATGCCCTTAGAATAGGTATGAATCCATCTTTGGATAGCTATGGATGAAACCGAGCACTCTAGCCTTCGCTGTCAACCAGTGGAGGAGAAAGAAAACTCTCAATTTCAAACCATGAAAAACGGCTAAACACACTACTGTTTTTCCAAGAAGGCAATACAATTCACAGATAATAAATCCCTTTTATATACCACATCAAGACATCAAGACATAGGCGATTGTCGGTCTCCACGGATAATTTTCTTTTTATGTGAGTTGCATGATGCCTTGAAAAATAATGGAGTGGTTTCCCGTTGCCTTCTCCATGGCTAGGAATTCAGAGTTTTCTTTCTCCTAGATTGGTTGCTACTGAAGGCCAGAGAGCAGAGTCTATTCTGTAACTAAACCCATGGCTAATAAGAGGAGAGATGGACACGTAACTTTCCTAATAGAATTTGTGGGAAATTGAACGCAGATGATTGAGTGGGGATTTGAACTCGGTTTGACAATTCCATTTTTGGTGCCTATAACCACCATGTCAGTTGCCCATCTGTTTATAAAACGTTTCTCAAACTTTTTTAAGCAAAGGTGCAAATGAAAATATCACAGCATGCTTAGCAATATTTTTAAAGGCTATAAATTTATATGAAAATGAATATATATGAAATAAAACTATAAATTTTGAATTAAACAAAGAATGCCGAATACAACTATATGAAAAAAAAGACTAATATTCATTAAAGGAAAATCTTAAAAAGTTAAATTTAAAAAAATAAAAATACTTTTTAAAAAGTGAATATTAAAACGAAGCATTTAAACTGACATAATCCAAGAATGGTGCGAATAATTATTTGAAAAAAAGTTTAATACTTAATTAAATTATTCAAATACGAACGCTGTACCATTACGACTTCCACACAAACATATTAAGAGGATCACGTGGCACACTAGCGTGATACGGTACGGCCATTGAGAGCACCTCGAGGCGGTGTAATAGTTAGCAAGCTTGTCTCGCTAGAACAATTGCCACTGAGTAGTGAGTTCGATCCTCATTGGGTGCTCCCTACTTACGCTTGGAAAATCACTACGGTACGGCCATTGAAAATCACTAGTTTAGACCAATAATAAAGAAATAAACCTGGTTTATGCTAAATTTTATTTGAATTTTCTTTTTTTTTAATTTTTTTTTTTTGTGGATGAAAAGAATAAAATGACAACTTACCTCAGGTTATGATATTTTTTTATTCTACATATTTCTTTTTCACTAGAATCGGTTCTTTCTTATTTTACTGTTTGTTTTGTTTTTATTTTTTAATCACAAAGCTTTACAGCCGATATATTCTTCGGCTTTCAAATTAGATTACAGAAACTTAGATCTTTAGTAAAGAACGTGAAAGCGTGTAAATTACTCTTTTTGAGCAGTTACACGTTTACTTATCTCTCAGTTGTGTCTCTGTCCTTGGACAGAGTGCGCTCACGGGCTTCTCTGTCAAAGGACAGAGGGGAAAGTGAGAAAATTATACTGAGAGGTGTCCAGCCCTGGGGAACAGCTGCCCGAGGCTGCGCTCTCCCATTACACCAGAGGGAGGGATCGATGCTCGCAACGAGGCCAGCGCAGCCGACGGTTGCGGGGGCTAAGGGGAATTTTTGTTCCTGTCTCGAGCGTACGCGCTCGGGTCCACACCTAAAATAGACCTTGCGTCACATCTCGTCCTAGTGGGTGGGGGGACAGAGTAAATACCACGTGAATCGAATATAAAAATAAAACCTTCGGCGATATTTGAACTCACATCGATATCCTTGGGAGACGGCCTTAAATTCAAAATCAGATTAACCTGCTTAACGACTGACGAGATTAACTGGCAATAAATTGCTTTACCCTGCAAAATGAGGTTAAATAA